>CM039587.1:22491170-22871618 GCA_022457205.1 Saccharum spontaneum
ATAAACATTTGTGATGATACTATTTATATTTGTCGACTTATGTGTGATTGATCTCTGGGCGCACATAAGAATATACACTCCATTTGTTCCTTAAAAATGGGTGTGACAGATTGGTATCAAAGCTATGTTGACTGTAGGACGCAAGCCTAGTTAGTAATGGTCGTTTTAGTTCTCTTTTCTTCACTTGTTTCATGCTTATTACTTTACTCTTGATAATTGCTAAATTATTATGCTTCTTTCGCCTCATTCTATTATGAAAATATTGTCTCTAATTTCAACTCATCCTTGGACTAAAATCTGTAGATGCCTCGTGCCCGCAAGACTGCCCGCATCACCACTGGAGGATACTATCCACCCCGTTCCTTGTTGAAACCAGAAGAGCTTCAGGAGGAACCCGAAGAGCTTCATGAGGAACCCGAAGAGCTTCATGAGGAACCCGAAGAGCTTCAGGAGGAATTAGAAGACACTACACCAACCCCACCATCAACACCAGAACAGGCGCCAGAACCAGCTTTGCCTCAGGAGGAAATTGAACCTAAGGAGGAAGTTATCTATGTGAGTGACGATGAAGAGGTTGAACTTGCTAACAACGGAGGACAGCCCCCTTCGCCTTCACCAGATGCTTCTGCTGAAATTGGAGTGCCATCCCTTCCTATGGGCTGGATTACAAGGATCCATCACAAATCAAGCCATGACACCCCGTCACACCACCGACTGAGTGACATACTTAATGTCTACTTCACGGATTGGGATCCTGCAATTGAGTATGTCTGCTGGGAGCATAAACACCCTCTGGAAACTTCTTATTGGAAGTGCAGTGTGCGCATCTTCGTTAAGAACAATGAGTTGGGCACCTTTTTGCTAGATCGGTGTTTTTCCCATAGTGGACGCCGTGCCACTATAGAAGATGGTATAGAAGATGCAGCCTTTGAAGCATGCTTGGGACTTCGTCACCTTCGCTATGGGATGATGCAAGATGATCCATATTGCTATTTCCCTCGTGGAGATCCGGAGTATGGATGGGTAATGACTGACCCTGGGAATTTGGATTTAGTTCCTCGGGTCATGGTGGATTTTGGTCATGACATGATGGTGACAAATCGTCGGTTGGTAGCCCTGGTTAAAGCTTTGGGAAAAGACGTCAAGAGGTATCAAGAAGTGATAGATGGCTTAAGGATTGACCAAGGCATGGAACCAATCTATGATCATCATGAACACCAAGCCCGCACTTAGGAGTTGGAATACCATTTATGTAATAATACGATAGTTCGAGTAGAGTCAAGTTAAGTTGAGTTTGTGGTGTCGTGTGAACTTTGTGTGGTTAGTTGAGTTATTATTGTGCTTATGTGTGAGTTGGATTTTCCATGTAATGAGTGCTGGAACTTTGTGGGCCTGTCTACAAAAGTTCCAAGTTATACAATATTAAGTCTTAGTGTGTTAAATAAATAATTTAGTTGGGTTAACTTTTCTCCCTGTTCTGTCTTTTCTGGAGCGATCTGTCTTTCCTTTTTTGCTTAAAATTAACTGATCAGCGAAAAATTCTGAAATTTTTATGAGAGAATCTAGACCCACGTACCTTTCCAATGCCTCTGGAATCAACTTTTTATCTATTCTGGATCGTGAGATATAATTGTTACAAGATGAAGTTACTGTGCAGTCTGGAGGTCAGAAACAGTTTCTGTTGTGTTCTGTTTTTGAGTAAATTCGTGACAGAATCTGGAAGTATGAGTTAAATAAAAGTTCTAGATAATTTCATAAGCTTTCCAACCATATAAAGAACACCTCTACTGGATATCTGTAACTCGAGATAGGTTTGTTTTACCGAACAGCTGAAAATGGGATGTGTCCAGAAAATTTTCAGATTCTAATCTTTATCTCTAGGATTGTCTATTATGTGGTAATCTCTAAGATTTGATATTATATTGGATAACAGATGTCTGGAAGAGGACGAGGTCGAGGCCGTGGTCGTGGAATTGGACCAACACCTACCATTCATGAGCTTTTGGCCATACAGACACAGCTAATGGAAGCTCTGGTGAACAATCAGCAAAATCAGCCAGTTGGAGGAGCACCTGCGCGAGATAAGCGTGGAGAGTTTTTGAAGGGTCATCCCCCAGTGTTTACACATGCTTCAGATCCATTGGAAGCTGATGATTGGCTTCGTGCAGTAGAGAAGCAGCTCAACATTGCTCAGTGTAATGATCAGCAGAAGGTGTTGTTTGCTTCGGGACAACTTCAAGGAGCAGCTCAAGATTGGTGGGATTCATATCAGTATGGCCGTCCCGCCAATGCTCCCGCTATTACTTGGCAGGAATTTACTGAGAGCTTTAGGTCCTACCATATACCAGAGGGGGTGATAGCATTGAAGGCAGAGGAATTCCGCAATTTGACACAGGGATCTATGCCTGTGGCGGAGTATAGAGACAAGTTTGCTCAGTTGTCACGTTATGCGCCAAATGAGGTGGCTAATGATGCTGATAAGCAGCGACTTTTCCTGAAGGGTCTGCATGATGGTCTTCAGCTGCAGCTAATGTCTAATGCTTACCCTGATTATCAAACTCTAGTGAATCGCGCTATTGTGGTGGATAATAAGCGCAAGGAGATGGATGCTAAAAGAAAGAGACTTCAGGGACAGATATCTGGGAATAACACTCGCCAACGTACTGGTTATCAACAAGGTTATCAGCAAAGGAATCCGTCCAACCAATGGAATCGTGGTCAACTTCCTCCACGTAATCAGTTCCTGCAACGTCCTCCTTATCAGTCGCAGAATGGCAATCAACGCTCTCAACAGCAGAATGGGAACCAGAATCAGCGACAGAGTACCCCTAACAACACCCCAATGAAGACTAGTGCTCCTAATACTCCAACCAAGTGCTTCCGTTGTGGAAAGGAGGGTCACTTGTCTTATAACTGTCCTGAGAAGGCCAACCAGCAAACTCCTCAGAAGCAGAATAGTAATCAGAAGCCACCCTACTACGGGAAGGTGACTCACTTGTCGGAGGAGACTGCAATGTCGGAACCTGAAGTTATGCTCGGTACGTTCGATGTCCACTCCATCCCTGCCACTGTTCTTTTTGATTCTGGAGCTTCGCATTCATTCATATCTCAAATATTTGTTAAGACAAATAGCATTCCTTTGTGTGCCATGAAAAAACCCTATACTAGTTAACTCGCCTGGGGGTAGTATGCAAGCTTCTTATCAATGCCTCCCTATTAGTTTAAACTTAAGGGGGGTAGAGTTCAAAGTGAGTCCTATAGTGTTGAGAACAGCTGGGATTGATCTTATTCTGGGATTAGACTGGATGAAGCAAAATCAGGCAGTGATTCAGTGTAAGGAAAAGGCAGTAGCCCTGACAACACCGAAGGGAGATCGCATTAGTGTGGAGATTGTAGTGCAGAAGCCGCAGACCGCTACAGTAAATCGACTGGATGATAATGCTAATCAAGAGGATCCAGTTGTGGATGAATTTCCGGATGTGTTCCCCGACGACTTGCCAGGTATGCCACCCGACCGCGACATTGAGTTTATTATTGAATTATTACCTGGAACTGCACCTATAGCTAAGCGTCCATATAGGATGGGGGTTAACGAATTAGAAGAACTTAAGAAACAAATAAAAGAATTACAAGAGAAAGGCTTTATTCGTCCTAGCTCATCACCATGGGGAGCTCCTGTGATCTTTGTGGATAAGAAGGATGGTTCTCAACGGATGTGTGTTGATTATCGGTCGCTCAACGAGGTAACTATCAAGAATAAGTACCCACTGCCCAGGATTGATGATTTGTTTGATCAGTTGAGAGGTGCTTGTGTGTTCTCCAAGATTGACCTTCGCTCTGGCTATCATCAGTTGAAGATTCGTGCCACGGATATACCTAAGACAGCATTCACCACCCGATATGGTTTGTATGAGTATACAGTAATGTCCTTTGGTTTGACTAATGCTCCTGCATACTTTATGTACCTGATGAATAAGGTATTTATGGAGTATCTTGATAAGTTTGTAGTAGTGTTCATCGATGATATCCTGGTATACTCTAAGACTAAGGAAGAACATGTGGAACATTTGAGGTTGGTCCTGCAGAAGCTCAGAGAGCATAAGCTCTATGCTAAGCGTAGTAAATGCGAGTTTTGGTTAAAGGAAGTTGCTTTTCTGGGTCATGTGGTCTCTAATGGTGGAATATCAGTGGATCCTAGTAAGGTAAGAGATGTGTTGAATTGGAAACCGCCAACTGATGTGGGAGAAATTCGTAGTTTCTTGGGATTGGCTGGATATTATAGAAGATTCATTGAAGGGTTTTCTAAGCTTGCCAAGCCAATGACGGCGCTGCTGGAAAAGAATGCTAAATTTGTGTGGTCTGATAAGTGTCAGGTTAATTTTGAGGAGCTGAAGAAACGATTAACAACAGCCCCGGTGTTAGTTTTGCCAGATTTGAATAAGAGTTTCTCCATTTATTGTGATGCATCTCGTTTGGGTCTTGGTTGTGTGCTTATGCAGGAAGGCAAAGTAGTAGCATATGCATCTCGACAGTTGAGGAAGCATGAGTTAAATTATCCTACCCATGACTTGGAGTTAGCAGCCGTTGTGCATGCCTTGAAAATATGGAGGCATTATTTGATTGGACATAAAAGTGATATTTATACTGACCATAAGAGTTTGAAGTACATTTTCACACAATCAGATCTGAACTTGAGACAACGTCGTTGGTTAGAGTTGATTAAGGATTATGATCTGGAGGTACACTATCATCCGGGTAAAGCTAATGTGGTTGCTGATGCCCTTAGTAGAAAGAGCTATGCTAACGAGGTACAAGTAATGCCGATGTCAAATGAGTTATGTGCTGAGATTGAGCATCTAAACTTGGGTATTGCCGTTAATGCAGTGGAATTAGTAGTAGAGCCTATGTTAGAGCAACAAATACGCGAGGGTCAGTTGACGGATGGCAAGATAAAGGAGATAGTAGGGAATATACCGAAAGGTAAAGCCCCTGGATTCCGGTTGGATGACAAGGGAACCCTATGGTTTGGAAAACGATTATGTGTGTCTGAGGACAAAGCTATAAGAGGAGCAATCCTACGGGAGGCTCATGAGTCCGCTTACTCTATTCATCCTGGAAGTACTAAGATGTATATGGATTTACGAGAAAAGTATTGGTGGCATGGTTTAAAAAGAGATGTTGCAGAGTATGTTGCATTATGTGACACATGTCAGAGGGTTAAAGCTGAACATCAAAGACCTGCAGGATTGTTGCAACCGATGCAGATACCCGAGTGGAAGTGGGAAGAAGTTGGTATGGACTTCATAATCGGATTACCACGCACTCAGAGGGGATTTGATTCAATATGGGTTATAGTGGATCGTTTGACTAAAGTTGCTCATTTTATACCAGTTAGAACTACGTATACCAGTGCAAAGTTGGCAGAGTTGTATTTGGAAAGAATAGTAAGTTTGCATGGAGTTCCGAAGAAGATAGTGTCTGATCGAGGTACCCAGTTTACATCGTATTACTGGCAGAAAGTACAAGAGTCATTAGGGACTAAACTGAATTTTAGCACAGCGTATCATCCTCAGACAGATGGGCAGACAGAAAGGATTAATCAGATATTGGAGGATATGTTAAGAGCTTGTGCTTTGCAGTATGGTACGAGTTGGGATAAGAGTTTGCCGTATGCAGAGTTTTCTTATAATAACAGTTATCAGAAAAGTTTACAGATGGCACCCTTTGAAGCTTTGTATGGTAGGAAGTGTAGAACTCCATTGTTTTGGAATCAGACGGGAGAGAGTCAAGTATTTGGACCAGATGTGCTTAAGAATGCTGAGAAACAAGTAAGAATGATTCGAAATAACTTGAAAGCAGCTCAGTCGCGACAGAAAAGTTATGCCGATACTCGACGAAGAGAGTTGACTTTCGAAGTAGGAGATTATGTTTATCTGAAGGTGTCGCCTATGAGAGGTGTGAAAAGGTTTAATCGAAAAGGAAAGTTAGCACCGAGGTATGTCGGTCCTTTTAAGATCTTAGAAAGGCGTGGTGAAGTAGCTTATCAGTTGGAATTGCCTGAGAGTTTAGCAGGGGTGCATGATGTGTTTCATGTGTCACAGTTAAAGAGATGTCTGCGTGTACCAGAAGAACAAATACCGTTGGAAGAACTCACTGTTAAGGAAAATCTTACTTATGAGGAGTATCCTGTGAAAATTTTGGAGACAGCGGAAAGAGTTACCCGAAGCCGAGTTATAAAGATGTGTAAAGTTCAGTGGAGTCGGTATTCGGAAGCAGAGGCTACGTGGGAAAGAGAGGAGGATTTAAGAAAAGCATACCCACAGTTGTTTGAGTAAGCATCGTCCGAATCTCGGGACGAGATTCTTTTAAGGGGGGTAGAATTGTAACACCCTAAACTTTTGAATATTTTTAAATAGGGAATTTGAATTACTTACGCAATTTTGTGAGCATTTTAACCTAGCAAGAAAATAATTTTGTTTAAATAAAATCAAATATAGGGATTAAATAAGTGTTTGTGCATACATGCCGATGCATATTTTTATTTGTGTGATTGGTTTTTATTTCAAGAAGAAAATGATTTCAAAAATCATTTGAAAATGTATTTGAAATATTGGAAAAAAAGAAAAAGAGAAAAGAATATTTACTTCTTCAGTTCGGGCCGAATTTAGCTCGGCCCAGCCTCCCTTCCTTTCCTGGCCGTGGGCCGCGATGACGGGCCGGCCCAGCCAGCAGCTGCCCACCGCCCCCTCCTGCTTGTCTCTATGACGCGCCGGGCCCGCTGGTCAGCGTCGTCCCCTACCTCCTGCTCGTAACCGAGCCGGAGACGCGCGGAGGTGTCCGAGGCTGCCCCGACATCTCCTTTGCTTGTTCCGCACGTCGGTGAGCCCCCATAAATAGCGGCCGCCTCTACCGCCTCCCTCCATCCTTAGTTCGGCTCTAGCTTCGCCTTCGTCTCCAATCACCGGGCCGCCGCCGCCGAAGCTCGGGAAGGCGTCAAAATCGTTTAATTGGGCGCCTCCGTAAGTGCTTGAAGGTTTTTCGTCATCGGCACGAACCCGCGAAGCTTTTCCCTGCTTCAATTTTCAATCTAGACTGCTAATTTGCCTTGTTGCCGATCACAGTGCTCCGCCGTCCGCCATTGGAGCTGCTCGTCGTCAAATCGTCCTCCCCGACTTCGTTTTTCCCCTCCGGTGAGTTCGGTTCGAGCTTCTCGTTCTTCCCGTGTTTTTCCCGAGCCAAGTCATGGTCTCTAGGGCCTTATTCGCGAACTCCGGCGAGTTCCCTCGCCGCCGGTCTAAACCGCCGCCGCGCTCGGCACTGTGCCGGCCGGGAGATCCCCTTCCCTCTCCCTCGGCTGATCTCGGCCGTTGAGATCTAATCCGATGGCCCCTGTTTCAAGATACCCCTTCGGCCGTAGCTTTTGCAAAAGAGCCCCTGGATTTTCCAGAGTCGTAACCCGCAGTCCATGGCGTCTTTCCGGGTTTACGCTTTGTTAAATAGAAAACGTAATCTCGTCGGTTTAATTGAAAATACGCTTTCAGCTATTTACAGAATTGCCACTAGGTCTAAATAGGTCATAAAATCTCCGTTTTAACTCCGATTTGATCCGTTCAAGTTGCGTTAGGTTCATAATTTCATATTCTATCTATTAGTACTGCTGTACAGTAGGTTTTACACTTTTTAAATTCGAGGTTAGATTTAATCTATTACTTTAGTAAAGTAAATCTTGTTTATATCATAACTTTTCCGTTTTAGCTCCGATTTGCGTGAACTTCGCGTCTGTGTGATCCTAGAGCGATGTAGATTTGTTTTAAAAACTTTTCATCTTATTTTACTGCTGTTGGTGTACTGTTCTAATTATAGCTTTGTTTGCTTTGCATGATTGCCCTTGGATGATTGTTGTTGACATGTTAATCGCGAATAGACGGTGATCAGTTCGTTGGTGATCAAGAGTACTTTTACGAGTCGGATCAACAGGATCAGCTAGATCAAGGCAAGTATAGCATGGGATCATCCTTGTTACCTATTCACTTTAATTTACTTAATTCATGCTGCATGTGTCTCCTTGTTAAGGATGCCGTAGTTTTGATCTTGTTCCTTGAATCCTATGGTTATTGGCAATGGGTAGTGGCTAGTGCTTACATAAACAATGATCTTGTAATTTGACTAATGATATATGCAATAACTCTAAAAGATGCTTTTTAGCAACAGGGAACAAGAGGGCTAGAGTTATCTCTAGATTCCTCTCCGTAAGGACTTATCTGTAAGCGAACATCCGGGACTTACAGTACAGCTGTGAGGGCTATATGGCTCTGGCTTTAGTCATATAAGAGGACCTTTTCTAGCTTGTTAGTGGTTACCTTTATGGCGCAAGAGGGGTGTGTTCCGGGTTGGGTGTAGTGCGGCTCCTGTCCCTATGAGTATAGGCTGCGTGTTATTGTGCCATATGGAAGGGGGGCTCTACATTCGCAGGCCACAGAAACCTAGCGGCCCTAACTTGTTAGACGAACCTTGGAAAGACTTCATAGTGAAACTTGATTGTCCAATGGGGAGTCATGACCTCGGGCTTTTAGGGATCACGACTCACAGTGAAAGTGTACAACCTCTGCAGAGTGTAAAACTGGTATATCAGCCGTGCTCACGGACACGAGCGGCCTTGGACCCTTACGGAATAGAGATCACTATTAATTTACTTGTATTTGCTATTCATTATTCTCTTTACATGATCATTTGTTTATTTTGGGAATATTACCTATTCGATGCTACTCAATTGCTTAAAACATGATCAACTAAAAGCTACATGCAGTTGAACCAGTGTCTAGCCTACTTGAGCTACATGAACCCCATGTTACACTTGTTGAGTACTTTTGTGCTCACCCTTGCATTCCCCACCACAGGATGGAATCCCGAAAGTGCAAATAGTGACTACTACTACTACTTCCCTGAGGATTATTAGACTTGTGGTCAACCAGTTGACGTGCCTGTGCTATGGAGCTAGCTACCACTATATTTATATTAAGTTTCCGCTTATTTATGTGAAGACTCTGTGATTCTATTCGTTATGTAATAAACATTTGTGATGATACTATTTATATTTGTCGACTTATGTGTGATTGATCTCTGGGCGCACATAAGAATATACACTCCATTTGTTCCTTAAAAATGGGTGTGACATTAGGGAGGAGGTGGTGAGACCCCTGCTCGAGGAGTACGATGCAGATGCCGGGATGGCAGACATGATGGAAGACTTCCAGGAAGGGCGGTTCGCTCAAGGAATGGAGGTGGAGGAGGATCCAGAGGAAACCGCAAAGGCATTCTACACCATGATGGAGTCGGCACAGAAGCCCCTTCACGAGAAGACAAGGGTTTCGCAGCTGGATGCCATTTCACAACTAATAGCCTTGAACCCAGGAACGTGTTCTTGACGCTGATAATACCTGGACACCCGGGCAGCAATATGGGTGTGTTCATGCAGCCAGTGTGGGATGAATTGCAACATGCTTGGGAAGAGGGGGTGCTGACGTACGATCGAGCTACAAAAACGAACTTCACAATGCATGTGTGGTACCAGTATTCATTGCATGACTTCTTGGCGTATGGCTTGTTCAGCGCGTGGTGTGTTCACGGAAAGTTCCCTTGCCCAACTTGCAAGACAGATGTGATGTTCACCTGGCTGGCCAAGGGTGGCAAGTATTCTTCGTTTGACAAACATCGACAATTCCTGCCCGAGCACCATGAATTGAGACGAGATGAAAAGCACTTCACGAAAGGTGTTCAAGTCACCGACCCCATTCCTGAGGCTAGGAGCCCCGCCGCTGTCCTTACCGAGTTACAGGCTCTCCAAATTGATGAAGAGAACAGTGGTTTTATTGGATATGGTACCACCCACATGTGGACTCATATATCGGGCTTGCATAGGCTACCGTACTTCAAGCACCTTCTTCTTCCACACAACATCGATGTAATGCACACAGAAAAGAATGTCACCGAGGCACTCTGGGCAACACTCATGGACATTGGTAAGAAGTCAAAGGACAATGTTAAGGCTAGACTGGACATTGAAACGATTTGTGATAGACCAAAGCTTGTGATGAAGACCCCTACGCCAGGCAAGAGATGGAAAAGGGGCCCGACCGATTACGTCCTGAAAAGGCCAGATAGGAAGGAAATACTGCAGTGGATCAAGACGCTGCGGTTCCCTGATGGGTATGCGGTGAATCTGAGTAGAGGAGTGAACGTGGACACTATGAAAGTGTTAGGGATGAAGAGTCACGACTTCCATATATGGATTCAGCGGATCCTTCCCGCGATGACCCGGGGATACCTCCCCGAGCCAGTGTGGCGCGTCCTGGCAGAGTTGAGCTTTTTCTTCCGCCAGCTTTGTGCCAAGCAATTATCTCGGGACGTTTGTCTTGAACTGGAGAAGGCTGCACCTCTGTTGCTCTGCAAGTTGGAGATGATATTTCCACCCGGCTTCTTCCTATCGATGCAACATCTGATTTTGCACCTACCTCACAAGGCACGGCTCGGGGGTCCCGTGCAGGCCCGTTGGTGCTATCCAATCGAGAGGTGTCTAAAGCTTCTTCGGAAAAAGTGTAGAAATAAAGCCAAAATTGAGGCTTCCGTGGCGGAGGCATTCGTTCTGGAGGAGGTGTCGACATTCACACAGGCATACTATACCGAGGCACTTCGCAGACCGCAAGATCCAACCCCTCGTTACAACGTCGAGGAGAACTCATCGAACCTCAGCCTTTTCAAAGGGGATCTCGGAAAAGGAAGCGCAGGTGCCAACAAGGACTTGACCCATGAGGAGTGGAGCACTATCATGATGTACTTGTTGTTGAACCTTGATGAGTGCATGGATTATCAGAAGTAAGTTCTCAGTCTCCTTGTTTTATACACCGTCACTATATCCTCCACCTATCGATTCGACCCCCCTGTCTCTTGTTTTTCAGGGAATTTATTAATACTCACTGGAGCGGCAATACTGATCCTACCTCGCAACAAGAGGACCATCTTCTTAGACATGGCAAGCCCAACTTCGTTTCCTGGTTCTGTTCAAAGGTACCATCCAAGTAACCTCGTTCTGACTTTGTGATTCCACTTTGCTCCTAGGAGCGAGTAATTTAACGATCGAACCGGCCTAACCCTGCAGGCCACGACAGATCCGGAAATGAGTGATGAATTGAGAGAGGTGGGCCTTGGCTTCAACCGTAAGGTCAAGTCATTCACCGTTTATGATGTGAATGGCTATCGCTTTCGCACTAGAAGCTACGAGGAGAGCCGGCCCCAACAAAAAACCACGTGCAGTGGAGTTCATACGCCCGGCAATGATACCAAGGACTATTACGGCATAGTCGAAGAGATATACGAGCTCCAATTCAAGGGTGGCAGTTCTTTGAAGCCAATGGTATTCAAATGCCATTGGTTCGATCCTGATGTCATGAGAGAAGACCTTAAGATTGGGCTAACTGAAATTCGATAGGATTTCAAATATAATGGAGACGATGTCTATATTGTGGCTAACCGAGACGCCATGCAAGTTTATTACCTCCCATGGGTGTGCCAAAAAGACCCAAGGCTTGCGGGTTGGAGCCTTGTGCACATGGTATCACCGCGCAGTAAAGCGCCTGTCCCAAACGATGAAGATTACAACTTTGACCCAACGACATATGAGTTCTATCAACCTGAGGGGCTAGAAGGGAGTTTCGAGATAGACATTTCTGCGCTAATGAGCATGGAAGAAGACAACGACATCGATGAGGATGAGGGTGATGACGTGCTGGATGCTAAGGACTTACAACTCCTTGAGCGATGGCAGAGGAAGCGTGATGGAGTTGTTTCGGACGATGACGATGACGATGGCGATGGAGATGATGAGGACGATCAAGAGCTCGACAATATTGATAGTGATGACGAGGAAAGTGGTGACGACGTCGCACCGGTCGTATTGCCATACGCGGAGATAATGTCGCCTCCACGTAATACTATATTTTTATTATTATCACCTTGCAATTATGTTTCTTTATTTACAACTACTTGTCATTTATTTTTACTAACTGTTTTAATCATCTTTGTCATTGCAGGCACTCGACAAAATGCCAGGCGGAAGGCCGAAACGGAGCTGCCGCTCGCTCTACGGCGTTCCCGCCGCCGGCCACCGGGAGGAGCAGGACGTGGAGGAGCCGGCCGGTAGGGAGGAGGAGCCCTCCAGCGAGCGTCTCCGGTCGACGAGGAGGCTGGAGTTCGAGACGTTGACGACGACGTCGACGACCGGGGACGGTGGCAGCGGCGGCGGCGGCGGCAACGAGGACGACGACGACGACGGGGGCCACGACGACGGGGGGCCTTCCTCAGGTTTGAGGAAGCCCTACCAGCGCGGGCCCTCGACGCTCCCTGCCCGACGGCCGCTACCCCACCAGCGCACGGTGATCACACCCGTCGCCAAGA
This sequence comes from Saccharum spontaneum, assembly GCA_022457205.1. Taxonomy (NCBI): domain Eukaryota; kingdom Viridiplantae; phylum Streptophyta; class Magnoliopsida; order Poales; family Poaceae; genus Saccharum; species Saccharum spontaneum. Next base: position 22,503,621 of record CM039587.1, read on the forward strand.
CGTAAGTAACCACTGTCGTTTTCACTACTTGTTCATATGGCATGTTGAAAACCGAACTACAGACTAACAATTGTTGTTAATGACTCGTGCAGGAGCTGGAAGTTTCCAAACGGCTCGCGCGGTTCACGCCATGTAAATGGCATCAAGGGCCTGCTGATTAGGGAGTACTACCCTGGCTTGGTCACCATCAAGGGTGAGCGAAAGCCGCCCATGAAGTGGGACCACTTCTACCTGGTCACCGTCCCCGAAGGTGGGAGCCTTGCAGAGAAGATCAAGAGGGAGTTTTGGGTGAGTGTTTTCATCGCAACACATTTCTCAATACTACACATTCATTGGACGTTCTTGAAACAATGAAATGATACATGATGTCTGCGTGCAGGAGTTCTTCAAGTGCGCGGATGGGAAAGAGGAGAATGCGGCGATAGTGCAGGAGAACGTCTGCCACGGACGTCTCAAGGACATCTACCACGAGGCGCGCATCCAGTGCGTCATCAGCCACTACGCCAACGTGCTTGGCGAGGTGATCAAGAAGGATCGAGTCAGGCAGGAGATAATCCTCCAGAGGGAGACCGACCTCACCGAGGAGTACTTGCGGGTAATTAAGTTGGAAACATTCGTTCTCATTCCTTCCGTTAAACATTCAATTAATCTTCTGACATGTCAAATACTTGATGTTTCTTAGTGGATGCCGGCGTGGTGCGACAAGGACCCGGCATGCTGGGAGGCCATTGTGCGCTACTGGAGATCGGACGCGTGCTACCAGGAGAAAAATGAGCGTCGAGGGTGCCGCTTGAACAATGCAGGGGTAGCACACCACCAAGGGAACCGGTCCCTCCTGCAGTTCATGGACGCATGGGTATGCTTCTGTTGATCTATTTATTGTAGCGCTCAATCTATTTACCTGTAACCATGTTTGTGTTTTCCTCGCAGTCGGGGCGCATGGTGGGGAGGAGATCAACGAGGTGGTGGGGTACGCCCTTTCTCACAAGGGCAAAGCGACGGATCCGGACAACAGGTACGACCCGGAGGACGGGCCGGACGCGTACACCAACGCGAACGTCCAGCCCAAGCTCGCCGAGTACATCGCCGCGTTTCGCCGGCGCCATGGGGAGGACTAGGACCCCACCCAAGAGCCCCTGGACACGGAGCTCGTGATGAGGTTGGGAGGAGGGAAGCAGCACGGCTCCTACTGGATGGCCAACAGCGCCATCGACCCGACCACTACTCCCACGCTGAGAGAGATTCGACGGGCTGGGTCTAGTAGCTCCTCCGACATCCCCATAGCGCCCCGACGGCCGAGCACCGCCCAGATGTTGACGCAGATGGAGGTAAGTGCGGTTTCATTCGTCGTTCACTCGTTTCACATACGATCCACCTTGGCTTCACATACCATCAACCATGCGGGTGTAATATTGCAGGCCAGGTTCCAACAGCTGCAGGCCCACCAGGAGGCCCAGAACACAACCCACCAGCAGCAGCTGGCGGCAGTGACGCAGTTCTACCAGCGTCAGTTGGTGGACCTAGCCGGCTTCGTCCGGTCCCAGCTCCCGGGCACGCAGGAGCTTCCTCCCTCGCTCTTCGCCGAACCACCACTCCCAGTGCCTGCTCCTGTACCTGGTCCGGTGAGTATATTGCCTGTTGCTTTAGTTTGTGCGGCCATCCTGCAAGTACTAATTACATCACTTGGCCTTTGTGCAGGCTCCGTCGGCGGGTTCAAACCCGACTCCAGGTGCTAGCCCTCCACTGGGTCCTTCTCCACAGCACACCTGGCCAGCGCACCCGACGTACCCCACGCAGCAGTACGTGTGGCCTCCTCCTCCACAGTCGCAAGGCTACTCCTCGTGGCCGCAGGCGCCGACGCAGCAGAGGCCTCGGCCGCCCTACTGGCAGTACGAGGCGGCGCCGCAGTCAGGGTGGACACAGCTGCAGCCAGGGTGGACTCAGCCGCAGCCAGGGTGGTCTCCGTTGGACCAAGGTGGGGGCTCTGAGACTCCTGGGGACGGCGCCACGAGCTAGGTACCTTTGCCTCCCTCTTCTGGACTAGTAGCAATGATTGTTAGACCCCTGGACCAGTACTGATGAACTTTTGGACATCCTATGTGTATGTTGGACATGTATATACTCGTTTCGTGATGTTATGTGTATTCTGGACATGTATCGATGGATTTGACGGCGTCGATGTGTGGATTCACGTTGAGACCGAATTCGATACACAAATATGGTTCATATGCTATATTGTTGTGAATAAATGTGGTTCTGTGGTATATATATGCGATAAATGTGGTTTAAATGCAAGAAAACAACAAAAACAAAAGAAAAAAAATATATTGCCCAGCTTTGCCGACAACATAGGCCAATGCTGTCGGCAAAGCTAGGCATTTTCCCAGCGAGAATGCCAGCTTTGCCGACAGCCTTTCTTTGCTGACAGCATCTGCCATAGGCTTTGCCGAAAGCCCCGGCAGGTACTGTCGGCAAAGCCTTTCCCGACAGCCCAGGAGTACTGTCGGCAAAGCCTTTGCCGACAGTAACAGAGGCTGTCGGCGAAGCCTTTGCCGACAGCCTACAGGTGGCTGTCGGCGAAGCCTTTGCCGACAGCCTACAGGTGGCTGTCGGCGAAGGAGACGGCAGCCGTCTTAACGGCGCAGTTTCCTTCGCCGACTGAACACGTGGCTGTCGGCGAAGCAACGCCGACAGAACAAACATGCCTGTCGGAAAAGAGACCTTTGCCGACAACAACTTCGCCGACAGGGCTTTGCCGACAGGATAAGAGAAACCCTGTCGACAAAGCATTTGCCGACAGGATTAAGGCCTTCACCGACAGCTTCAAACTGTCGGCAAAGAGGGCGTTCCCAGTAGTGACTTGCATACTTGACATACATACTACCGTAGATGGTCTAGTATGATCGTATACTTCGTCTACATACACTTCGTCAGGTTATATATATTCTGAATCTAGAGATATACACATGGGAGTAGTTACATGCGCGTGTAGAAAGGAATTTCTCTCTCTATATATAATAATAATAATAATAATAATAATAATAATAATAATAATAATAATAATAATAATAATAATAATAAGCAACAGCAGAGACTTGTTTTTTTAATTCATTCCACGGGCAGAGCTTCAAGTGAGAGAAACATCATAAATCATAAATAAAAACCTCCATGCCCTATTTGTAGTCGCTTTCTCGTCCCTCTTGCGTCGATCTCACGAGCTGATTCTCCATTGCTGGTCCTGTTTTCCTTATTAGCTGGTCCAGCCTGGCAGAAGTTGACCTGCGTGCTGCGTTTCAAACCATTTTTCCATGGTTCGTGGCCGTTGTGGTTAGTTAGGCTGTGTTTAGTTGAGAAAAATGGGGTGAAAAGTTACTATAACACTTTTTGTTGTTATTTGGTAAAATTTGTCCAACCATGGATTAATTAGACTCAAAAGATTCGTCTCAAACTTTACAGACAAACTATGCAATTAGTTAGTTTTTTTACCTACATTTAATGCTCCATGCATATGTTTAAAGATTCGATGTGATGGGTGGAAGAGGAAATATTTTGGGTTTGCATGGCAAGTAAACAGGGCCTTAGCTATGTACCTGTCTTTCTCCGTTTTATTGTTCTCTCCGATTTCGTGATCGTGCGGATTTTGAGATCTACCCATTACGTTTTTTCCCTGTTTGTATGGAGTGTACGTATGTACATGTTATTAATATATTTGCTCTGCGCAAACTCTCTTCTTGTGTGCAGTATCTCGGTGGCATTATTTCTTTTTTTAATATATATTCATATTCACCATCAAAGGATGACTTGTACACAACAACATGAGATGGCAACGTAATATTAATAACGAAAAGCATGCGACTAAAAAAAGTCCATGTGGTCGTGTATCGGGGCGGCGTTAGGGATACTCAAGTAATACCTTTACAATGAATTTAGAAAATAGGGATTAAGGCAAGCGCGCTATCCCGTGAAGCCACATATATGTATTTAATAATTATATATATATATATATATATATATATATATATATATATATATATATATATATATATATATATATATATATGAATTGTGCCATTAGTTATCCACACATATATAAACTTGAATCAACTGTACGTACGTACACACACAGTACGTGTAGTTGATATGAGCTTCATTTTCAGTTGTCGTTTGCGAGAGTCATGACGATTCATTGTCATTCATTCATTCTCAGCAGAGCGAGATGGCAACCCGGTCGATGGGGTCGAGGTCGATCAACGTAATTGAGCCAGAAACGACTCCGTTGCCTTCTCTTTCAGCGTTGCTTTCTGTAGCAATCGGTGTCGGTGATAATGGTTGAGAGGCTTAGAGCAGATGGTGAGATGGCCGAGTCGGAGGACGTGTTCGATCTATGGCCGAGCGTGCACATCGTCTCGGAGGGCCAGGGTTGGTGAGCAATCGGAGCGTGCACAGAAAACGATATGATCCCAGTCATCCAGCAGATGGATGGACGCGGGTGGATCCATGCTTGCTCAGCAGCCTCATCAGCCCTAGCTAGCTTGTCCACTCTCTCCAAGCACCAAAAGCTAGCTTCTATATAGCAAATTAGCAATATCGTCAAACGCACTCGAAGGCGCATGCATCTCATGCTGCATAATTAAAAGCATGTATATATACGTGGACATGATGAGAAATTAATATCTTTTGCAGATATATATATGTCGGCAAGACAAAAAGAAAAAAATTATCCAATAATCGTCATTGGCCGGGCCGGATCTTCGAAAAACGATATATGCTGGTTGTTTATTCTGCTCCCTGTCCATTTCTCGTGCTTACATTGCATTATTATTATTGCACAAAATTAAAGCTGACACGCAGAGAGTGTTATCCAACCAGCTGCTTCGTAAGGCTTCCTATTACTCTATTATTATGTGCTACTGCTACCTTTTCATGCAACTAGTACAGCCAACTTCCTCAAACACAGTGCTATATACAAGGAGCTGTCCCCAACTACTCCTGCAGAGTTTCGTCACTTTCGTGGTGGTGCCCCCTACCTGTCTGTTGACGTTGGATCACGATCAACGCCAGACACTGAGCACACAACGTGCAATCCACAAATGTGCCCCTCGCAGCTAATTTGCGCAAAAACCGGACATTAGGGTAATACGGTTTGCAGAAACCGGAACCTCAGTTAACAACGCATCTACTCAGCAGACACCCTATTAGGAGTTCAGGACAGATGCACCTTAGGTTTATTTATCATTGGTATGACTGCCTGCGAACACAAGGTTGATATGTGCCCTTATATGTTGAGCTGTGATGAGTGATTGTTAGAAGATAATTGGCTTTGGTTGAGTTTAGAAACTAACCATGGCGTGAGTGTGTGAACATGTCTCTTGGCTGTGTTGTTCTGCAGGTGTGAAGCAATAAGACAGTCAACGGCTACGGAGAAGGTCAAGCAGAGACGTGCCATGTCAATGGACTGGGAGCTGTGAAGGACGAACGTGAGATGGACTGAGGGACCAAGGTGACCGGAAGATTGACGATGTGTAGCTGACACTTAGAGACATAGAAGAGTAAGAGCGCATGAGGAGGAGTAGACCGTGTTGACCAAGTCAAGATGGCGGTTGACTAAGTCAAGCGGAGGCGCAAGAGGACTTGGTGATCGGTCGGTCGAGAACAACAGTGACACGTGTCGAGATAATGGAGGCGGCGTAACAGATACGCTTCTCCAGGAGGGTTGGTCGTTTGGGCCTCAAAACCACCGACCGAGCGGTTTTCAGGTTTGGACCTCAAAACCTAGTTGGAATTCTGGTAGGAATGGAAGGAGGCACGTGGTGTCGTCATGAAGTTTGCGTTGAGGCAAAGTAAAGTCGTGAAGAGTCTGTGACCATAGGATGCTGGGATCTCAAGTTCAACTATTTTGACCCTAGGGTTAAGTGGTTCAACCAAAATATCTAAAGGCATGTTAGGGGTTGTGTAATAGCTCTATAAATAAGAGGATGACTGCTCCTAACTAGCCCATCATTCTAGCTTTCATTTCCCAGGCTTAGGTTTTCTAGTCTCTAGTTGAACTCTAGTTTTCCTGCTGTTGAGATTCGTAGTGTAGAGACTTATTCCTCTGCTATGTTAATCATTTCTCTGTAAGAACATGATCTTTTTGATGATAAAATAAAGCAATCATTCATGGTAGATCTGAGTTCTTGGCTTCTGTTCTTGAATCATTCCAGTTTTTCCTCTGTCGAACCCTCTTCTCTTGACTTTTGGGTGATTTCGTTTTTTGGGGGACTTGGGATCGATTGGGATGGTTGGATATGTGCTATGACACATGAGGAACATATTTGCAAGTTGATTTGACTAGATTCCTCATGAGCACAAGATTGGGGGATTTTAAGGAAAGTTTGGAAAACCTCAATCTGATCCGGAGATTTCTCGATCTACGGAGTTCCCTTCATATTTTGGCTTTGATCTTCTGGTAATACTTTCTTTACCTTCTCTCCCACCTCTGTGCTAAGTTTCATCTCGATCCGAGTTCAGGTGATTTGCCCTTTTGGGAGAAAGTTTCGGCTACAGGATCGACAAAGTTGGCCTAGCCGGGTTGAAGGGCCAGCATGGCTGTGTTATGTTGCAAAGGCGACCTAGCCATGTTGCAATATCAGCCTTAGTCGTGTTGCAAAATTGGCCTAGATGGGTTTTCTAGTGAGGTTCACATTTTCGGTGTGTTTTGAGCTTCTGTTCTCATTTCTTCAATCTGTCTCTTCCGTGGGGCTTTTAAGGTGGCCAAGAAGTTTTCCAAGTCATCAAACCACCAATTGGTTTAGGTGATTTTGGTTTGGGCTCTTCCTTCATTTTGGTTGAAGTTGAGAGCTTCACTTTCAGATTTTGGGGAGTTTTGGTGTTGCGCTTGGTTTTCCGCCGAGGTGAGTGTCCCGTTCTGTTCTCTGGTCTTCACCGAGAACATCCAACCACTAGCATTGCAAGAAATGTGCCATCTTTTGACATTTCATATATGTCTTAATACATGCAAAATAAGTCACAAATCACCATTTATGACACTAAGTTGACGAAAAAATAAATGTCAAAAGATGAACGTCTTTAATGACAACTTATGACGTTTAAGTGTTCAGGTCATAATGTATTATGACATTAATTTTGGAGTCACAAACATTTATGACCTATGCTTTCATGTCACAAGTTCTTAGACCTTGTCACGTAGAATGGCTCATTGATTTGGCCCGATCCATAGCATCACTCTTGTGAGATTTGGTGTTTTTAGAGCATTGTTTGGGACAATGGTCATTTCGGAAGAAATTTTGATTGACTCTCATTCACCCCCTCTAGTCGCCTTTCTTGTTCCTTCACTAGCTTCCACTGTCATTGAGACGAAGGAAAAGAGAGCTTTTATATGTTACTTAGAAATAAATACATTTGTGACCAATAATTTGTTCAACACATACACTAGCATATTGAATCAGCATAGCCACACCAATAAGTGCCTATTCCCCTTTGCTAGTTGTGCGAGCTTTCTCTTCTTAGCAACGTGCCCACCATTATATTGCAATAAGTATCAAGTATTGAGTTTTGTTGACACTATTCAATGGCAAAAAGAGAAGTACCCCTCTGCAAGCCAACACCTCCGCTTTTCTCTGCACAGATGTACGTAGTGACTCCGGTAGTGTTAGGACAATATTTGAACCTTCCCTACCTAATCCTGACTAATGACGCCCACATCACCTTTCCTCGTCACCTCATCACATGCCCCATCTATCTTGACGACTTTGATCCATCTCGCAGGTGCAGTATCCCATCTTGGTTTTGATCGGCTTCCTTTGTCTTATCCCCTATAACTAATGAGTCACATACTGGGTTCTTACCTTTGGCATTGAATGGTCGATGGTGTTGTCGAAATCTACATAGCTCCACTCAATATTTCAAAGGAAATTCAATGACACTATAGATATTAGCTTCTCTATGTTATGGGTTAAATTTAATTTCTTCTTACCTACTCCATCCATCCACAAAAGAATGCAATTCTTGCTTTTTAAGGAGTCAAATAGTTTGAACTTTGACTAAGGTTATATAAAAATACTAACATGCATTCATGATAAAAAATAAATACCATTAGATTAGTTATAGAATATTTTTATAATAAGTTTATTTGGAGACATAAATGCTAATATTATTTCCTATTAACTTGGTCAAATTTGAGCTCGTTTGACTAGCATATTCCTCATCCAACAGACTCCAATGTTTCCCCATGGCCTCTCCATGGGTCATGGCATGGGAACACCCAACTAAAAGCATGCATTGCTAAATGCTAATTACCCTTCCATGCCACAAATCTTACAAGTGTCAGTAACCTTGATAGTTCTCTTCTTATTTGTAAGGGTTGCCAAACCATCTTTCATTACCTATCCAAATATAAGGATCTTGTGTGGAAGAATAGTCAACTTCTGATAGGCTTTCCAAATTGTCCTTCCAATCTAATTAGAAGAAGTGGTTTGGTACCTGGGGTGGCCATTGCCGGTTCCACCATATTGCAGTGATCGTCTATTCTGTAGTAGTGACAGCAAACTAAAAGGCCTGGTGCAACTTATGCGCAAGAGCTATTGCATAAGGCCGTGAACCGTTGTAACAAACAAAATGCACCCTCTAGTAAGTACTGTCAACAGTAGTAAATTTACGCTAACAGACAATTCATATATCATTTAAGTTAAATTGAAAACTCTCTCTTAAGATAAAAAAAATCTCCCTTCGATGCCTCCAAAGAGCTGTTATCTTAACAAAGTACAATTTAGTCAAGAGAAACTGGACCGGTAGCCAAAAGTTTTGTTTTTGTGATTGCAATGAAACAATTACACATGTTTTTTTTATTGTCGTCATGCTAAAGCTATTTGGAATATTGTCCATGTAGCTACTAGATTAACCCCACCTAGATGTACTAGGGGTTGGCTCACAAGCATTGAGAGGGAGGATAAAAACTGATTTTTATGGCCTGCTGCTATTATTTAGGAAATTTGGTGTACTCATAATGTTATTGCTTTTGAGAAAAACAAAATATTCCTTTTATGCATGCTATAGGATTCTATTGGTTGTGATTACGGCTCGGCTTGTTATCTTAACGAGCCAAAAAGCCAGCTCGGCTCGGCTCGTTATGAGCTCGAGCTGGCTCGTTAGGCTCGCGAGCCAGGTATAAAAAATACACAAAATATAATATTTGCATTTATCTAAAGCTTAAAAAGATTAATAATATAAAAATAATATATTCAATAACCTTAAATCGAATAAAATATTCATATGAGCTAACATATCATTCATTTGTGAAGTGCAAGACATGAAGTAATACAAAACTAATATAAGTTATGATGACTTTTTCCCTAAAACTACGACTCGTTTAGCTCGCGAGCGGCTCACGAGCCAGCTCGAGTTGGCTCGTTATAGCTAACGAGCTAAAATCCTAGCTCGGCTCGGCTCGTTATCATAACGAGCCGAGCCAAGCTGAGCCGAGCCAGCCACGAGCCAAGCAAGTTAACGAGCTTCGAGTTTTTCGTCCAGCCTTAGTTGTGATTCTGGAACTACTACAACATAAAGATAAAGGGGAGAAGTTTGGATTGGCAAGCAAAGCGATGGATGATATCGCTTTCATATGTGTTTGCCAAGAATAGATGGCAAAGTAACTGTAGACTTTGTATATGATATTCTCCTATTTGAGTGCACCCTCTCTCTCTACTTCTATCAACAAATAAACTGAAAATATTGCAAGATTTGGCTATGTGCGGGGTCATAGAGGCCGAAATTTTTCTATTTTCTAAAAAAATATGCCCTTGAATTTACACATCAGCTTCTCTTTAGTTAACTACTACCTCCGTAAAAAAAAATACAATTCTAGCACAATGTAACGTTCTAGTACCTTAAGTATGACCAATAATAGATAAAAAAGTATCCATGTTTATCATACCAAATAAATACCATTAGATTAATTAAGAAATATACTTTTATAATAAATTAATTTAAAGTTATAATGTGAATATTATTCACTAAAAACTTAGTCAAACGTAAACCACTTCTCGTGGCACGCAACCCATAGTTGCTTTCGTGGTAGTAGTTGACAAAGTACAACTGATAGGTCAGTGGCCTGGTAACTTACATATATAGTATAATTATATGTATATATACGTTATTTATTACAAAATATCTTCATGTGTGTTACACGAGGCAGGGCCTGAGCCGTTCGGATGTTCATGCCACTGCTGTGCATCATGGGTGAACGTGTACCTATAAGAAGGGCAGGCTCGAATGCTCGATCGGCCTAGCTATAATTGCACTGCACGGCCGGTCTCTATTGCTTGAAATATGCTTCAGCGGCCCTGGTCCTCTCTCCAGCTCAAGGGCAGCAGAGAAAACAGCTGAGCTGACTGTGCATCTCATCCATATCGTACGATAAAGTCCTGTTTGGATACCGTTTTGCTTCTCTTTGAGCCTGTGGTCTCCTCGATCCCTGTCTCCCTGCTATCAGCCAGAGCTTCCATGGATTCCACCCTCTTCATCATCGGCGTTATAGGTACGCATGTGTACATATATGGAGGATTATAACTAATTTGCTTTGTTAGTGTTATAATTGCTTTGTTATTAGTCTTCATTCATTCATCCAGCTGCTTTATTTTCTTCTTTATTAATTTGTAGGGAACATCATCTCAGTTCTAGTCTTCATATCTCCTATGTAAGTGTGTCTTGATATATACATAGTTTTCCTGTCGTCGTCGTTGCTAGCTGCCTGCAAATTAAAAGCTTTCTTTCCCAACACCACGGCCGGGCACCACACCATGCATACACAGCAAGACGTTCTGGAGGATCATGCGGAGCGGGTCGACGGAGGAGTTCGACCCGGCGCCGTACGTGTTCACGCTGCTTAACGCGCTGCTGTGGCTCTACTACGGCGTCACCAAGCCTGACGGCCTCCTCGTTGCCACCGTCAATGGCTTTGGGGCGGTCATGGAGGCCATCTACGTCGTCCTCTTCATCGTCTACGCCTCCAATCATGCCACAAGGGTGAGCTCGAGGGATCATCATACTTAGCTAGCATTTCTCTCTGGCTTCTTTGGTGGTGTTCAGTTCACTCACAATCCGTTGCTTGGCTTCCTAAGACTTGGCCGTGTACTCAATTCATAATTGTTTCTTCAAGCACTTCACAGTCTCATATGCTGCTATACATACCATATGTTTGGTTTCAAAAACCCTTTCTAGATGCGTGGTGCAAGAGTTCATCTTATGAATTCCGATGAAATCACCTTGCTTCTTATGCTTATACTAGTTAAGCTAATGAGACGTGAGGTAGTGGAGGATCAAACAATTAAGTTCCACCAAATCAAACAAAAAAAAGCGAGAACTTCATTGGTTTATTAAACCAAACACACCTTAAGAAAAAGCGTGCATCTTATTATTAGTACTAGTTATAGTTGCTTTATTGCAATTATAATTATGCAGGTTAAGACGGCAAAGCTGGCAGCAGCGTTGGACATTGGTGGCTTTGGAGTTGTGTTTGCGGTTACCACATTCGCCATCAATGAGTTAGACTTGAGAATCATGGTGATAGGAATGATATGTGCCTGCCTTAATGTGCTCATGTACGGGTCACCCCTTGCTGCCATGGTAAGTTTCACTCACTTTATTATATACAAATTAGTCCTCTTTTCTACCCCTTTTAACGAGACTTTATTTGTTTGCCGTGGATTTGAGATGCACCTTTTTCTTTCATTTTCTCTTTATAGCTAAGACCGTGTATGTACGTGCTTGAAACATCACGATCTTTTCAATGATGACAGTTAAATTTAATTTGTGACCGGCTGAATTTTAACTTTGGAAAAGGAAAAAACCCCCTAAATTTCACATATATAAGTAGCAAACCGCTAATGGGCCAGCAAAGGTTATGGAAGATGACATTGAGCAATGAAATTATTTGTCGTAATTAATGGTAAATATATAAGTGACTCGATCGATGATCTAATATATATTTTACAATATATGGCACTTGCTCCTCAAGATATTTTTCATCTGACAATCCATTTTTGTTCACAATTGATCGATGATGAAATAATTGACGTTTATAATGGACAGACAGCTTGTGGGGCAATTGTTTTTTGTTGTGTTGTCCCTTTCATGTTTATTTATTAAATAAGTTTTCAAAAAATTATTATTTATTAAATAAGCACAAAGTCCAAACAAATATTAAGAGACATGTGCCCCAAGAAATTAGGGATAGTGACATATTCTTGTAGTAGTTCATATTTTTTCTGGGGAGAATCATGTATCAGCAGGGATATTGTACAATAAAAAATATTTTTTAGTATGTAGATCCTCATCTGACCCTGTTTTTCTCTAATTTTTAGCAGATCCTCGATCCACTTCCACAATTCCACTTGCAGGAAGAGTATAAATATAATAGTATATGCAGTAGATAAACTGTATGTAAAATTAATATATGACAATAAAATCATTTCTAAAGCTTTTTTTAGGTATAAAAGTAAAATTACATTCCGGTACGTGTAGCTAATCGTGGGGCACGTGCATGCCAAATCGAATTGGTCCCTCCTTTACTATTTGTTAGAATTATATGAAACATTTTCCCACCAATATAGTTAGAGATCCAAATTCTGATACAAGAAACTAATGATGATTTACAAGCAGTTAATAATAAATAAATAAATAAATAAAATGTTTAGATTTTAATTTTAAAGAAAAGAGAACATTACTTCGGTTCGATCCAGATTAACTTATAACAATCTTCATATATAGATAGTGCAGGCATCATAAATAATTCTAGACTGCGATTTCGTGAGAGATAAGCAAGATTGGTCAACTTACAACTTGCTCTTTCTTGTACGGTATCTATTTCTTGCAAAAGCAAGTTTGCCTTAAGATTATTTTATCGTTATCTTTTTTCTAAAGATTATTAGCTGGTCATTGGTTCTCTTGGCAGTTAACGGGGTACAGTATTCTACAGAATAAATAATCATCATATAAGGAACACACGTTATCTCTACGTATGATTCTATAGAGCATCTCTAGCAGTCCCCCCATTCACACCCCAATGAGAAAAACATGTAGTTTGAGGAATTTGCAAGCTCCAGCAGTCCTCCAATCCAATCCCCAATGAGAATTTTTTTCCTCATCCTCCTCAAAACCAGCCCTCCACCTGGCAAAAAAGGGGGAACATCCCCTCCCCCGCAAACCACCCCTCATACCCTGTAATTTTGGTGGGCGTGAAGTTTCACAAGCAACCGCCATCGATCTTAGTTGCCATGAGCACTAGATCGACCTCAGCCGCCAGCGAATGGAGCACCTACCTTGCCGGATGGACCTCTGCCAGGCACAAATTGACGTACTTGGCCGTGGGTAGGGACAATCCCGCTACAGCTCGGGGAGAGACCCTACCTCCCAATGGCAGATTTGAGCTCCACCTCACAAGGGAGCCACCACCATCGCCGCCGCCGGAGGTGGACGAGTCGCCGCCGTACACTGCTAGGGAGAGGAACCAGCCGTGGGTAGGGGAGGAGCCGGCCGCGGCCACCGCTGCTCGGCTAGAGAGAGAGAGAGAGAGAGAGAGAGAGAGAGAGAGAGGTGGGGAGCGGGGGAGCGCCGCCGTTGTTGGTCGGGTGGAGCCAGCATCGACAGTGCTCATCTGCGATATGGGACGGAGAGGAAAGAGAGAGATAGCGTTGGGAGGAGCGGACGGTAAAAAATACAAGATTACCCACTGACAGATGGGTCCCACACGACATAGGAGATTCTGGGAGAGAAATTTTCTCACTCTGCTGGAGTAGACACCTGTACAGACCCCTTAAAAATTATTAGAGCTCCCAAATGACTGGTTTTGGGGTTAGGTTTTCTCCTACTGCTGAAGATGCTCTTATAATTTCAATTCTACATCACATTTCATGCAAGAATAGTAGCTATTAAAAAATATACATACAGAATACCGTTATCCAATACTTCGTACTCCCTATGTCCCTTTTTAAATGTCACTGTAGGATGCAAGTCAGTCATTGCCTAGATTTGTAAAAATATTAGCAACATTTACATCTCTAAATAATCATTTATCTAATGATATTAATTATGTATCATAAATATTACTATTTTTTTGTATATATTTGGTCAAATTAAGTAATTTTATTTTGCGAATCATCAAAGTTAAGTAATTTAATTTCTCAGAAAGGGAGAACGATGCTAAACAAGGAACAAAGGGAGTATGTGACGAGAAAAAAAGCCTACTCGTTGTTGCTTGGATTAACCGAGAAGCACGTGAGTAAATTGGGTAGTACGACGAGTGCACGACATGACAGTATGTCTCCCTAGAGATTCCAAAGCCTTTCATTATCTGGCGAAATAAGGAGGGCATCGCGACATGCCATCATGGTCATGACCTTTGCTGGTTTGACAGGCCCGACCTACTATTTGTGTACGCCCTGTTCTCGTGGGTCTCGTTGGATGGGGTTTCGCTATCTGAATTTTCTGATTGGTTTCATCGTACGTGGCGCCAAATTCAGCCAGACCACTCATCCCTTCCCACTTCCCGGGCTTATGGGCTTATGGCACGTACTGTTGCTTCACATGAGTTGATTAATAGTACTTTCATGCAAATTATACGGTGCAGACGTTTACTACAGTAGCCTCGTTTAGAGACGTCTCCATGTGACAAATCACTTATCACCGGAAAAATAACGCCATTGAATTCTGAAAAATTCTAGAAAAATATAAGCAACCTATGACAAGTCGAATACTTGAATCCAAGTGAGTTGATTCCACCTCAACGAACGACCTAACCAACTTCGCTTAAGTTGATGAATACTTGAAGGCTGAAGCAGAACAACTAACATAGACTAGAACAATACAAGACGAAATCACCCTGCAATGTAATGGATGTGTCATTAGTATAACCAGCATCTCATTTTACCGTTTAACCCAATCTCTTTCCTTAGGTCGTCATCTCATTGTACTTACATTTTCAGCAACACGATACTAATAAGGTTGATTCAACAAAATGTATTTATTTGTATGAACAATGTGCATGGTGGCGTACAGAAAACGGTGATCACCACCAAGAGCGTGGAGTTCATGCCGTTCTTCCTATCCTTTTTCCTCTTCCTCAACGGAGGCATCTGGGCGACGTATGCGGTGCTTGACCGAGACATCTTCCTCGGGGTAATTTAAGCCTCTGTTACGCGTAACGGAGAGCAACTACTCATCACAAACCATCTGGCAGATTTATTTCCGACACTGATTGTTTCTCTTTCTGTGGGAATTACCCCCGCTCGCTCTGCATGCAGATCCCCAATGGGATAGGCTTCGTCCTTGGCACCATCCAGCTGATCACCTACGCGATCTACATGAACAGCAAGGCTTCCCAAAGCAGCAAAGAAACAGCGACGTCGCCTCTTCTGGCCTCCAACCATCAGGGAGAAGCATCTAGCCATGTCTGATGATGATCATCAGTGCCCTGGTGTATAGTTGCAGTCTGCTGTCAAAAGCAGGGCCTACGGTGTACACCGTACCTACCAGTAATACGCAAGAGATTACCAATTTTTATTATTTGAGAATGTAAAGTTTATATTTTTTTAGATAACGAAACAAAGAAGAATGTAAAGATTATATTCTTTGATGATCCTTTTTTTGATATATATGCTTCCAAGATGCCCACGTCGACCCAGTTACATTTTAACTGTTAGCGGCATAATTTTGCCAGAGAAGGGCGCGGCAAAAATTCATAAATTTGAGTATTTGACAATCGGTACCGCTACCGCCGGACGTCTAGACAAATCGGATCGTTGAACGCTCCATCTATCCGCAAAAGTTATTTTTATACGTGTCTTGCTCATTATTTGTATCCACAAAAATTATCTTCCTATGTACCCCGTTAATTATTCTTTTTTAATTTCGTGTCCTGAATACTCGTACGATCGCATGTTCCACTTTCCCTAACTCTACGAGGGGATGGCGTCATCGATCTCTCTAGTTAAATGTTACGTAGATTACATTTTATTTTGTTGTCCAACTAATTAACGTTGTATCATTCACTATGGGTCTTGTATGGAAATGAACACATGTACAAATGGGACCACCTCCACCTGTACTTGCTCACAAAACACTTGCAACATGAAAACATTTTCTATAACATACGTCTGAAGCAGATAAAACATTTGGAACATATGCTTGCAACATACGTGTATAGCACTACAACATATGCTGCATCTAGATAAAAACACTTGCAACATACGTGTATAGTCATTGCAACATATATGACATCCAGATATACTTTTGCAACATCCATATCGCGCACGTAGGGACCACCTTCGCCTGCGGGGATCGCCTGCGCCTACTCATAAAACACTTTCAACATGAAAGCACTTCTTGCAACATACGTTTGAAGCAGATGAAACATTTGAAGCTTACGCTTGCAACATATATGTATAGCCACTGCAACATATGCAACATTCAGACAAAACACTTGTATCATGCGTATGAAGTAAATGAAACATTTTGAATAGATACTTGCAATATACGTGTATACCCATTGCAATAAATGCAACATCCGTAACTATTTTTTTGCAACATCCATATAGAACACTTGTAATATACATCTAGAACATTTGAAATACTTGGCACATATGTTTACAACATATGCTTTTAATGCAACATGGGTGGGCGGCGTAACGAACTGGCACGGTGGAGACGGCCCTGCGAGACGAATCCATGTGGGCTGAAGCAAGCAACGGCATGGGTAGGCGGGGCGCGTGGAGTGGTCCATCCGAATGGACAGACGCCCGCTTCGTAGCATTACCGTTAAAGACATTGCATGATGAAATTTTAGCACAATGTTGACTATGGTTAATCAGGCAAAATAAATTATTAAGTCGACCATACAAATATTTTATGTGTGGCTCTAACATATTAGAGCCCATAAGAAAATGGTTGCTATTTATGTTAACCATCCTAAGTTGACTCGCAATATGATCAGGCTCACGTATATTTGTGGTCTATAATTATTTTTGGACCAAAGATATTTTTGTGCAATGCAAGTATAGACGGTAGTCATACATTGCTCTAGCTGGTCATTCAGTATAGCTCTCCATGCACGTCGATTATGTCCTCTTCTGGTATATATACATGTCACGTATTCATTCTAAACTTCTGATGAGGCCTTTCGTACATACGTGTACATGTATATACGTCTTACGTTGCATCCATGGATTAACGCTATGTTCGTTTGTCTTGTAAGCCGTACTTTTTCAGTCAACAAATAGTGTTTTTCTCTGACGATAAATCAGCGAACAGTACTTTCAGTCATGACTTTTCAGTCAAGCGAACAGAGCCTAAAATATAATTGGGCCCATTGAGCAGTCGGTATAGCCTAGAGCAACGACAAGGGCGAGGCGCGGCGCGCGAAAGAATCCGTTCAGACACTTAAAACAAATCAACCACATGACATGTGGATTTAAAAAAACACGGGCGCACCGCGCACGGAGCGGTCCGTCCATCTGTTTCCTAGCGTTACCGTTTCACAATTAGAGAAGGGCTGCGGCTCTGCAGTCTGTAGGGTTTCCCTGCCTAGGTGCGGCGGCTGGTGGTGGCCTGGGCCAGCTGGGTCATGCAGTGGGCTGCGTGGAGCGGGCGGGGGAGAAACGTGGCCGCTTCATGGGCTTCGGTGCAGGATGGCCTAAGGTGGGCAAGCAGTGAAAGTTGTGAGGTGGGCAAGCGGTTGGGCCTACTGCCCTGCTAGGCTTGCGGAGTGGGCCTGGCGGATGTGAGAGGGGAGGGAGCTTGGCTGGAGGAACGAGGAAGCAAGAAGGGAGTTTTTCCTTTTTAATTCGAACGACCCAAAAAAAATCCAAATCAAGCTCAATTAAGAGCCAAAGGCACACATGCATACTCATATGAAATGCATAGATTAATCTTATAAATATTGTTTGAAAAGGAGAGTTAGAGAGATAGGGTTTCATTTTAAGTACAATATAAAATGTATGTGAAGTGGTCTTGCATTGAATTCGAGTGGCTCGAATTCGTCTCAAACTTTTAATTTATTCGGAGAGATTTTATTTAGAAAATCTCTTTGCCACGATGTTGACTTGGTCGACACCATAATAATGAGTTGTTGTTGCAAAATAATTTTGAAATCATGATTTTGAGAATAGGGTGGGAAAGAAACACTAGTACAAGAAAAGATTTTTAGCGGTGGTCAAAATCGATCTTTAGAGCTGGTTTCAAAAACTGCTACTATGCCATCAATTATAAAGATAGGCCGTTTGTGGTGTCGGGCATCTAACCGCCCATGAAAAACCATTTCTAGGGTGGTTCTATTAACATATCCACCCCTAAAAATGGTATTTTTAAGGGCGGTTGCAATAGGTGAATCGCACCTAAAAATATATTTTCAGGGGCAGTTTCAATAAGTGAACCGCCCTTGTAAACATATTTTCAGTGGTGGTGGCTGCACTGCAACTGTCCTTAAAACTGTTTTTTCAAGGACGGTTTTGGAAATGCAGCTGCTTCTAAAAACACATTTTCAGGTGCTGTTGGCTTGCTGAAACCACCCCTAAAAATAAATTTACAAGTGCGATCCTACTCAATCTGAACCGCTCCTAAAAATCATATTTAAATTTTTGAAATTTTCCGCCATATTTGAAATCGCCCTGTTTCCCACCAAATTTCAGAGCCTATTGCAATTGATTCAAATTAGCTTCATATATACTAGTGAACTAATTAACTAATACAAACTTGATTTACAAAGTATTATAGCACACTATAATTTACATTACAAGCTACTAAAAAACATTGTGCTTCATGACAACAATGATTTGAAGGGACTGCAGCACGAACAGCTTCAAACTTGGGATGTGTGGCATACTCCGAATCACGATCAAAGAATAAGCCTCCCTTGTGGAGAACCTCCTGCATCAAGAACTTGCAAAAAATCATCTTGAACTTCTTAAATATCCTTTTGGTTAATTGCACAGGAAGGCGAAAACGCCGTTTGCTGCACGAAACAAAAAGGGGATACATTAGCTAGATTCATATTAATGAACATATGCATATGATATGGTTCGACAGATCGATTTATGTCTTCACGGTTAGTGTAGTACAACTCGTTAGTTCTCATCCATTGCATTAGCATACAAAGTAGCCACAAAGCATGTTTCCGGGAGGCTACCTCACGCACCGCAGGTCGGTGATATGATAAAAAAAAACAATACAGTGAAACACATTGTTCTATATAATATGCTCGCTATTTGGGTTAGAAAAGTGGTCATACCCGTAGATGTAGAGAAACAGTCATCTTATCCGGCTTCTTCGGGTTATGCACTCCACCTTCTGCAACGTAATATCCGTAGGCACTGTTTAATGGACGAAAAATTCAGTTTCGCTATAACAACAACTGGATGCAACAATTAGTCTCACAAGTAATAAACTATGTTGCCTTCAAAAGAGTAATAAACTACGATTACTTACGTCTGTAAAATGCTGATGAAATTTTAGAACTTTTTTTTTATCTTTTCTCATCGAGTCAAAGATCAAAATGCTGCCAAATCTCAAATTGATGCTTGGTAAGATGAAGTGATCGCTGCTTTTTAGTACAAAAAGATAATGGTGTCAACGTAAACCAAATTGCATGAAAAATCAATGGGCCAACGTAAACCAAATAATATGAAAAATGATAGTGGTCGACCTTACCCGAAATAGTATGGGGCGTATATACATTGGAACCTCTGATAAGCTAGCATAACTTCTGACCTTGCTTCTTTGTGTGCAGCCTTCCTAATTTTTTTCTCTTGCCTTGCCCTTGGCACCCGTCACTCGTTAATGCAGGATGATCGTCTATCCACATTAGAGGTCCAGCGTGTCGTGCCTCCTTAATGAGACATGGGTCAAGGTATGCGTTCCTCACATCCAACTTGACCGCATCCACCCACTCTTCACTACACAAAAGTACGGCACATGTGTGGTTAAAAGGATAGCACATGCACAAATAACCAAATTTGAGGATGAGTTTAAGGAAACACTACTTTAATGCACCACAGGGAAATCTGACTCATGTCGAGTCTCTTCTGGAAGAATAACAATTGTATCTCCTCAAAAGATATAGTCAAGGGCGATGATTCGACACCGGTGTTGTAAGGATGAAAACGGTCGAAAAACCCCTCAACCGTTTTCTACTTCTACATTTGAATACAAAAACGAAAGCAAAAACAGTAAAGCCGGACACGAAAACGAACGCGAACTTAAGGAAAATCGAGTATTTCGAAAACGAACCAATTCGAGCAGAAATATGTCGAACACTGTCGGTATACGAAAAGTAAATATGGAATACCGCCCTATAGTACCAAGTGCATAACAATTAACAAGTGCATGACCCTTGATCTTAAGTATTAACACAATCGCCTCAGGCTGGGCATTCGGTTAACCGAAACCGATCAGTTCGGTTCTTTAGTTTTTACTGAAATTCGTTATCTAAGAAATAGGGACCGATCGGTTCTTCTAAAAACGTGGAACCGAGCAAATTCGGGTTCGGTTCTTTCGGTTCGGTTTCGGTTATAACCGAAAAAACCGAGAAAATATTAGCACAGAGAAAAAGAAAAAGAAAAAAAATGAAAAATGAAAAAAGGATGTCGCCGTGGTGACCCCGTCCACTAGAAGGCCGCGTGCCACCGCTGGATATTGGAAGCCACCGCAGCCACTGGATCTTGGAAGGCCAAGCTGCCATTGACGAGGGGACTAGGGGCAGCGTGGAGGAGAGGACGGCGGAGCAAGGGCGTCTGGCACCGCCGCTGTAGGAAGGGAAGGAGCAGGGGCGCCGAGCATCGTCGCGCCGGCTACCAGGTAGGGAAGGAGATGGGTGGTGCTACGTGTGGGAGAAGAGAGCATGGATGGGGTCGGGAAGGAGAAAGGAGGAGGGCGTGCGGTGAGGCGCGCCTACACGAGAAGGAAGCGCCGCTGCGTGTTGGGGATTGCCGGTGGTGGCTGGGAGGGAGGAGTGGAGTGGGCTTTAGGGTTTGGAGAGGTTGCATATATACCAAGGCATGTTGGGTTGGGCCTTTTCTTTCTAATTACTGGGCCTCATTGCTCACTTCGGTTATTTCAGGTAACCGAGCCCAAGAACCGAACTAACCGCAGTAATTTCGGTTACTTAGAAATGGGAACCGAATTAAGAACCGAAATATTCGGTTTCGATTAATTCGGTTTCGGTTCCGATTAGTTTGGTTCGGTTCCGGTTCTCGATTATTTTTGCCCAGACTGGCAATCGCCGACACACAAATACATGTCTAGAACAAGCAATTGAGTTAGTTACGAATATTTCTCTGGATATTGAGTAAAACCAACATCTATATATATAACATGTGTTGCAGTCACTTGACCACTCTATGAGTACTATTTACAACTCGATTATACGTGTACAAGCAAATTATCAATAGTTCATATACAATTCACAATTTCACATTGTTTTTTTTTTAAAGTTGAGTTGCATTGTCATAGCTTACATAGCTTATGCATACCTAAGCCAATGTTTTTTGAGCACGAAATATTAAACTTATACATACAAAAATCATACAAACAATAAAAAAGAAAATGTGGTGGTAAATATAAAATAATTAAACTTGACCGAGCACCAAGCAGGCAGCACACTCGGCTGTTGTGTGCTTCATGGGCTTCGGCCAACCACATTGGGCCTGTGCGGACGGGGACTCAGACTAAGCAAATATAAGCAGTGTGTGTGAGTATGCTAGTTTTTTTAGTACCACCTCGACGTCCCAACTAGCGACAAGGGAGCAAGCTGTTTATATGTGACGCCACAACACCTGTGAGTGATAGCAGTGTGTGTGAGTATGCTAGTTTTTTAGTACCACCTCCAGTCATGGCTATTGGGCCAGCCCGGCACGGCACGGGCCAGGCATGGGCTGTGCCGCTGCGTGCCTTGTGCTAGCCTTCGGCCCAAGCATGGGCCTGCGGGCTAAAATTTGTGCCGGGCTGGCCCGAGAAGCATGGCCCAGCCAACATGTTGGGCTGGCTGATGCCCACAGAGAGAGGGAAGGGGAGAGCAAGAGGCCAGGGCAGCCGTCGTCGACGTGCTCGCCCCTAGGCAGTTTCGGCCGCCGGCACGCTCTTCGCTCGCCCCTGAGGCAGATCCGGCCGCCGCACGCTCGCCCTGGAGGTGGAGCCACTTGCAAAGGCATGGAGGAGGCAGACGCCGCGCGCGGGAGGGAAACGGTGGCCACGTGCAAGGGAGGCGCCGCCACGGGGAAGAGGCGAGCGAGGCCGAGAGGGAAGCGCGAGCTGCGACTGCGAGGTGAGAAGGCGAGCGGGGTGAGTGGGTGACCGAGTGCGGCTGCGGCGATGCTGGTGCGGGACAGGGAGAGTCGCAATCTCGCGATGCGAGCGCGACCACGAGAGTGGAGAGGGAGAGTGCGGCGGATGTGAGGAGGGGGAGGGGATAGGACTTAGGATTGGGGAGCGGTGGGCTACTGGGCTCTTAGCAAGCTGTCTGGTTTGTGGTCTCTGTAGGTTACCGGGCCGCCTGCGGGCCATCGCCTAGAGGCCGGGCCGTGCCGTGCTCGCCCGCGGGCCTGGGTGGTGGCCCAGACACGGCCTGCTGCCTCGTGCCGGGCCAGCCCGAGCCCAATGACCCTCGGGCCAGGCCGGGCTCGGGTCGGGTCAAAAAGCCGGGCCTCGGGCTGCATGGCCATATATAACCACCTCGACGTCCCAACCAACGACAAGGGAGCAAGCTGCTTATATGTGACGCCACAACACCAGTAAGGGATGGCATAACCACACTGCAGCTGGGTTACGCTGAGGGCTGAGGGCACAACCAGTGAGTGGACTGGGCTATGTGTAGTGGGCCAAATTCGGTTCAAACTGAATTTTGAATTCGGGATATTTTTGAATTAGAAGTAGAAAATGGTCGAAAAAATGTCTAAACTGTTTTTGATCTGATTTCAAATTTGGTGTTCTAAATTTTATTTGAATTTGTTTGAAAATATGGATTCGATCGAATTAAATATAGAAAATAATGTGGTTCGGTTCGGGATATGTCGTGAGCTGGGTAACACAGACACTGCCTCTAAGCTAAGCTAGTTGGGCCCCATGCAGGTACCACTTTTGAAAGACCCTCATGTGTGACAATCTTTTGGATTCTAGGGCAAAATCAGGTAGGAATTCCTTGCCTAATACAAATTCGGGGAAACTGGGGTGGTCTTGACTCATCAAGTCTTAACGAACTCCATGCCCACCATGGCTTTGCTCATACGGGACTAGCCAAAGCTAGTTGCAGATGCTGCTTCCTTGGCCTTGGCCTTTGATGCAGATGCTTCCTCCTTGCCCTTGGTTGCAGAAGCTTCGTTGGCGTTCTTTTTTGCAGAGCGACCAAAACATAGCCAATAGGTCAGCATCCAGCGGGTCAGTATCCTTCTCAAATGCTCTCACCTTCTTAGGAACCATTTATAGCTACGGTGGCGGTGGCGGTGCAGCCGTTTGTAGCTGCGATGGCGGTGGTGGCGTAGTGCTGCCCCCTTTCACTTGTTGCCTTCTTGCTTGAGTCTGATCCTGATGTGCCTCTTCATTGCCGCATGTAAGACCTGTAGTGCCTGGTGTCTCGAACCTAGGTACTTGCACCCCTACGACGCTAACATCTCTTCAAAGTTGTCGAAGGACCCTGGGTCTTGCTGGGCTACTGTCTCCTCTAGGATCGATGGCATCTGTTGATCATATGTCGGTAACGACTGCACACGTGCTTCGCTCGAGGAGCCTATTTCTACTTGTTCCTCTACCTGAGTTAATTGCAACTGAGAAGTAGAAGGTAGAGTCGACGGGTTGGTTGGTAGCACAATGTCTCGTTGTTGCCAAGCAATGAAATACTCTACAAGGCTGCCCAATACCATCTCACCATCAGGAGCAGGGAGGTCAACTTCATTATCTTGATGATTTGGGGAAAGCGAGAGAACTTCAACCCTTGCGTACTCGTCCAGAAGTGAGCAAAACCTCTCCCCTCTTTTTTGCAATTTCTCGCCTATAAGTGAGCTCAACAATGGCACGAACAGCTAGTCACGAGGAAGAAGAAGGGTACTTGTACCGGGTTATTTTTAGGGGCTGTGAACTAAGTGGACCATCCCTGTAAATATATAACAGATGTGGTTCTCTTGACGCAACCGTCCCTGATAATCGGGTTCTTCTAGAGACGGTTCGGTAAAGACGACCGTCCCTAAAAATCGTATTTTCAAGGATGGTTCTCTTAACTAAACCACCCTAGAAATGGATACGTTTCTAGGGTGTTTTTCTTAACCGAATCGCCCTTGAAAATTGATTTCCAGCAACGGTTGTATAGCTACAGTGCCTGCTATAATGGTTAGAGACGGTTTACTAAGTGGACTGCCTCTATTAGAAAAGAGAGCCGTCTGTAAAAATCTTTTTCTGTACTAGTGTTGGGAGACATAAATTTTGTGACCACCTCCCAAAAATCTTTTTAGTAGTAGTGTAAGGCAAAGCAGTATTGTTACACCTAGCTTCAACCAGTTCCTCTTATATAAAAACTAATCATGCACATGGAGTCCACATCACCCAGAGCATGCAATGCCTTATGAAGCATATCATAGCATGCTTTTCACTCGAAAGAAACAGAGAGATTGCACCATGATGGTAGCAAACATGCAATTAACAAGGAAACACACGAACATTCGACGATGACCAATTCTTTAGTAGTCATGCACGAAAGCTAAAAAAATAAAGAGTCGGCATGATCCTACTACATAGTCTTATGATGAGCTTGTAAGGGCCGCCGGTTCAGTACAGCTCCGCTGCTCCTAGTTTTCTTTCGTTTTCTTTTCGGAATGTCCATCCAACAAGGCGTGTATGGAAAAGCTGATTTTATATATGCGTGTTGCCCAGCGATTTGATGATAGTACGTGGGGCACATGTTGCCCAAATCTTGGACCTTTGAGCTGTTTAGGTCATAGGCAAATCCTCTACCTCTACTCAAAGAGCTATTGAGGAATACAGTCTCCTTTTGAACGGATGAAATCCAAGCAAAGTAACATACGAGTGCTGTGTGAGTTGAGATTGATCCACATGTTCTTCGTCGGCGCCATTGTTATCTTCGTGCCAGTAAGCGTGACGGTTAATATCCTCAAAGGTCCAGTCTCCATCAGCATCTTGATAAAAGTCCGGACTTGCCAGCACGCGCGCAAGGTTGTTTTCATGCTTTAGCACCCACTCCATCTGGCCACAAGATTCTTGAATGATCCACACCCGAAGTCGGAACTTAAGATCAAGTATTGCACAATAGACCCCGTTCTCTGACTTCCCCAGCTAAGCTCGGTGAGGTCCGTCCTGCAGATTACTTGTCACTGCAGGTGGTTTAATGACTTGGTACTTACTGTCCGTCACTGATATTTTGCAGAAGAAGTCATTCTGGCAATGTATGTAAAGTGCCTCACGCCAGTATACACTGTAGCGCTTCCTGCTTATGTGTGCTTGTTGTATGACCGCGGTGGTTCCTGCAGGATCTCCTTCCCTAACAAATGATCTCTCCTCCCAGCACCCTGTCCTTGATGAGAATGATGAGAAGACATGTGTCTCACACAGCAATGGTGGCCACTCGGATGTTGAGCGGTCGAGCTCTGCGCATGGATGAACAACAGGCATCAAGAACACCTCGTAGTAGGGAGAGATGGCTGGATCAAACACGAGGTATGGTTCTTCATAGATCACGTCGTCCTCTGTAGTACCCATGCGCATGCGCGGAGGTGGTTGCCGGGGCAAGCGTGACCAGTGCCGTGTAGCAGGGTTCGCCACGGTTTGAGAAAGAATAGCAGGCCGTTGCAATGGTCGTCCACGGGGATGTTTGGACGTGGCAGGTAGCCAAGGTTGCCGGAGACCGCAGCACACCAGCCTGGCCCACGGTAGGAGAGGAACTCGGTGCGCCCCAGCATGTTGAAACCGATCATTATGCCACCGAACGAGAGGGGGAGGAGGTCCGCGCGCATCAGCTTGTGAACATCGACGATGGCGTGCCAGGCTTTGCAGACGCAGCGGGACACGGGCACACGGCAAGGCTGCGAGGCGGCAGGCGGCGGAGCACATCCGCGACCAGGTCCTCGGGCAGCATCTGCAGGGGCTCTTCCGCTGCCGCTTCATGATCGGCTCGATTTGGTCCAAGAAGCAGAAGCAAGCGACGATTCTAGCCATTTTTTTTGTTGTGGTTACCTCCTCCATCAGGCGGACGGGTTAGCTACTTAATTTAAGCGCAATGATACACTGCAGATGTCCGGACGGGACGGACGGACTCGACGCGCGCGACCGACTCCACCCGACCAAGCCCGCTTCCTCCCCATCCTTATCCGCTCGCCCGGCCTTCCCACCTTTCTCCTCGTTCACTCCGCCCCCACTCACAGTCGCGCGCCCGCTCTTCTGCTCGGCTCCATGACACCAGAGTCGGTCGCGACGCTGGCAGGGAGGAGCACTTGCCGGCAAGCCGCGCCTGCTCCCTCTCCCTCCTCCCTCCACTCCCTCCCCCCTTTCCTACCTCCTTTGCTTCCGCGTCCTCCATGTGACTGAGAGAGGGCGGTGCGTGGTGGATCCATGGGAGCTCCGCCCTCCCCGTAGTGGATCCATGGGAGGAGGCGCAAATCCAGCGGCGTGGTGGTCTCCTCTACCCTGGAGCATCCTCCTCCACCTCGATGGCAGCATGAGGCCTTCCACCGTGGCGGATCCATGGACCATCGGGGCTCCCGGTGGTGGATTCATGGGCTCCAACGAGGTAGGTGGGGAAGGACCCCCCACGCGCTCCTTCCTCTGGATCTGAGGCGCCCCTCCTCTTCCTCCCTCCCCTCCTCCTCCTCCTCCTCCTCACCCCCCTTTGGATCTATGGTTTTTGATGGCGGCTACGGTTTTTGTGACGAAGCAGATCTAAGCTCCATGCAGCAGATGATGTGAAAGCACGATTCTGTGATGTTGCAGTAGCTTCTTCTCGGTTTTGTGGCGAGGCAGATGCAAGCTATATTCAACAGATGATGTGAAGCAACCATTTCTCTGATGTTGCAGTAGCTTCTTATCTTTTGTTGCAGCAGCTTCTCTCTCGTTGTTGCAGTAGTTTTTTTTCCCCTTGTTGCAGTAGCTTCTTCTCCTTTTGGCGAGTCAGATCTAAGCTACATGGCAATAGATGATGTGAAGCACGTTTCTCTGATATTGCAGTAGCTTCATCTCCTTTGTTGCATTAGCTTTTTCTTCTTGTTGCAGCAGCTTCTTTTCTCCTTATCACAGTAGCTTCTTCTCTTTTGTTGCATTAGCTTTCTTCTTGTTGTTGTAGTAGCTTCTTTCTCCTTGTTGCAGTAGCTTCTTCTCCTTTTGTTTCAGTGGCTTCTTCTCTTTTGTTGCAGTAGCTTCTTATCCTTTGGTGCAGCAGTAGCTTCTCCTTGTTGCAGCAGCTTCTTTTTTTTGTTCATTTCACCGGTTTTTGTTTGTGTTTCATTAGTTGTTTTTCTGATGTTTCTATAGCTTTTTGCATTTGTTTTCAACAGCTTTTTTCGTTTGTTTCATTAAGGTTCCTTTGATGTTGCAATAGCTTTCCCCCCTTGTTTGCAGTTGTGGGGGTGGGTGGGGGGATTTACGGTGGTGAGCTGGTGGTGGCGGAGGTGCTAGGGTCGGCGAGGTTGGGGGCGAGATAGATCCATGCGCGGGGGGGAGAGGGGGGCTTGGTGGTAAGCTGGCGGCAGGGCTCCGTGCGGGGGGCGGGCCGGGGGATTCCGATTCGTGGGTGCAAGAGCGGGGTGGGGTCGCCTTTTCCTTTTTTTCGTGGGGCAGGGGTGTACGGGGCGCGACGGGCGGGGGGCGCTCGCGTGGTTTTTGCAGCATCCGGACGCGGCCCTAAAGCCGGGCGTCCGGGCGCTAGCAACACCCTTAATTTAAAGGCGAAAGGATGGGCCATTGTCCGACTCAGGATTTGGTTCAGGTTAGGTAGGATCGATGGACTGCTAGCCGTGGAATGCTTCTTCCCGAAACGGGTTCGGGGCAATATGTAACCATTTTCCGAATACAAATAAAAGCTTTGTCTTCGGAGGACGTCGGACGGGGCGTTCATCCGCATGCGCTGCTCCCACGCCCACACCCGTACGCCCCACACCTATCCCCGGCTCCAGAGACAACATTCGTTAGGACGGAGCTTCCTACGTCTACGCCCGACACACGTAGCACGGAGGCCA
Source organism: Saccharum spontaneum (assembly GCA_022457205.1). Taxonomy (NCBI): domain Eukaryota; kingdom Viridiplantae; phylum Streptophyta; class Magnoliopsida; order Poales; family Poaceae; genus Saccharum; species Saccharum spontaneum. The sequence continues at coordinate 22,531,832 of CM039587.1, forward strand.
CGTCCCGTCCCGTCCGATGCGCGGCGTCCACGCCCATCTCGCTCAATGTCCCAGTCGATCCACCGCGGCATCCCGTCCCCGCACGCTCTCGTGTTCGTGGCCTCCATCTTCGCCACACCAGGGAGCCACAGCGGCTAGACCACCAAGGGTTTAGGTTTCCTCCACACCTACATCTAGATCTACACTAATACAATAATCTTTATGGAGGCGGGCATTTTAGATTTCTGGAGGAGGACAAAGCAACCGCCTCCATTCAAAGGCCTCCGTTAATGCGCAGATAATGAAGGCGGGCGCTTTGTCCGCCTCGGTTAATCAATCAGAAAAAACAAAAAAAAACCCATTGATGAGCCCACCGAGCCCATCCATGGGCCCGCCGAGCCCTTCCACGCGCCGCTGCCACCGCAGCCCCTCGCCGGTGCCTACATCCTCGTCGGACAGCGTGCTCCGCCGAGATCCAGCCGTTCGTCGCTGGATCCAGCCTCCTACAGCCGCATCCAACCTCTGCCCGCCGGGATTCGGCCTCCGTCACTGGGATCCGACCGCACGCTGCCAGATCGGGCCGCCAGCCGCCACACGCCGCCACATCCGCGTTGATCCGCTGCCAGAGCTCGCGGAGCCGCCCTCGAACCGCCAGAGCTCACGACGCCTAACGCCAGGGCACGCGACTAACGTCGCTGGAGCTCGGGTGGCGCCTGCTGCAAGCCCTCGCCGCTGGGGCCGCGACTCTCGCCGCTGGAGCTCGGAGGGAGAGGGAGAGGGAGGGGGAGAGGGAGGAGTGCTGCTGGAGGGAGGAGGGGCTCCACGCGGAGGGAGGAGGTCTCGGAGAGAGGAGGGGTGCTGCTCGCGGTATGTCGTAGGGAGACAGAGGTTGCGAGGATGGGCGGCGCTGGGTTTCAAAGGCATGAGGAAGTGGAGTGAAAGAGAAACCTAAGTGTATGTATTTATACTCGAAACCGCTATCGAGCCTCGCCTAGGCCTGTTGGGTCTCGGCCTTTCTAGAGGCAGGCTTCTTTAGACAACCGCCTCTAGAAATAGAACATTTTTGGAGGCGGTTATCTTAAAACGACCGCCTCCGTAAATCAATTTTAGGAGGCGGTTATTTGTTGACCGCCTCTGTTAATCGATTTTAGAAGGCGCGCAAATTTGACCGCCTCTGGAAATAAAAACGACCACCTCCATTAATCATCCGGTATTTTTGGTGGCGGTCAAATTTTGTAACCGCCTCAATTAATATATGGGCACTGTCTTGCAAAATCATTTGTGTAGTAGTGCTGCTTTTGCAATACTCAGATGAAACAATTGCAACGTACGTCTGAAACAGATAAAACATTTGGATCATACACTTGCAACATAGTCATTTGCAACATATACAACATCCAGATAAAACACTTGCAACATACGTCTGGAAACAGATGAAACACATAAAACATACTCTTGAAGCATACGTGTGTAGCCACAGTCAGTGGCAGATCCAGAACAAAATCCTAGGAGGGGCTGAACTTTACGGCTGGCTCGACCTTCGTCTTCAACCTCTGTCCAGTGTCCAACGCCTCCTTCCTAAGCTCTAATGGCCGAACTTTCATGGGGGGTCAGGGAGGGCTGGTCTCTTCTTCTTTCTCTCTTTCTCTCTATTTTTCTTCTTTCCTCCACCTCTTCTTCTCTCTCACCCACCCCATATTTTCATTGAGCACCAGCTATAGGGGGGCTGGAGCCCCCTAGCCCCCTGTAGATCCGCCCCTGGCCATAGTAACGTATGCAACATCTAGATTTACTTTTGCAACATCCAGACAAAAACTTGCAACATGTCTAAAGCATAAACATACTTTTGAAACATGTATGTATAGCCATAGCAACGTATGCAAACATCTAAATGAAACACTTGAACACATACGTTTAAAACACTTAAAACATAGGCTTGCAACATGATATTTGGATTTCTTAATATATATCTCCAATTATATGCACATCAACGTTGAGTTATTAGTCAATGTTTATCTCCTTGAATTTGTTACTTTACATCTGTAGCTTTCAGTTCAGTGAAATCAGGTCACGATGATTTGCAGCTTTTAATTCAGTGAAATCAGGTCACGATGATCTGTAGCTTTCAGTTCAGTGAAATCAATCCACACATGCCTCAGCCGTCACTACTGTAACACCCCAGGTGTTATAGTTGCTAATTAATCTGCCATGTCATCATAATACATCGCAAAGAATCCTTGATTAGGTCAACCTTGTTATCCATCAACTAAAACGAGTTTACATTTCAAGATTTGATGTGTTTCTCAGTGGTGTGATCCGAACCGAAAACCCTAATTTCGAATAACACCGCAAATACTTAGTCATGCCCTGCGTAATTTGAGGTGTGTGACTGTGTTGCACACTAGTGTCAAGTGTAGGGTATGAGCTCAAGTACAACACATAAAATGAAGCTCCAAGTTTGAGTTTGAGTGGGAATCAAAAAACTTGTCGCGAGTTTTCCGATTCAAATTCAAATTCAAATTTGGGGAAATGTTAAAAGAATTTCAAAAGCTAAATTGGTCAACCAAGAGTGACATTTGGTCAACCATGTCATGCTGGTCCAAATGATGCCCTTGGATGATGGTTTGATCATAAAGTAATCACCAATTAAAGTAGCAACAAATTCCAATTTAAAATTCCTCCGAAAACCCTAAATTTCAAAACCCTATTTTACCCCTTTTGAAATAATTTAAAATCTAAACAAAATTTGGGAAAAAGTTTAAAACCAAGTTTGTATAACTTTTCAAGGGCTACAACTTTGGTGTTTTGAGTTTTCAAAGTTTTAGTGTAAAATGTGGAGCAATTTTGAAAATAAACAAATTTCAGATTTAACCCCTTTTTGTCCCTAAACTCAAATTTCAAAATGGAGGCAGAATTTGAAGATGTTTTGAATAGAAAAGTTGTATACCTTAACTAGATGTACAACTTTGGTGTTTGGAGATTTTGAAGTTTCAATGTAAAATCCAAAGTAATTTCTAAATTACCAAATTTCTAAAAAGTGTCCCCTTTTGAATTTAAAGTCAAATTTCAAAATCCAGTGAGAATTTGAAAAAGTGTTCAATACAAAACTTGTAGAGCTTGAAATTCTGAAGATTTCATATCTTGGGAGGTTTTCAAGTTTCTACATGAATTTGGAAGTAATTTGAGAAATACAGTTTGATTTACAAAATTTGGGGGGGCAACTATAGTGGCGCACCAATGGCGGCCGGCCACCGCGCGGTATGGGCGCCAGCAAGCCGCCGTGGCCGGCCAGGCCCTTCGCACGCGACTGGGAGCGCCAGCGCGACATCGCGCGTCTTCCAGTGGCCATCTCCGCGGCCGTTGCCTATAAATATGTCGAGGTCACCGCCGTCTTCTTTCTTTCTCTGTTTTCGCCACCGTCGCCGCCGCTAGCTCTGCCGCTCGCCGCTGCCGCTGTCAAGCCGCCTCCGGCCATGCAAGCCGCACTAGCATGATCGTCTCACCCTTGCGCACCTCGTGAACCACCAGAGCTAGCTTAATTCCGCCTGGATCGCCGCAGCCACCGTTTCTCGTGCCGAACTCCAGCGACCGAGCCGCCTCACGTGGCCAGCACCCTCCGTTGCCTCCCAGCGCCTCCTTGTGGCTTCACTGCGACCGCTGTAAGCTCCTGATGCTCCCCGTGCTCTCGCTTTAGTCGCTACCGCGTTGTATTGCCGGGACGCCGGTCACCGTAGCAGCCGGTCCGCCATGGCCGTCGGGAAGGGCTTCCCGGAGCTGTAGCGTAGCCGTTAAGGGTTAAAACGGGTTCGTGGTGAAGCGTAGATGCTGTCGAGCCGCTCGGTTGGGTGACCGACGCGGTGCTCGCCGGCCGGCCACTGCGCGGGCATGAACGGGTCGCGGGAGAGAGCGGGAGAACGGAGGAGAGGGATGACAAGTGGGGGCCGCCTGTCAGTGAGCGCGAGAGAGAGCGCGCGCGCAGGCGCGGCCACTGCTGGGCCGCGGTGCTGGGCCGCGCGGGCGAGCACGGGCGCGGGCGCGCGACCGGGCCGCTCGGTTGGGCCGAGCCAGGAGCGGGGAAGAAGCCGGCCCGATCGATTTTTGTTTTTCTTTTTCTAAATTATGAATAGTGCTGATGTTTATTTATTTCATTAAAAATTCTATAGAGCTCCAAAAATCATGAAAATTTTTGTGTAAGCTTTCTAAGGTGTAAACTACCTAGGAAAATGTTAAATGCTAAATTTGATTATTTATGCGGGATATTTAATTAGTTTCATTAAATATTAAATGCAACTTCCATGAATTTTAATAATTAAAATATTAATCCAAAAATCATGAAATTTATGGTGACACTGTTTTAGGTCATTCTTAATCCATAGAAAAAGTTTAATCTTGTTTAGATAAAGTATGATCAAATATTAATTATGCCCTAATTAATTAAATAGTAAATAAATGTTAAATTGATAACTTTAAGTGTTGTGTGCCCTTTTGATTGAGTGATGTCCTTAGGTCACTAATCTTTGGTGATCTTTGACACCTTAATTTCATGTTTGAGCTCGTTAGTAACTTACTTAGTGATAAAAGCTGGTATCGCTGGAGTTATCGCTACTAGTAGTAGGTTTATTATTTTGCAACCGTACCACGAAGAAAAGTTGTACTCAAGTCGTAAATTGTGGCATATCATCATCAAGCATCATGTTTATCATCGAGCATCATGTTGAAGCATATTATATACTCATGTAGTTCCCGCTTTCGAAGAAGTCGAAGTTGCCGAGCAAGCCTCCGGAGAAGAGCTATCGTCGGTGGGTTCCGGACCAGAGGTTGGAGTCCTCGAGTCTAAGTCAGCCGTCGCGTCAGAGCAAGGCAAGCCCCGGTGCATTTAAACCTACCTTGATAATTTACAAATCTTTATTATTATTACTCTGGCTTACTGCATTAAGTAATTAGGAGTTGAGTGATAACCCAATTGCTGCACTATCATCCTTGATTATTACGATATCACCCTTGATACCTGTTTTACTGAAAATACGTAGTATGCTTCGCGATGCTTATTGAATTAAGCTTTTTAAATGAGTGTTTATGTAGCCATGACGGCATACTTAATGAATATTGAAATATGAGAATGAATTAGAAGATCGGGCGGGTGGTTTGTCCATTGCTAACGTACATTGAGAAAGAAGTCTCAATGTAGTGTTTCCGCCTTGTCGGTTAAGGACCGTTCGTTGTATGGCCCGCTTGTGTTTCGAGACTTTGCAACTAGCCTCATGCCTTGGTAAGCCCAAAATGTTGGTGATTCCATTTCGAGAACGTCCAACCTCGCACTGGGAGTGGAGAGATGGCGGGAGTAGCGTGTACCCTCGGGGCTAGAATCGGGCCGGGTTCAAGGAGTACTGTACTCTCGGGTAGCGATGGACACGTTCTGGTTTTGGGAGATCTGATTGATGGTTGGCATATGTCAGATTCGGTTCTACATATACCGTAAGGTTAGAGATCCCCAGCTGGGTATAATCGGTTCGAATCGTCGTTTGCTCCTCGGTTATGGAGACTCGATCACCTGTCCTGCATCGTAGATAAGAACTGGAATTAAAAGAAAGAATGAGAAAGATCTTGATGATAATTACTTTGATCTAGTTTAGAATCACCTAGAGTTGGTTAATGAACCATCAATGGTAAAAGTAAAATATTAAGGTAAGGACCTACTTTAGTAAGCTTTTCTGCAAAGGAAAATTTGATTCTGGAATACCCGTACCTTTATTTCCTAAAGCTAGCATGCCCTTGGAGTCTTTCTTTTAGTCGGGTAAGTCTTGTTGAGTACTCTCGTACTCAGGGTTTGTTGAACCCCTTGTTGCAGGTGCGGTTCATGAACAAGTCTGCTTTGAGCCTTGTTGCATGACCGTTGTGGCTGAAGAAAGTGACGACGAGTAGACTGTGTGGCCTCTGGGCAAGGCATCTCGCTTGTGTGATGTAATAAAGTTACTACTGATACTTCTCTACTAATGGTTTGTAATAATGCTACATAAGGTTTGAGGTTTGGAAAGTGGTTTGTAAATTTAAGTTATTGTAAGACTTCCGCTACGTTACTCTGTTGAATATTTTGAATAAACTGTTGTAATATTGCAATACTCCTGTGATTGGATCCTGTTCGGAGGAAAGCAGGCCTTTTAAGTTATGAGGAACATAAGTACGGCTGTCAGAGGTCATTATGACGATGACGGGTACATGTGGGCCATCATAATTAGGAGGTTCTGTGACAACTACCACTAGAATACCAGATTATATGGTCGTATATTCAACAATTTATACCACTGGTCTCAGTGACTCAGAGCAAGTGGAAAACAAAACCATAGAGGCTGCATAAATAAAAGGAGTTTACTAGAGGCCGCGTGTGCAGGAAGATGCACGCCTCTCCCCGCCCCGTACTATTCCTCTTCCCTGCAGTCCCGTCTCCCTGACGCCTCCGCCCCCGCCTTTTTCTCTCTCCCCGACACCTCCTCTGCTGCCGCCCCTCGCCGCCGGCTGCGCGAGTGACCCCGCATCCAGATCCGGCAAGCCCCCACCTTCAGCACCTCCCACCGCCCTACTGCCGGCGGCGACCTCCTCCTTCCCCTCCCCCTCCCTCCCGTCCCCCTCCCGCATGCTACCATGGCAAACTTCGGCGAGCTCCGACGAACTCCGGCCATGGCGCCCCAGCCTCGACCTGGCCTGGCCGCCACAACCGTCGCCAGCTCCCCTAAACCGCCCGCCGACCATCCCCACCGCTTGGCCTACCTGCCTCCCCCAGCTGGCCATTCTATAACCCACCAAATTTGGGGAAGAGGGTGGGGCGCGGCTCGCCGGAACCTTAGCGCCGCCGTCTTCTTCGCCGGAGCCGGCGCAAGTGCGGTCGGGCACGGGCGAGTAGGGCGCAACGTGTGGTGGGGTGTTGGCGATGCCTTATCCGGCGGCGGTGGCGTCGAGCGAACCCCAACGTGCGTCTTCTCCAGCCTGGCGTCGAGCGCATCGGACGGCCACGCGGGCTGGTGCGTCTTCTTCCCCACACGCATCAGACGGCGACGCGGGTGTGCGCGCTAAGCCTCTAGATCCTGCACACGCAGAGTTAAGCATTTCTGTAAATAAAAATGTTGTAGCCTGGAGCATATAGCCTCTTCCTCACTGACAGAGGAAAATGGATGAGAGTGGGCTGGGACGCCAGGTTAGCTTTAAGCCGGGATGGAAAAGAGGCCGATTGCAAGATTCCAGCCCATGAAAAATAATTAAGTTTAAATATAGTAATGTCTTTTCCTCAAAAAAAATTAGTAATGTCCTTTTGGCGGCCTAAATGGTTAATTTTACATGATTATAAGAAAAATCAAGAGTTCGTTTTAAAAAAATCCGGAGTTCGAGTTTAGGTTCGAAGATAGAGATAAAACATTTAAGTCAAGTTGATTATTTCAGGTTATTTGCTTGCCCTAAACGCTGCTTATTTAGAAACTGACAGGACATTCTTTAACTGCTTTTACTAGAATGTACTCCGTATGATTTACTGTAGGATGTTACAGTATTTCCAACGGTATTTAGAAGCTCCTAAAAGCTTTGGTTTTGGAACCTTTTTCAAAAACCAAGTACAAAAAGCACACCACACTAGCAGTTTTTTTTCGCTACGGTAGTTTATTTTTAATGTTCAGTAAAAAAAATGTACATGTCCTCGTCTCCGTGGATACTAACTACTAAGCCGCCACAACTCGCCATCGTGGCTGGCCATACACAACATCCTAGCTTACATTCAAACCCTTAAATATATTTTCTGTTCTACCTTCTAATATTCCCATATCTGAAAATAGTGGTCGCAATTCCGATGAACCTCCCAGACGAGCCATGGCTAGACATCTCTATCACCATAACTCACACTAGAACCTCCAAAACATGATCTTCATTGGCTTCTGCATATCCTAATACTCTTAGATCTGAAAATAGTAGCAATAGATCCAATTGTGGTATACATCTAGACGATAGCAGGGGCAGCGGGCAGGGATGGCTGGAGTGCCAAGGAAAAAAAAACGCCGCCAAAGGCACCAACACGATAGGGAGTTTCGGTCGTCCATGTATCTTTACACGTTGGTGGCCCCTGTTTTTCTAAAGGAGCTAGATTGAGAGTAAGGATAAGGAATTGTTAGAGTGCTTGTTTTTTTTCCACATTGCCAAAAAAAACACAAGGTTGGGATTGGAATGTGTTTTACCAAACTATTGGATATGCTTTTTACATCAAACTAGGAGGATTCTCCGCGCGTTGCCGCAGGTACGAAGGAGAAATATAAATAGGTTAGAATGTTAACTAATAAGAATTAGGAGATGTATACGTATGGTGTTGGTAATACAGAAATATGATATAATATATATATATATATATATATATATATATATATATATATATATATATATATATATATATATATATATATATATATATATATTTATTAGTATAATCGTGGAGATTGTATCCATAGTGGATGATGTGTCTCGCTGACGTGGATATCATAATTCTTGTGCTAGTGAACTTTAATTGTAAATGATAGTGGACTGCTGAGGTGGACACCTTGTATGTCAAGAGAAATTGCTAGTGTCAAATGATAGCGGACTGTTGAGGTGGACGCCTTGCATGTCAAGATAAATAGGCAGTGGGATGATAGTGGACTACTGAGGTGGACGTCTTACATGTTAAGAGAAATAGGTAGTGGGGTTTTACTTTATAAGTGTTATAGATATGGACTTTTACTTTGCACTCGCTCCTTATCAAATAATAGAAATATATACTATTATTCATCTAATAATATTTGTTACACATTATAAATATTAGTACGTTCTTTTATATATTTGGTCTAAATGATTTCTTAAAAAACGAGAATAATATATTTCTTTAGAACGCATGTACTCCCTTCATTCTAAATTATAAGATATTTTGCATTTTTAAATTCATAGTTTTTTTTATGTGCACCTAGATATATGTTATGTCTATATACGTAACAAATGAAATGTCAAAACTTATAATTTTGAGATAGAGGTAGTACGTTGGAGCACTTCCTATAGCTATTATGCCTCAAAGATACAGCACCGTTATGCTCTAGGCCCAAGCGATCGATCAACGAGCGCATCAAATCCAAAAGCCATCGAGTTAAACCAGCTGGACTGCCGCTAGATTGATTTAGTTGGCGACCCTCTGCGTGAGCAGCCTGGCGCGAAGCTCCGCCGCGTCCACCTCCTTGGCGCCACCCGCCGGGCGGTAGTAGCCGGTGACGGGGTCTGGCACCCACGGGGTCTTCTCCGCCGACACCGAGGCCGCAGCCGCGGTGTTCACCTCTTTGCCCAGCATCATGCGCTTGGCCACCTTCTCCCCGGCCTTCCGCCCGCCGGTCCCCTTCACCACGGCCGCGGCCACGGAGTAGCCCCTCCTGCACCATCGCACGCATCCCCAAGACATACATACAATTCGTCCAGAACGACGTACGGCGCGGGTTCAGAACCATCGCACAGTGCAGCTGTCTGACCTTTGTGCTAGGAGGCTGGCGCAGCTTGACGCAACTCTCTCCATGGAATCGATCAGAAGCTAGTTGAGGACGAAGAAGCGCAGCTAGCTCGATCTCTCTAGCTACCTCTAAAGTCTCTTCTGATCTCTCTGCTGTGCAACAGTGCAAATATAATTGCAATGCTGAGGACTTGTGAGCTTAGATGCTGCAGGGTGGCTTCTTTTATAGAGTGGTAGCGCGCACGCGGGAGATGATGATGGCACGAACGGGCACGGAAGGGACCAAATGATGATGGCCACGGAATCAAGCAGGAAGAAGGCTCTTGGAACATGTCCAAGGGGCACACGCCAGATGGCCACAAATCAAAAGCTAGCTGCCTTTGCTTGATACGTGTAGGTGTAGCACTGCGCAGAGAGCAGGAGCCGCACGCTTCCTTGTGTGTGACCGGCGCGCGCGGCGCCCTGCCGGCCGGTAGGTCTCGTCTCGGCTAGCATGAGGACGAAGCATCTGGATTCCCGGAGTTTGTGGGTGCCAGGGCGTGATTGGGATGTTCGTTCGGCTGGGGCGGCTGAGTGGAGGCGACAAAGGTTATCATCTGATTTGATTTGAGAAGTGGATTATGATGGCGCCCGGCGCCCGGCGCCCGCACCTCCCGTCTAAAGAAGATGGTGGAGCGCGTCTGTATAGGGACATGGAAGCATGTCTGGAGATCAAAAGATGCAGCCGGCGCCACATGCTATCAGCCGTGCCACCTCTTGGTAATGCAGATTGGGTTTCTGTCTGCCCGTAATTTCCGCTCCGATCCTAATAATGTGGCGGGCCTGGCTAAGGTACACTCATTACTCTATGGGAGGTAAGATCTCAAACAAATCTTAATCCTTGATTTTTAAAATACATGCAATAATTAAATATTATTAATAAACTAAAATATTTATAAAAAGAAAGAAATAAAAGGAAACAAACCAAATCAACATCAAAAGTTTGTTCGTTGCCATATATAGGTGCACCTGCACAGCATGCAACAGCGGCATATACCAGTGCATGCAACAGCGACATACGTGCTAGACGTGACATAGGTACACCATGTACGTGAATACATCTCTATGGGTTGTATTTGGATCTAATAAAACATGAAAAGTTGCGTTCCGATAACTAACAGTAGAACTTGTTATCAGCATTCATTTACAAAATACGTGCCAAAAATACTAATGTTAGGATTATGAATTAAAATAAATAAATAATTTAAATACCAATACGTTCGAGACAATGTTCTCGTTACCAACACGTTGATGGTCCAATTTAATAAATAAATAAATAAAGTACACCTCTAATTGTCACGTTATAAAAAAAGCTAACGTTACAAATCCACATAGATCAATTCGTTAAAGAAAAACATTACATGTCACGCTCCAAACCATCCATACAAATGCATGTCCCATGCTGTTGCATGCATGTTAGATATGTTGATGGATATTCTACTTAAAATTGTGCTTGCTTTCCTATTTTTTCAAAATAGCAAATATATTTATTCAATTACCTCTTACGAGGTAAAATGTGTTTTTTGATGTCCAGATCGACGGTCCATAGTTATTTGAGAGTACCATAGCAAAAGCCATATGTGGCGCTACTAGCGCCCGGACGCCCGTGCTTGCCCGCCTGCTTCTTCTTTCCCGTGCTCGTCCCGCCCCCGCCCGTCCTCCTGCTCCTGCGCCTGAATGCTCCTCCCCCGCCCGCCATAGCGCGGTAGGGTTCCGGAGCTCCGACGCCATGGCCACAGCCGCGGAACACCAGCGAGACCATACCAAGCCCGCAGCGGCCTCCTCCCGCCGCTACCATCTTCTCCGACTCTGGCGAGCACGGTCACGGCTCTCCCGCCCCGACTTGGCCCGGCCGCCGCCACCGCCGCCAGGGCCCCTAACCGCCCGGGCACTGTCCGCACCGCCTGGCCGGCTTGCCTCCCTCGGCCAGCCCCTTCTATAGCCGCTGCAGTTGGAGAAGAAAGAGGGGGAGTGGTCAGAGAGGGAGGGTGCCGCCGCCGACGTCGGAACCCTAGCCAAAGTGGGAGCAGAGGTGGGGGTGGCGTGGGAACAGACACGGAGGCCAGAGCAGGTGCGGGAGAGGCAGCACATGGAGGTGGAGGTGTCTGGACTCAGCGTCCGTTCGGACACTCGAGTCGTCCCATCATTACCGTTCTATATGATGTTACAAATAGCACGTATGGAAATGTCTAGTTGAGAATTTGCTAATATTTTGAAGTTAAGGTTTTAGTCACCATCGTCAATCGCCTACCACCTCGGCAGGTTAGTTGATTTCTATGGCTGAAAATCTGGAATTTCTTAGTGAAATTTGGCATATATCTGTAGGACTTTGATGATAAATATAATTCGAGTTACTATATTGTATTATATGTCACCCCTGACCCCTGTATGTAAGGGCCTGTTTGGTTTACATGAGTTAAAGTTTAACTCCCATCACATCAATGTTCCCTCAAATGCATAGAGTGCTAAATGTAGACTAATTACCTGCACGTCGGCATAGATTAGGAGTAATTTACGAGACGAATCTATTAAGCCTAATTAGTCCAAGATTGAAAAGTTTTTGTCAAATAAGACGAAAGTGCTACAGTGTTTGTTAAACTTTAACTCCTCCAACCAAACGCCCCCTAAGAGTTCAATGGTTTTGTAATTAACTGGCAGTCATATGCATGTCAATAAGAATAGCACTATATTCATATCATATATAGTATTATATTACAAGAAAAAGTATGAGACGTATGGGTTTGCAACAAAAGCAGATCAAGCTGACCAACCAGAAACAGAATCAGAACCACACAAAGCAAGTAGGAGTCGGACAAAAGATCAGGAAGCGAGACCGAATCCGTGGCAGGCAACTTGAGTTGGGGCAGGATTTATTCCTCGACGTGCGAACTTGTCCATGTGTTTTTGACCAAATCCTGAGGTGACTGATGATGATTTATCATCAAAGTCTAAATACTGCAGCTAATAAGCATGATGATACCAAGTCTAACCATTTCAGATTTTATTAAAAATTATATAAAAATATGAAGTCATAAGCCATTTCAGCTTTTGATAAAATCATCAGTCACAATCTTCTTTCCTTCTTTGCGGGTGATTAATCGAACTGGACTTTGTATACTGCGTGACGTCTAGTCTAGATAAAGGTCTTTTGCGCACAGCATCGCCGTCACGGACCCAAGAAAATACATGAACGAGCTAGAAGCCGTGAAACGGTGAACGCCGGCCGACAAGCATCGCATGCATGCAGGTCACTCCATACCTTGCGGGTGCATACCATACGTTCGGTACCTTACTATACATACCATTTTCATGCTGCCGAGTGCCTAACCGTGTTACAAAGTAGCCGTACTTTTTCAACGAACGAACAGTATTTTTTTCTCTCACAGCAAATTAGTAAACAGTACTTTCAGTCATGGTTTATCAGCGAAGCGAACAGAGCGAGAGCCTTTTTCTATTCATGGCTCATGGGCACCATGATTCAAGAGAGTAGTTAGCTAGCTGCCTTTAATTGTTATGTCAGGTCTTCTTTACTATTTTTGATCATACGCATCATGTGGTGTGCCATAACACCGGACCTTGATGTTTGTTCTAAACACTAAAAATATAAGGAGGATTGTAGGAATGGAGCTTGCCTAACGTAGGGATCGGTTTGGACCTCTACTCCCTCTATCCTCAAATATAAGGTTTATAATAAGTATTCAAAATTTATCTGTAACACCCTAAATTTTTAAGAGAAGAAAAATAGGAAAAATGTGATTTTTATATTTATTTTTGTGAAGCATGCAAATTTAGAATAAGAATAACTTTTATAAATTTAAAATCAAATATAAGGGTAGAAACATGATTGAGCATTCATGCTGCTGCATTTGAAGTTTTGTATTGAGTGGTTTAAATCAAATTCAAATTTGATTTGAAAATCATTTGAAAAATGGATTTGGAAAAGAATAGGAAAAGAAAAAGAAAAGGGGTTATTTCTGCTTGGGCCGCTTCTTCTACCCCAGCCCAACCCTCGGCCTGCTTCGGCGGCCCATCCTCCCTCTCCTTCCTTCGCCCGCGTGGGCCAAGCCCAGCCACTGCGGCCCGTCATCACACGTGCGCGGCCCGCTTGACCAGCCGCCGCCCCGTTTTCGGTTTGAGTCGCCGACATGTGGGACCCGCCTGTCAGCGGCTGTCTTCCACCTTCCTTTCTTCTTCCTCCCGACGACGGCGGGATTTTCCTTTCCTTCTTCAACCGGTCCGACTCGATCTCCGTATCCTCTCCCTTCCTTACCTAGAGCTGCCATCGGGGTATAAAAACGAAGCCCCCGCACTATTCCGCCCCATCCTAACCCTTTCGGAGCAGCCAAAACCGCCTAGGGTTAGCTCGCCGCGAGCTCGAGCTCCACCGTCCGCTCCTCCAAGCCGCACGCGTTCCTCTCTTCATCCTCGGCTACAGTTTTGCCCTAGGTGAGTTTGCGTTCGAGTTGTCTACCCGCAGGTGCTCTCCGTTCGCGTTTTCGTGCACCGTAGAGCAAGATGGCGTTTCCCGGCCATGGCGCCGCCGCGGAGAGTCGCCGTCAGGCTGTTTCCAGCCGGCGCGCCGCCCGTCCCCTCCCCCGATTTGATCTGGACCGTCGGATCGGAGATCGACGGCTGATGTTTGAAGATACCGATTCGGCTGTCATTTTTGTAAAAGAGACCCTGAGATTTTAGTATATAGAACCCGCAGTCCGAAAACGTAAAACGCAAAATACGCTTTGATTAAATGAAAACGTAATTCGTTTCGGAAAAAGAAAAATATGCTTTCTCATATTTACAGTTTTGCCACTCAGATTGTTTTAGCCGTAGAATCTTTGTTTTAACTCCGATTTGATCCATTCAAATTTCGTTAGATTCATATTTGCGAGCTCTATCTAATGATACAACTGTACAGTAGGTTTGGATTAATTTATTTTCGAGTTTTAATTAAAGTATTTATTTTTCTATAGGAAATCTTTGGAAATTCATAACTTTGTCGTTTTAGCTCCGTTTTTCGTGATTTTCGCGTCTGTGTGATCCTAGCGAGTTGTAGATTCGTTTTAAAGACTTTTTATCTTATTTTCTTACTGTTGGTGTATTGTTCTAATTATAGCCTTGTTTGTCTATGCATGATTGCCTCTGGATGTGTGTTGTTGATAATTGTTGATCGAGTATAGACGGTGAGCAATTCGTTGGAGATCAAGAGCCATACTACGAGCAAGATCTTCAGGACCAGTTTGAGCAAGGCAAGTATAGCATGGGATTGTCCTTGTTGTCCTATTCACCTTATGCAATTAATATCATTATGCATTTATTCCTTGTTAAGGATGACTTAGTGATTGATCCTATACCTTGGTACCCATTATGATGCATTGATTAGTATGGCTAGTGCTTAAACATGGACTATGATCATGTAAATTGATTAGTGGAATATGCAATAAACATTAAAATATGATTTTGATTATTGTATAAAGGGGATTAGAGCATGTGTGTTGCTTTTGATGCTCTAATTGCTCTCCATAAGGACTCATCTATAAGCGACAATCCGGGATTTACAGTACAACTGTGGGGGCTATATGGCTCTGGCTTTAGTTATATAGAAGGACCTTTTCTAGCTTGTTAGAGGTAACCTTTTTGGCGTAAGAATGGCTTGACGAATCGGGTATAGTGCGGCCTCTGTCCTTATGTATATAGGCTGCGGGTTATTATGCCATTTGGAAGGGGGGCTCTACATCTGTTTGCCGAGTGAATCTAATGGCCCTAACTTGTTAGACGAACCTTCGAAAGACTTCATAGTGTTTACCCTGCCTGCTCACCTTGGTAGTGTTTTGGGAGTAATTAACCCGGGCATTTGGGTAACACGACCCACAGTGAAAGTGTACAACCTCTGCAGAGTGTAGAACTGTTATAACAGCCGTGCTCACGGTCACGAGTGGCCTTGGACCCTTATGGAATAGTTGAATAATTGTTTATGTTTATGTTTTTTGCTATTCAATAATCATTTCACATGGATCATATGTTTATTGTTTACATTGAGACCTTTTGATGCTATTGATATGCTAAAATCATATTAACTAAAAGCTACATGCTGATACACCAATGATTATGCCTTTTTGAGCCTCATGAACCCCATGTTACACTTGTTGAGTACGAGATGTACTTACGCTTGTTTATTTCTCTTATTTGGATAAAAATCCCGGATGGGTAACAGATGGAGGTAATAGCGACTACTACGCCTACTTCCCTGAGGATTACTAGTCTTGCTGTCAACCAGTCAATGTACCTGTGACTGGAGCTACCACGAGAGATTTTTTTTATACTTCCGCTACATTGTGTTAAGACTAAGTGTTTAAATATCGTGATGTAATAACATTTGCCATGATACTTCTGTTATAATTTGTGAACTTATGTGTGATTGATCTCTGGGCGCACATAAGGGTGAGCATTCCATTTGGTCGATAAATGGGTGTGACAAATTGGTATCAAAGCTCTTGTTGACTGTAGGACGCAAGCCTAGCTAGAAATGGTCGATTTAGTATCATCTTTACACTATTTTTACGCTCACTATCTTACTCTTGTTATTTGATAAATTTTTATGCTTCTTATGTCTCATTCTATTATGAAATTTTGCCTCTATTCTAACTTCATCTAAAAATTCTGTAGATGACTCGTGACCGTAAGACTGCCCGCATCAGCTTTGGAGGATACTACCCACCTCGTGCCCTGCTTGCAACTGAAGAGCCACAAGAGCCAGAACCTCAGGAACAGGAACAGACCCCTATAGCACCAGTCCAAGCACCAGCACCTCCCCAGGAAGAGACTGAGCCTGAAGAAGATCCAGAAATCGTCGAGATTGAAGATGGTGAGGAGGAAGCTAATGGAGGAGTACAACCCCCGTCTCCACCACATGAAGCTCCTGAAGATATGCCACCTCCTCCAATGGGGTGGACTGTGAGGATCTACCACAGGAATGGAGGGGATGCTGTCTCTCATATTCGCCTAGTGGGGATGCTCACTGCTTACTTCGCTGATTGGCATCCAGCCGTAGAGTACGTCTGCTGGGAGTACACTCATCCACTGGAGAACACGTACTGGAAGGCAAGGGCAAGCATCTTTGCACACAAGCAAGACAAGGGGGCATATCAGCTGGACAGGATGTTCTCTCATATGGGACATCGAGCTACTATAGAGGATAGCATTGAAGATGCTGCTTTTGAAGCATGTATGGGTCTCCGCTATCTTCGCTTTAACCTTATGAAGCATGACATTCATCGCTTCCTTCCTCGTGCACACCCCGAGCTTGGATGGGCTATGACAGATCCAGTGCAGCTAGAGCCACTACCTCGGGTGATGGTGAACTTTGTCTATGACATGATGGACAGGAAGCTGCAACTAGAAGAGATGGTGAGGACACAAGGGAAGACTATCAAGAGGTGCCAAGCAACCATTGATGAGCTACGAGCAAACCAAGGCATGCCCAAGATCTACGAGACATTAGAGCATGAGCCACTTCCTTAGGAAGTAGGAGTCCTTTATGTAATAAGAACGTTCTTAGTAACGTCAGTTGAGTCAGTCGAGTCTGTCGTGTGGTTTGAACCTTGGTGTGCTAGTTGCTTTATTATTATGCTTATGTGTGAGTTGGATCTTTGTTTGAGTGTCTGGACTTGTAGGCATGTCTACAAGTTCCATTATTAAGAATAATAAGTTTAATAGTCAAGGAATAATAGTTGGGTTTGATATTATCTCGTTTCTGTCCTTGCTGTTTTCTGGAGCAGTCTCTAATGTTTCTGCTATAGTTTAAAAACGGTTCGTGCAACATTTATGAAATTTTTATGAGAGAAACTAGACTCAAGCATCTTTCAAATGCCACTGGAATCACCTTTTTATCTAATCTGGTTCGAGAGATATAATTTTCACAAGTTAAAGTTTCTGCACAGTCTGGAATCTGGAACAGTTTCTGTTACGCCTTATTTTTCATAGACTTAACGACAGAATCTGGTCTTGAGATCTGAATAGAAATTGTGGGTAATTTCATAAGCTTTCCAACCATATAAAGCACGCCTGTTTTGGACTTCTGTAGCCCGAGATATAATTGAAATACTGAACTGTCAATATTGCTACTCGTCCAGAAAACTTTCAGATCTCATTCTTAATCTTATAAGTGGTTGATAACCTGGATTTCTTAAAGTTTGCATGTTTATGGGTGGCAGATGGCCGGAAGAGGAAGAGGCAGAGGTCGTGGAAATATTCCCCCGAATCCACCACCACCACCGCCACCAACTATCGAGCAGTTGCTGGCAGTACAGACGCAGTTGATGCAACAACTGGTGCAGAATCAGCAGAATCAGCCAGTTGCTGGGGCTCAACCACGTGATAAGCGTGGTGAATTTTTGAAGGGTCGTCCCCCAGTGTTCACACATGCTGCTGATCCTTTGGAGGCCGATGATTGGCTTCGTGCTGTGGAGAAACAACTCACCATTGCACAATGTGATGACCGACAGAAGGTGTTGTTCGCTTCTGGGCAACTTCAGGGAGAAGCTCAAGATTGGTGGGAGTCATATGAGTATGGTCGTCCTGCTAATGCTCCTGCAGTCACCTGGCAGGAGTTTAGAGAGAACTTCAGGGCTTACCATATACCTGAAGGGATGATAGAATTGAAGGCGGAGGAATTCAGGAACCTGACCCAAGGGTCAATGACTGTAGGTGAGTACCGTGACAAGTTTGCTCAATTGTCACGATATGCTCCACATGAGGTGGCCAATGACAATGATAAGCAGCGCCGCTTCTTGAAGGGATTATACGATGGACTACAGTTGCAGTTGATGTCCAATACCTACCCTAATTTTCAGACGCTTGTGAACCGCGCTATCGTGGTGGATAACAAGCGCAAAGAAATGGATGCTAAGAGGAAGAGGTTACAGGGACAAGCCTCCAATAGCAACACCCGTCCACGCACTGGCTTTCAACAGAATACTCAGCAGAGACCTCCTTCTGGACAGTGGAATCGTGGTCAGGCCCCATTCCGGGGACAGTTCCCTCAACGTCCCCCATTTCAGCCACAGAGTAGCAACCAACGTCCACCACAGCAGAATGGGAATCAAGTGCAGCGTCAGGGTCCTTCCAACAATACTCCTACAAAGACCAGTGCTCCCAATACTCCCAACAGGTGTTTCCGTTGTGGAAAAGAAGGTCACTTGTCTTACAATTGCCCGGAGAAGCCTAACTAGCAGACTCCCCAGAGACAGAGCAGCCACCAGAAGCCCGCACTTAACTCGGGAAGGGTGAATCACTTGTCCCAGGAAACTGCAGTGGAGGAGCCAGAAGTTATGCTTGGTAGGTTCGATGTCCACTCTACTCCCGCCACTGTTCTTTTTGATTCTGGAGCATCACATTCTTTCATATCACAATCATTTGTTAGAATACATAGAATCCATTTGTGTGCCATGAAGAACCCTATCTTAGTAAACTCACCTGGTGGAAGCATGCCAGCATCTTATCGCTGTCTTCCCATTAGTCTCAACTTAAGGGGGTAGAGTTTATAGTTAGCCCTATAGTATTGAGAACAGCTGGGATTGATCTTATATTGGGAATGGATTGGATGATGCAACAACAAGCAGAGATTCAGTGTAAGGACAAATCAGTTGTGCTGACCACACCAAAGGGTGATAGAATCAGGGTTGAAGTAAAAGTGCAAAAACAAGAGACCGCTACAGTGAACCAGCTCAATGATGGTGCCAACCAGGAAGATCCAGTTGTGGAGGAGTTCCCAGATGTGTTTCCGGAGGAATTGCCAGGTATGCCACCAGACCGTGACATTGAATTTATTATTGAATTATTACCTGGAACTGCACCTATAGCTAAGCGTCCATATAGAATGGGAGTAAATGAATTAGAAGAACTTAAGAAACAAATTAAGGAGTTGCAGGATAAGGGTTTTATTCGTCCTAGTTCTTCACCATGGGGTGCACCAGTGATTTTTGTGGATAAGAAAGATGGAACTCAGAGGATGTGTGTAGATTATCGGTCTCTTAATGAGGTTACCATTAAGAACAAGTACCCATTGCCTAGAATTGATGACCTGTTTGATTAGTTGAGAGGAGCTTGTGTATTCTCCAAGATTGATCTTCGCTCTGGATATCATCAATTGGAGATTCGTGCCAGGGATATACCCAAGACAGCATTTACCACACGGTATGGGTTATATGAGTATATTGTGATGTCCTTTGGTTTGACTAATGCTCCTGCATACTTCATGTATTTAATGAATAAGGTGTTCATGGAATATCTGGACAAGTTTGTAGTGGTATTCATTGATGATATACTAGTGTTTTCCAAGACGGAGGAAGAACATGCTGAACATTTGAGGTTGGTCTTGCGGAAGCTCAGAGAACACCAATTATATGCAAAAAGGAGTAAATGTGAGTTTTGGTTGAAGGAAGTTTCTTTTCTGGGTCATATTGTTTCAAATGGAGGAATATCAGTAGATCCTAGCAAGGTGAAAGATGTATTGAACTGGAAACCACCTATCAATGCAAGTGAGATCCGTAGCTTTTTGGGATTGGCTGGGTATTATAGGAGATTTATAGAGGGATTTTCCAAGCTTGCAAAACCAATGACTGCATTGTTGGAGAAGAATGCCAAGTTTGTGTGGTCCGAGAAGTGTCAGGCTAATTTTGAGGAATTAAAGAAAAGATTGACTACTGCACCCGTCTTAGTTTTGCCAGATCTGAATAAACCTTTCTCTATCTATTGTGATGCATCTCGATTGGGTTTGGGATGTGTTCTGATGCAAGAAGGTAGAGTTGTGGCATATGCATCGAGGCAGTTAAGGAAGCATGAGTTAAATTACCCTACTCATGATTTGGAATTAGCTGCAGTAGTTCATGCATTAAAAATATGGAGACATTATTTGATTGGACACAAGAGTGATATATACACTGATCATAAGAGTCTCAAGTATATCTTCACTCAGACGGATCTGAACTTGAGGCAGCGTAGATGGTTGGAGTTGATAAAAGACTATGATCTAGAAGTGCATTATCATCCCGGAAAGGCCAACGTTGTTGCTGATGCTCTTAGTAGGAAAAGTTATGCAAATGAAATACAAGTAATGCCTATGCCAAAAGAATTGTGTGCTGAGTGCAAGCATCTGAACTTAGGATTTACTACTAATGCAGTGGAATTAGTATTAGAACCTACCCTGGAGTAAGAAATCCGTAAAGGTCAGCAGAAGGATGAAAAGTTGAGAGAGATAGCTGAAAACATAGCGAAAGGTAAATCTCCAGGATTCCGTAAGGATGAAAATGGTACGCTATGGTTTGGGAAAAGGCTTTGTGTGCCCGAAGATAAGGAAATCCGAATGGCAATTCTGCGTGAAGCTCATGAGTCAGCTTATTCCATACATCCGGGGAGTACTAAGATGTACTTAGATCTGAAAGAGAAATATTGGTGGTATGGTTTAAAGAGAGACGTAGCTGAATATGTTGCCTTGTGTGACACTTGTCAAAGGGTGAAAGCAGAACATCAGAGGCCTGCAGGATTGTTACAACCTATGCAGATACCCGAGTGGAAATGGGAAGAGGTCGGTATGGACTTTATAGTTAGGTTACCACGGACTCAAAGAGGATATGATTCAATTTGGGTGATAGTGGATCGTCTGACTAAGGTTGCTCATTTTCTGCCTGTGAAGACTACGTATAGCAGTGCGAAACTGGCAGAGTTGTATATGAAAAGAATAGTGAGTCTACATGGAGTTCCTAAGAAGATTGTGTCTGATCGAGGTACTCAGTTTACATCTCATTATTGGCAAAAGATACATGAATCATTGGGGACCAAACTAAATTTTAGTACAGCTTATCATCCTCAGACAGATGGTCAAACAGAGAGAATTAATCAGATATTGGAAGATATGTTGAGAGCTTGTGCTCTACAATATGGTACTAGCTGGGATAAGAGTTTGCCATACGCAGAGTTCTCTTATAACAATAGTTATCAGAAGAGTCTTCAAATGGCACCGTTTGAGGCTCTGTATGGACGAAAGTGTAGGACCCCGTTGTTCTGGAATCAGACAGGGGAGAGTCAAGTGTTTGGACCTGATGTATTAAAGGATGCTGAAAAGAAAGTAAGAATGATTAGAGATAATCTAAAAATAGCCCAGTCTAGACAGAAAAGTTATGCTGATACTCGCAGAAGAGAGTTGATTTTTTAGGTAGGAGATTATGTCTATTTGAAAGTGTCACCCATGAGAAGTGTGAAGAGATTTAACATGAAGGGTAAATTGGCACCAAGATATATTGGACCTTACAAGATTATAGAGAGACGTGGTGAAGTGGCATATCAATTGGAATTACCCGAGAGTCTGGCAGGTGTACATGATGTGTTCCATGTGTCACAATTGAAGAAATGTTTACGAGTACCAGAAGAACAGATTCCGATAGAGGAACTCACTGTTAAGGAGGATCTTACATATGAGGAGTTTCCGGTTAAAATTTTGGAGACTGCGGACAGAGTCACGAGAAGTAGGACAATCAAAATGTGTAAAGTACAGTGGAATCGGTACACTGCAGAAGAGGCTACTTGGGAACGAGAAGAGGATCTGAGAAAAATCTACCCGCAACTGTTTGAGTAAGCATCGGTCGAATCTCGGGGCGAGATTCATTTTAAGGGGGGTAGAATTGTAACACCCTAAATTTTTAAGAGAAGAAAAATAGGAAAAATGTGATTTTTATATTTATTTTTGTGAAGCATGCAAATTTAGAATAAGAATAACTTTTATAAATTTAAAATCAAATATAAGGGTAGAAACATGATTGAGCATTCATGCTGCTGTATTTGAAGTTTTGTATTGAGTGGTTTAAATCAAATTCAAATTTGATTTGAAAATCATTTGAAAAATGGATTTGGAAAAGAATAGGAAAAGAAAAGGAAAAGGGGTTATTTCTGCTTGGGCCGCTTCTTCTACCCCAGCCCAACCCTCGGCCTGCTTCGGCGGCCCATCCTCCCTCTCCTTCCTTCGCCCGCGTGGGCCAAGCCCAGCCACTGCGGCCCGTCATCACACGCGCGCGGCCCGCTTGACCAGTCGCCGCCCCGTTTTCGGTTTGAGTCGCCGACATGTGGGACCCGCCTGTCAGCGGCTGTCTTCCACCTTCCTTTCTTCTTCCTCCCGACGACGGCGGGATTTTCCTTTCCTTCTTCAACCGATCCGACTCGATCTCCGTATCCCCTCCCTTCCTTACCTAGAGCTGCCATCGGGGTATAAAAACGAAGCCCCCGCACTATTCCGCCCCATCCTAACCCTTTCGGAGCAGCCAAAACCGCCTAGGGTTAGCTCGCCGCGAGCTCGAGCTCCACCGTCCGCTCCTCCAAGCCGCACGCGTTCCTCTCTTCATCCTCGGCTACGGTTTTGCCCTAGGTGAGTTTGCGTTCGAGTTGTCTACCCGCAGGTGCTCTCCGTTCACGTTTTCATGCACCGTAGAGCAAGATGGCGTTTCCCGGCCATGGCGCCGCCGCGGAGAGTCGCCGTCGGGCTGTTTCCGGCCGGCGCGCCGCCCGTCCCCTCCCCCGATTTGATCTGGACCGTCGGATCGGAGATCGACGGCTGATGTTTGAAGATACCGATTCGGCTGTCATTTTTGTAAAAGAGACCCTGAGATTTTAGTATATAGAACCCGCAGTCCGAAAACGTAAAACGCAAAATACGCTTTGATTAAATGAAAACGTAATTCGTTTCGGAAAAAGAAAAATATGCTTTCTCATATTTACAGTTTTGCCACTCAGATTGTTTTAGCCGTAGAATCTTCGTTTTAACTCCGATTTGATCCATTCAAATTTCGTTAGATTCATATTTGCGAGCTCTATCTAATGATACAACTGTACAGTAGGTTTGGATTAATTTATTTTCGAGTTTTAATTAAAGTATTTATTTTTCTATAGGAAATCTTTGGAAATTCATAACTTTGTCGTTTTAGCTCCGTTTTTCGTGATTTTCGCGTCTGTGTGATCCTAGCGAGTTGTAGATTCGTTTTAAAGACTTTTTATCTTATTTTCTTACTGTTGGTGTATTGTTCTAATTATAGCCTTGTTTGTCTATGCATGATTACCTCTGGATGTGTGTTGTTGATAATGGTTGATCGAGTATAGACGGTGAGCAATTCGTTGGAGATCAAGAGCCATACTACGAGCAAGATCTTCAGGACCAGTTTGAGCAAGGCAAGTATAGCATGGGATTGTCCTTGTTGTCCTATTCACCTTATGCAATTAATATCATTATGCATTTATTTCTTGTTAAGGATGACTTAGTGATTGATCCTATACCTTGGTACCCATTATGATGCATTGATTAGTATGGCTAGTGCTTAAACATGGACTATGATCATGTAAATTGATTAGTGGAATATGCAATAAACATTAAAATATGATTTTGATTATTGTATAAAGGGGATTAGAGCATGTGTGTTGCTTTTGATGCTCTAATTGCTCTCCATAAGGACTCATCTATAAGCGACAATCCGGGATTTACAGTACAACTGTGGGGGCTATATGGCTCTGGCTTTAGTCATATAGAAGGACCTTTTCTAGCTTGTTAGAGGTAACCTTTTTGGCGTAAGAATGGCTTGACGAATCGGGTATAGTGCGGCCTCTGTCCTTATGTGTATAGGCTGCGGGTTATTGTGCCATTTGGAAGGGGGGCTCTACATCTGTTTGCCGAGTGAATCTAATGGCCCTAACTTGTTAGACGAACCTTCGAAAGACTTCATAGTGTTTACCCTGCCTGCTCACCTTGGTAGTGTTTTGGGAGTAATTAACCCGGACATTTGGGTAACACGACCCACAGTGAAAGTGTACAACCTCTGCAGAGTGTAGAACTGTTATAACAGCCGTGCTCACGGTCACGAGTGGCCTTGGACCCTTATGGAATAGTTGAATAATTGTTTATGTTTATGTTTTTTGCTATTCAATAATCATTTCACATGGATCATATGTTTATTGTTTACATTGAGACCTTTTGATGCTATTGATATGCTAAAATCATATTAACTAAAAGCTACATGCTGATACACCAATGATTATGCCTTTTTGAGCCTCATGAACCCCATGTTACACTTGTTGAGTACGAGATGTACTTACGCTTGTTTATTTCTCTTATTTGGATAAAAATCCCGGATGGGTAACAGATGGAGGTAATAGCGACTACTACGCCTACTTCCCTGAGGATTACTAGTCTTGCTGTCAACCAGTCAATGTACCTATGACTGGAGCTACCACGAGAGATTTTTTTATACTTCCGCTACATTGTGTTAAGACTAAGTGTTTAAATATCGTGATGTAATAACATTTGCCATGATACTTCTGTTATAATTTGTGAACTTATGTGTGATTGATCTCTGGACGCACATAAGGGTAAGCATTCCATTTGGTCGAT
The DNA here is from genome assembly GCA_022457205.1 of Saccharum spontaneum. Classification (NCBI taxonomy): domain Eukaryota; kingdom Viridiplantae; phylum Streptophyta; class Magnoliopsida; order Poales; family Poaceae; genus Saccharum; species Saccharum spontaneum. Next base: position 22,556,764 of record CM039587.1, read on the forward strand.
AAATGGGTGTGACATTATCCTAAATTATAAGGTATTTTAGGTGAATTAACATCCCCAAAGGTCAAATCACATTAAGAGAAGGTTGCATATGTCATTTGCGTTACTCCATAATTTGTTCTAAAATTCCTGGACCTTATATTTCAGGTATATATATATATATATATTCTCTCCATCCTGAAATATATATATTATATAAATAAATGAAGCTCCCAATATTCTTGTCAGGTTATATGCAGGGACAAGTATTCGAAATGTACTCCACTTCTGCTTTTTATACGAAAAGCTGTGATTGCAACAGCGCCTCTGAACAAATGGGCAAAAGCAGATATATACATATATATGTAAGTGCTCTGCAAGGTCACCTGACCAGCCGTATAGATATCTATGTGAATTATGCACTACGTAAAAATGATACGTTGAAAGAGAGAGATGGGCAAGGCCAAGCCACACACGAAAGCAAATTTGCTTTGCTATCCATGCTTTATACAGAGTTGGCAGGACCGATATGGATATGCACATATATATGTTGAATTCCCGATAACAAACTTGTGTACTGCAACCTTCTCTGCCTAATATTTTCTTTGTAGACAAATACTCTCTTCGTTCTAAATTATAAGTCACTTCAACTTCTTTATACATAGATTTTATTATATATCTAAATATATATTATATCAGGATACATAACAAAATCGATAAATGACTTATAATTTTAAAAGGAGAAAGTATATATAATATATATTAAGAGTGACTAGTTTACAGTAAATTTATATATGTAGTCTATACGTGTGCGTGTGTGTCAACGATCTTTCTTGTATGTTTGCAGTTCCTTGAAGATTAAACTATAAAATCTTTAGTCACCGCATATTGTTTACGGTAATGCTACGCGTCTTACATCCGATACGAGTAAATCGTCGGATGTTCCTGCAGGCCCATCACCTCGTTGTTTATGCTTTTACCCCGCCGCTCGCTCTGTCCACGAGTTTATTAAAAAAAATCACCCATCCTTATCTCTTTCGCTTCCTCATCCTTTGTCGCAGCGTCTTGCGGCTGCCCCATCTAGACACGGACGCACACTTCCCTCACTGCTGCCATGCACCCTATCCACCGCCGCTCGCTCGCGCCCCATGGCGCGCGCCTCTCGCCCCCTCCCACCGCGCTGCGCCGCTCGCTTCCTCTCGTTGTGCATGCTGGTGCTGGTGCTGCTCGCTCCGCCCGTCGCGCGCACCGCCCGCCCCGTTGGTCCAAGCCCGATGACGGTGGCGCTGGTGCTCGCGCACTCCGCTGGTGCTAGATGCTAGTGGTGCTCGCGCGATGCCACTCGCCGCTGGCTCCCACCTCAGTGGCTGGAATTGATCGACACAGTTGCAAATATATGTTTCAAGTGTTTCAGACGTTTTAAAGGTATGTTGCAGTTGTTTCATATGGATGGCACGCGATGCACGATGCGCCAGGGGCTGGCTGTCGGGGGCACGACGGGGCGGGGCAAATGGATGGGGGCGGGGTGTGCGGATTGGGGCGGGGTCTTGCACACAGATGCATTTAAAATCGAGCTCTGGGATTTTCAGATCTGGATGTGAAAAAAATAAACACTTTATTACGCTGTATATCTTATTTATGGTACGTGTCCTTCGTCACATCATCCAGGAAAAATTTGACATGGGCAAAGTCAAATCATGAACATGTCTAAGTGCTTGGGATCTGTCTTGTTCTGTTTTATTGCCAAGAACTAGAACGTGAAAGTCAGACAAGATGGTTGGAGGTACAGTAAAAAATTCAGTTGCATGTGACCAGGTTATTTCTCCACGGCTTATTAGCTTATGGCCCACAAATATACAAGGTTATCCTAAATTCTGGTGGACAGAATATTTGCATCCGTCATAAGATGGCTCTAGGAAAGAATATTTTTAGGCTATATGATACACCGGTGGTCAGGGGGACTCACCAAGTTTTCCACCTTTTGGCAAATGGCAGAAGAAGGGCACCATCTAAACATAGGGACTGAACACTGAACAGAGAATAAATGGTGAACAAAGCGATAATATGGATCATGTGGTAGGTTTCTATAAGAACCTATTTGGGGACACTGACCATAGACAAATCACAAAATCTTTCTAAAAAGTAACTTCTGGAACGACAATCAAATCCTCCTAGCTAGAGGAGAGTAAAGAAGGTTTAATAAAATCTTTTAAGTAACAGGAAGTTTACAAAGACATCTTTGACATGGAATCAGATTCTCCACCTGACACAAATGGATATGGAGTCACTTTCTTCAAGAAGTTATGAGAGACCATTAAACCTGATTACATGCACATGTTCTAGGATTTTCACCAGAGATGTATTGCATTGAAATCAAACAGCTAAATTTTGGAGTCATTACTTTGGTTCCCAAGATCAAGGAGGCTAATACAATTTTGGAGTCAATCTGTTTAGTCAATGTGGACTATAAGGGGTGTGTAATAGAGATCACGACCAAGGAAAGAGGCCGCTCGCGTCGCTTCTCAGGGGCGATTCAGGCGGAACCCTAGCGCCGCCGCCGCACTCCTCATCCTCGCCACTCCTCCTCGCCACCACTCGAGCACACCACTGGTAGCCGCACTACCGCAAGGAAGGTGGCGGCGAGGCGCTGCTCAGCTCGCTCCATTTCTTCCCCTCCCCATCTCCCTGTCCCACGGCGGGCAATGCGCTGCCTATGGTGGCAGCCGGCGGGGCAGATTCCGGCCCCCCAGGCATGGATCCGCTATCTCCGCCGCCGAATCCGCGTGGTGCAGCGACTGGTCTAGCTCCCCTCCTTCCCTCGTCGCTCCTCCTCCACCACCACTCCACCCTCTTCCTTGGCGATGTATGGCAGCGTACGGCCAGATCCAGACACTCTTGGCCGGATCCATCGCTTGCAAGCCAAGCCCGGCCAACAATGCCCCCACCCCTTCCTCGGCGGCGCCAGGCAATGGTGTCATCCGGGCAGCCTGAAGCAGCTCCGGGGCCACGCGCCCCTGGATCAGAGGTTGACTGGCCGAACCCGGTTCCCCGGTTGCCGGATCTGGCTCCTCGACGGCGCCAACCCCCTTCCCACGCTTCTCTGGTGAGTTGATGTTGCGGCTCTCGTCTCCGTCCGTGCGGACGGGGCCACGGGAACCTGTGCCGGTGCGTCAGTGCTACGGCGCAAGAGGGAGGCAGCCAGACGGCGCTCGCCCGCAACCAGTCCTTCCCCGCGCGCAATGGAGCTACTGGCCAAGGCGGCCGGGCTGGGCTGCGCCGAGAAGTTGCAGCGGCTGCGGCAATGGGGTCTGCTATGAGCTCCCTCGTTGCGGGCATGCAAAGCTAGTGGATTTGACCCACGACTTCACCAGCTCTCGGCTTGACATCTTCTGGCAACAGAAGTGGCGAAGGAGCTGGGCATATGGCGCAAGAGTGGGGCTACGAGTGCACACCTCCCATCATCGTCGGCGAGTCCGAATGGCTCCGCGAGGTGTGGCGGCGACTGGCATTGCCGGTGCGCGCCTCCCATCATTGCGAGCGAGTCCGAATGTCTCCGCGAGGTGTGGCGGTGACTGGCACTACCAATGCGCGCCTCCCATCTTTGTGGGCAGGTCTGAACGACTCTGTGAGGTGTGGCGGCGACTAGCATGCCGTTGCACGCCCCCATCATCGCGGGCGAGTCCGAACGACTGCGTGAGGTGTGGTGGCAGCTGGCACTACCGGTGCGTGCCTCCCATCGTCGTGGGCGAGTTCATACGGCTCTGCGAGGTGTGGTGGTGACTGGCATGACGGTGCACGCCTCCCATCATCACGGGTGAGTCCGAACGGCTCTGCGAGGTGTGGCAGCGGCTGGCACTGCCGATGCGCGCCTCCCATCGTCGCAGCCTCGTGGGCGAGTCTGAACGGCTCCACGAAGTGTGGCGGCGACTGGCATTACCGGTGAGCACTAGCAAAGGTTCTGAGCTCAAGCTCAAGCTTAGATCAGTCTGGCCAGTGACGAGATCTCTTTCTCGAAGGCGTCACTGAAGAACCTCTTGTGCTGTTTCTGCATGATACCCGACCGGTTTAACCCCTCGCAGCACAAGACTCGGGCAAAAGCCTTACCAAGCTTCTATGGCGTCGTCTCTTGTTGCTTGGCTGACGAGATTACGTTATGGTGTCATCCACCTCCCTGGATGCATCATCAAAGAGTTCATGTGCTTTGGTGCTGTAATTTTCTCTCTTTTTTGTTGTATGTGTGGACATAGCACAATCTAGCCCTTATGCTGGGGCTGTTGTATTGGTTTTCGTTCGGTTTTTCAAAATTAACCAAACAATTATATTTTTTTGACTCGTTCCCTAAAACGTGGCAGTTGATGATAAATCAATATATCCAGGCGGGAAAGCTCCCCCGTCCGTAGTTTGTGTAAAAAAAATGTGGACTTTAAGGGCTCTATTGTGTGTTTTTTTTTTGAATCGTGAGCTCTATTGTTTATAATCTGAAGTTCCCTCTTCACCCGGCTATCCACCCGGTCTTTCATATCTCTTTGATAAAGAAGATGATGGGTAACAGGATCTTCAATATTTCCTTTTACCACCGAGTCACCAACCCTCCTTGTATGTTGGAACCAGAGCTAGTGCTTAACCACCGGGTGACACGTAAAGGCAACTATGTTCTTCATCAACAACCATCTACTCGCCTGTGCTGTAGAGCCTAGATCCGCAGCTGTTTGCGCCACCTACATCAAGGATATGTCGATTTTTATACCAAGCTATCACACCCATGGCCACCGGTGTCTTGTCGTCAATGTGAACCCTCGAGTAAGACCTCAGACAGTGATACTTAGGGAAGGAGGTCGCCCTTTAGCCTAGTTTAATGTAACCACTAACCAATTACGGATGCTTGACTTACAGTTTAAGGGCCTGTTTTGATTCATTAGCATTAAAAATTAGCATCTAAAATTAATACTAGTGGATCTAAATATACTTGCTAATAAATCTGTTAATTATTAGCTAAAGAGCTGCTAATTATGAGTTCCATTAGCAGGTTTGGAGTTACTAATAGGTGTTAATAGTTTATATCCACCTTCAACTCACTATTCAACCACCTATTAGCAGTTGAATCCAAATAGCCCCTAGCTAAAAATTAGCTAGCTAAAATTAACAACTATTAGTTATTGGCTAGCTAATTTTTAGTGCTAATGGATGTAAACAGGCCCTAGGAGCATCTTCAAGAGTTTTCTAAATCTTTTTCTAATCCTTAGTTTTTAGCGAGATAAAAAAAATCTCTCCAACAACTCCTAATCCATTCTCCTAATCTTTTTGAACTTCTTACCTGTTCCGCGTAAAGTTACGCGCTTCCGAGTCACGCGTATCTTCTCCCTCCCGCACGTGCTTGTCGGCCAATATAAAGGTGTGGAAGGATGTGGAAAAAAAAATAAAGAGTAGGAAAAGGCTCCTGATGCAAATGTAAGAGAGAAATAATATATAAAAGTGGTTAGGATAATTTAAAGATAATATAGAATTTCTGATGTAAAATTATCTTCTATATTTTAGAAGTGGATTATTAGAAACTCTTGGAGATGGACTTCTTTATTCCTTGCAATACCTTTTTAGAGTGATAAACTTATGTTTGTAGAAAGAAAATATTGGTTACTCGCGGAGCATCTCCAAGAGTTTGCCAAATCAACTTGGCATCCATCTATTTTTGATAAAATAGAAAAAATTGTGCTTCAACAGTTTGGCATCCAATTTGGTAAATTTTAGCAACTTGGCAAATCTTCCCCCTCCACGCGTATATTTGCGCGCTGAGCGCGAGCGCGCATCCGGCTTTGCGTGCGGGGCTCTTCGTTTCTTAGCGGGGCTCTTCGTTCGCTTAGCGGGGCTCTTCGTTCGCTTAGCGGGCCTCTTCTTATTTTACCAAGTCCAAATGGCAAACTCTTGGAGAGAATTTATTTTTTCACTTGCCATATATTTTAGCAAGTTGTCAAATCACGATATTTGCCAAGTGAATTTTGGCAAACTCTTGGAGATGCTCAGAGCAGGCGCAGCGTGGGATTCTAAAGGATGGTAGCAAAAGATTCTGTAGGTGTCGAACGCTGGAGCATATGGTGCTGGGAAGCACCACATTGGCTTGGGTGCTTGGTTGAGCACCTGGTGCTACAAATCGAATATTTTTTTATATATTTATCTCCTTTATTTCTTAATGGAAAGTTGAAGAGCCTTTTATAGTTTGGGCTCTAAGCTTAGACTATAAGTTCATACTCTGGAGTAAATTTATCTATAAGGACATGTTTGGTTAGAGGTGTTAAAGTTTAACAAACACTGTAGCACTTTCGTCTTATTTGACAAAAAGTTTCTAATTTTGGACTAATTAGGCTTAATAGATTCGTCTCGTAAATTACTCATAATCTGTGCTGACATGCATGCAATTAGTCTACATTTAGTACTTCATGCATTTGCAGCAGTATTAATGTGATGGGAGTTAAACTTTAACATTCATGAACAAACAGGCTTAACACTATGATGTGTCTTGCTTAGCAATTTCTAGAAAACATAGAAAATTCAGTAGGAATAGTCCTCACAGGATGTGCAGCTGACACGTGGATCATAGGACATCTGATTTGTCATACATGCGGTTAAAATAATACGGTGAGCCACGTGTCAGCCAAGCAGGCCGCACCATGTGCTGGTAGGATGGTCCTCACCTTTTTTTTAAGCTGCAGCTGCTCTTACAAGCAGGTCCCGCGGACCATTTAACTCAGGGGGTGTTTGGTTTGGGTGTTAAAGTTTAACAAATACTGTAACACTTTCGTCTTATTTGATAAAAAGTTTTCAATTTTGGACTAATTAGGCTTAATAGATTCATCTCGTAAATTACTCCTAATCTGTGGCGACATGCATATAATTAGTCTATATTTAGTACTTCATGCATTTGGAGAACATTGATGTGATGGATGTTAAACTTTAACAAAAAAGCAAACCAAACGGGGCCTCACACGCCACACACAAGTGGACACGCATCGTCAACTCGCCCACGAGCTGTCGCTTCCCGCGCTACGCTCCCGATGCAGACGGCGTGACACCTGGGCGCCACCTGAGACGAGCGCGCTGCGGCGGCGTTTAGTGCTGCATGCCGGCGTGACGTACCTACGCAAGTCTTGGAGAATGCGGATCCGGCCATCGACGGCCCGTGTCGATCACGTCGGCGACAGCCGACAGGAATGCAACCAGAGTGAGTTGCGAGCCGAGGGAAGACAAGGAGAAGGGAGAACGACGGGGAGAGGCGCGAACGCGCGTGGAAGCCAACGTCGGCTTTGTCTCTCATGACCGGTCACGGTCGGTGGTGACTGCCCGCGAACTAGAGTTGGGTGGTGGCCGCGGCGCACACGAGCTGTTGCCCATGAAGGGCGAGTTGGGTGGTCGGTTTCTAAAGCTTGTGGATTTGTAGTTCCTTTTCGTGCAGCTTATCTAGCTCGCCTAATGTTCATTGAGGACCTATTCTTCTCAGATCATGCAAGACTTGCTGCGTAGGTATGCATATTAGCATATATCAGCAGCCGATGTATGTCAACCACCACTCGGCGCGACCTTGATAATACGGTACGTCTCATATCTCTTTGTCGTGTGTACTAGTATTTAATTAGTTGTAGACTCTTCGTCCAGGTCAACGTATAAAGCTATATATTCATATAGAAGAGATAAACATCAGTACAGTACAGGATTAAAAAATCAGACATGCATGCATTCAGCTGCTTGTTTTATTCAAAAATTTGTGCAAACATAGTCAAATTTAAGTCATTCTTGAAGAACTTTTGGTAATAAAGCAAGCCACAACAAAAGAAGCGATATTTAGCATAAATTTTTGAATAAGATGAGTGGTCAAACTTAGAGTAAAAAAATCAAATAAATTATAATTTGGAACGGATTTAGTATTCGGTAAGGCTTGGACGTGTATGGGTGTAGAAGCCAGTTCTATTCCGTCTTCTTATCATATAAGATATATATGATAGTTTTCCGAACGCCTTATAAACAGTGCCTGGTGAACAGTCATACAGTACTTGTTTTTTTTTTTTGCTTTTCCCCCTTTTCTCTTTCTTTTTTGCTTTCTTTCCTTTTTAAAATTTTGCACATAGATTTTTCCCCCCTTTTTGCTCCGGGTTGTTAACTGTAATTTTTTAAAGTTTTTTTTTCTCTGGGTGGGCCCGCAGCAATACGCGGACCCCCCTCTAGTTAAAAAGAAGATGGAGCACTTTGCGGACAATACTATACTATGCTGCCTGCAAAGAACAGACGATACACAGCACCCTCATGCTCTAGGCCAAGGAGCCCGGCGATCAACGAGCGCGTATCTTAAAGCAAGATAAGCTAGGCGTGGACAGCCAACTCATGCTCGAACTCGACAAGGTGACTGTTTGATTAATCATCAGTTGACCGAAGCCTCCGGCAGCAGCTTGGCGCGCAGCTCCGCCGCGTCCACCTCCTTGGCAGCGCTACCTGCTGGGCGATAGTAGCCGGTCACAGGGTCCGGCACCCACGCCCTCTTCTCCTCTGCCGCAGCAGCGGCTGCGGTGTTCACCTCCTTCTTGCCCATCACGCGCTTGGTCACCGCAGCCGCCGCCGCCTTCTTATCGTCGGCCCTCCGTGATGCGGCTCCCTTCGCCATGGCCGCGGCCACAGAGTAGACCCTCCTGCACGTACGGTACCACCAGAATAACTCGTCAATACAGACAAAAAGGAACATGGCAGAAAAGAGACAGATTAAAGTTTCATGTCAGAGCTACAGCTAACTAGCTGACCTTTGTGCTAGGAGGCTGACGCAGCTTGATGCAACTCTCTCCATGGAAGCTAGCTGGGTTGATAATCCTCCGTAGCTCTCTCGCTCTTTGCCTCTCTGAATCTGTTGAAAATATGTCTTCCAGCCAGCTGTTTCTGTTTCAGATGTGAGAAGAGATGGTGCAGGGTGGCTTGTTATATAGAGCAAGCTAGAGAGGAGACGGAAGCAAGGGAACAAATGAAGATGGCTGCGGGATTAACGAAGGCTCTTGGAACATGTCCAAGGGGCGGGCGATGCCAGATGGATGGCCATACAAATCTCAAACGCTGGCTTGCCTGCCAGGTGTAGTAGCTCCAGCATCCGAGAGCCCGAGCGGCACACGCTTCATTGTGCCTGTCGTCTGTCGATGGCAAAGCCAGGACCTTGCCGGCCGGCTGGTTAGGTCGTCTCAGCTGGGATCTGGAATTCTGGACGGGGTCTTGGCTTCAAGAGTTTGTGCGCGATTGCGATGTTTGTTCGGTTCGGGTGGGCCGACGCTGAGTGCAATGTGGAGAGATAAGATATGCTCCGTGCGTGAATTATACGATGGCGTATTGGCGCAAAGCTGCCACAAAAAAAAAAGATGTATACTCACTAGTACAATAAAGCCGAGACTGTACACGTATCCGTGGCGGGCAAGTTGTGCTTATTTGGGGCTGGATTCCGTGAGGAGCCACCTTGGCCAATGGCCATGCATCCGTGTTGACTTGTATATTATCAAAGCTACCACCGCTCAGCGCTTGCTTGGATCTCAAACCCTCCCTTCTTCATGACTGAATCCAAGTTTGCTTTTGGTACACTCGATCCAGCTGGTTACCTAATGTTGTGGCTAACATCCAAAAGGTTCTACGCGTCAAACGCCAACACGGATTGCCTGCATGCATGAATGAATGAAGCGGTGAAGGGCATGCAAAATATAATGCCAAACGCCGGCGACAGAGCTAAGCATGCATCATGCAGGTCCACTCGGCGGCACCAAACATTCGGTAGGGGACTAGCATATATATTGCAAAACCAGATGTAGCCTTTTGTTCATGCATGTGCACATCATGATTTAAGAGAGTATATGAAAGCTGTTTTATTATAATAAATATAATAATGAGTTCCTTTCATTTTGGGTCCATCATATGTATGTGCGATACCAAATAAAATTACTACCTATACGTATATATACAACTAGATGCATTATTCCCCGCACATTGCTGCGGTATCAAAATAGATGAATAGATTTAGACATTAACCACTAAATAATAAGAGTATGCACTGCTGCACAACCCACTTTTAGTTCCGGTTGTAAACGACCTTTAGTCTCGGCTACCGAGCCGGGACTAAGCGGTGGGGACTAAATGTCCGACCTTTAGTCCCGGCTCGGCGGCCCGGGACTAAAGGTGGACCTTTAGTCCCGATTGGTAATACCAACCGGGACTAAAGGGGTCGCCAGAGGTTGACGTGGCGCAGCCCCTTTTAGTCCCGGTTGGTATTACCAACCGGGACTAAAGGGTTTTTTCCTTTTCTTTTTTCTTTTCAATTCATTATTGATTTTGGTTTTCAATTATATATGTTTTCCAATTTATTCTTCGCTGCTATTATCCGTATACGTTGCACCTATACGAGAGCGTTATTATTGCACACAAATAAAGTATGAATATATATATACATATATATATATATATTATAGAGCTATACATATACGTACATACATATTACATTTACAATAATAACAAGTAATCAAGTGTTTGGCCGCCGGTTAATGGTTACACAAATGTTTGCCCGCCACTCAAAGCTCATACAAGTGTTTGTCCTTGTTTAGACTCTTCAATCCCAAACTAGGGTTGTGGTGGAACTCGCCATCTTCCAGGATGACATGATCGTTGATGAAACCTGCGATCGTCTCCTGGATTGCGACGAGTATTGTGTGCTCGAACACTTGTTTTTTGAATTCCCACTCCTTTCATTTGCATTAATTAAAGAAAAAGTTATTAATATACATAAGATTTATTTAGTTTCAACAAATAAATAAGATATGAATTTACTGTATACACATGTTACTTACTTTTAGGATCTCTTTAGCAGGTGTAAATTTGCTACACCGCATGTACTCGCAAACGTAGTATCCATATAAATTGGTTCCGTACGGCTGTCTGGGCACCCACTTATGTAGAATAGGAGCGGGAAGCGGCGCTTTCAGATCCGTACGATATCTTTGTTTTAACTAAGCCCAAGCCCTGCCCAATAAGTCGGTCGTTGATTAGGTATAGCATAGTAAAGTAAAAGAGCAGACATTGATATTTAAAGAATGATAGAACTTACTCCTGGATCTTGTCGATCATGTCTTGGTACGTTTCTAGCTCTTTTCTCATTGAGTCCCACACACATATACATTGGTCATTGATCTTAATCTCAATGAGTCCCACACACACACACACACACACACACACACACACATATATATATATATATATATATATATATATATATATATATATATATATATATATATATATATATATATATATATATATATATATATATATATATATATAGGACCTTACTATTTATCAGCCTGCCCTATAAATAACAATTAGCGCACCGGCGGCCGGAGATTTAATCCGGCGAGGTCGTGTGTATTTACTGTTGCATTAAAAGGCTGCCAGCTTTTATTCCACTTATTAAATATTCCCACAATTACACCGGTCAGCTAGCATGCTGGTGCGTGAAGTTGGGGCGAGTGCAATGAACGTCGAGTAGTAATATGAAATGAATCATGGAGGCGGCAGTTGTGGCATTTTACTACCGGTTCGTCCATGCAGGTCATAGTAATAAAAGGTGGCTGCACTTTTCTCACACAAGTACCCACTGCCACCGCTCGAGTAGTACAGCAGCGTTGCAGCAACCATGTCAGACTAGTGTTATTTTATTATTGCTGTTGTTTCCTTCGATAGGTAAACTTGATTGTGGAAATTTTTCTTATGCACACGATGATAACCACAAGTACTGGCGACCCTAATTTTCTCTGCACACGATTAATAACCAAAATGCAAAAAAAAAATTCGGTAGAGTAAATTACCAACTTTGTTCTTTTTCTAATGTTTTATTCCGTATCATTTGCTTCTTTTTAAAATTACTAGACACCTGGCAGTGATAATTACTACTATTAGTGTGTGCATAGTAAATTATTTACCGCATGACAGAATTATTTACGGAATAATTTTTTATTACTACTATTATCATTTGATACGGTAAATAATTTAGTTTGGACAGTTGAGTAATAAAATTAGCGGTGATAATCACCAGAAAATCGGTCTCTGGTCAATGTACTTTTTATTACTATATTATCATTTGATTCGGTAAATAATTCAGTCTAGACCATGAGTAGTAAAAATGGTGGTGAAAATCATCAAGGTGTCTGGTCTCTGTGTGGAGCAATTTTTTTATTACTAATAACATCATTTTGCTAAGTAAATAATTACTTCTCGGTGTATAAGCGGTAAATTTGTCTAAGCTAATCACGTAGTGTTCGGTCGGACTATTTTTTATTACTAATAATATTACTTTGTTGAGTAAATAATTACTTCCACGCAAGTCAGCGATTAATTTACGTGTCCTTATAACCCGCGTGTCCGGTTGCTGGTTACACTATTTTTCTAATTACAAATAGCATCAATTTGTTGAGCAAATAATTCCTACCGGTCCTGTGAGCGGTAAATTTGCGTGTGCTAATCACCGGTGTCTTTGGCCGCCGGCTAGACTACTTTTTTATGACCAGTAGTATCATTTCGTTAAGTAAATAATTCATTCTCGAACTATGAGTGGTAAATCTGTTTAAGCTAATCACGGAGTGTCCGGTCGTCGGTCATACTATTTTTTATTACTAATAGTATTATTTAGCTAAGTAAATAATTCCTATCAGTCCTGTGAGCGGTAAATTTGTGTGTGCTAATCACTAGTATCTTTGGCCGCCGATCAGACTCTTTTTTATTACTAATAGTTTCATTTTGTTAAGTAAATAATTCCTTCTCGGACGGTGAGTGGTAAAGTTTATTGTGATAATTACGGATTCAACCAAGCTATGGGCAAGGCTATTTTTTATTGCTACTATTGTGTTGTTCTTTTTCAGTCTGGTAGGCCCCACTGCAGTATGTAATTGTTGGTCAGCATAAACTGCGGCGTGTCTGCAGTTGAAAAAGTATGAGGAACGTCAATACCTATAATCAAGGAAGCTAATGATTTGCAATTAGTAATAATCAAAGTAGTAATAGTAATAATCAAAGTTTGCCTAAATCAAGCAGTAATTTATTTATAGACTTGGTCTCTAAGTTTACCCAAATCAAGTATTTATAGAATTAGTCTCGGTGTTGGTGCATAGTAAAATTGGTCTTTCGGTCTGCGGTCAGACGGCTTTTTATTACTAATAGTATAAGTTTGCTATGTAAATAATTCTGTCATGGCATGTCAGTGATAAATTATTTTTTATTACGAATAGTATAAGCTTGCTATGTAAATAATTCCATCCTAGCATGTCAGCGGTAAATTCCATGTGTTAATCAACGGGTCATCCGGTCTGCGGTCAGACTATTTTTTATTACTAATAGTATCATTTTGCTATGTAAATAATTATGTCATGGCATGTGAGCAGTAAATTTGGTTTTGATAATCAATGGGACATCCAATCTTCGGTACGGTGAAACTAATCTTTATTACTAATAGTATCATTTTGCTATGTAAATAATTCCATCTTAACCTGTGAGTCATAAATTTGCCTCTGATAATCAATAGGTATTTTTATTACTAATAGTATAAGTTTGCTATGTAAATAATTTTGTCATGGCATGTCAGCGATAAATTATTTTTTTATTACTAATAGTATAAGCTTGCTATGTAAATAATTCCTTTCTAGCATGTCAGCGGTAAATTCCATGTGTTGATCAACTCGTCCGGTCTACGGTCAGACTATTTTTTATTACTAACAGTATTATTTTGCTATGTAAATAATTATGTCATGACATGTGAACAGTAAATTTGCTTTTGATAATCAATGAGACATCCGATCTCCGGTACGGTGAAACTAATTATTTATTACTAATAGTATTATTTTACTATGTAAATAATTTCATTCAAACCCGTGAGCGGTAAATTTGACTCCGATAATCAACAGTTATTTTTTTATTACTGATAGTCCGGAGATTGTCCGGACGCTCACGTACGCCTTCGGGGCCGGCCGGCGACGCGCCCACGGTGAGGACGGGGTACACGATGGCTATTGACTTCTCGATGCGCGCCGCTGCCGGAGACCGTCCACGCGAGAGCTGTGCCGCTACGGGAGGAGCCGTCCTCATGGGGCATGCCGCGCCGCAGGAGGGGAGGGGGGCATCGACATGGGACGGAACCACGACACCACGGAAGAGGCGTCCACAGCAGGATCTCCAGCGGCTCCTCGTCAGCGCTCGCAGGCTTCAGCGTCCTTGCATCCTGCTCTACCTCATCCTCATCTGGCTGTACAAGCACGAAACAAGAAGAAGCAAATCCACCAGCGCTACCGTTTTACTCACCTCGTCCACTCGGCCATCTCGGGACGCGACGCCGCCCTACGGAGCAGAGAAGGCAGCGCGTTCACGCCTCACACAACGACGACGTCGCCGCTCTCGGTGTTGGTGCGCGGAGAAGGTCGACCACCGAGCACCGACACCGCCGATTGAGAGAGTTCCGGCGAGTTACTCCTTCAATTGCAGATGATGCGGTCGTCTGAGAATCGGGGCCGCCGCGGAAATCCACCATGCCGATGCGGTCGTCGGAGGATTGGGGCCGCCGCGGCGCCGATGAAGGAGGAGGGGGCCGCCGCCGGGGCCGGATGCAAGGAGGAAAGGCGTGGGGGCTGCTGCCGTCGTGGCCACCGGAGGCAGGGGAGGGTCGTCGTGACCGTCCCGATCCGCCACGGGATGAAGAGCTGCCGCCACCTCCCAGCGGACTCGTCGCCTGGCGTGCTCATGCCGGCCGGATGCTCCGTAGTAGTGCCGGAGAGTAGGGGCGCCAGCGTTGGGAGAGGAGATGGGGTGTGGCGGCGTGGTGACTGGTGGGTGGGTGCCGTGTCCATGGATTGTGGATCTGGGATATATATACGGAGTATACACAGAGAGAGGTACCATCAAGGCGGGGTCCTGCTGTCATCACGGATGAGAGTAGTAGCGATTTGTTAATACTGCTGCATGCACCCGGTGGTCACTAATAAATGCTGGTGATATTAATTCTTCGTGTCCAGGACTGGTCGCCGGAGATGGGTGGCGCTCCGCCGGGGTGATGTGTATTATTCAAAAGCCAGGCATTAGAATAGTATTATACCTGGTGATGTGTATTATATATATATACCTGGTGTTATAGTAACTAAAGACCTGCCATGTCATCATTTGCACTGCAAATTATCCATGATTAGGTTAACAATGTTATGCATCAACTAAAATGAGTTTGAATTCTTAGGTTGGATGTGTTTTCTCGTTGTGTGGTTCGAAATCCGAAAACCCTAATTTCGACTATCACCGCAAATACTTAGTTTATGCCCTGGGTAATTTGAGGTGTATGACGGTGTTATACACTAGTGCCAAGTGTAGGGTATAAGCTCAAGTCCAACTTATAAAATAAAGCTTCAAGTTTGAGTTAGGGTTTGGAATCCAAAGCTTGTTACAAGTTTTCCGATTCGAATTCGAATTCAAATTTGAGGAATTACTAAAAGAATTTCTTAAGTCAAACTGGTCAACCTAGGGAGCCATTTGGTCAACCATGTGAGGCTTGACTCAATGATACCCTAGGGTGAGGGTGTGATCCCTAAGTAACCCCAAGTTAAGAAAGAATCAAGTTTCAATTCAAAACCTTTCCGGAAACCTAAAAAACAAAACCCTAGTTTTACCCCTTTTGGTATAGATCAAAATCTAAGCAAAATTTGGGAAAAAGTGTAAAACCAAGTTTGTAGATCTTTTCAAGGGCTACCAGTTTGATGTTTTGAGTTTTCAAAGTTTCAGTGTAAAATTTGAAGTAATTTTGAAAAGATTCAAATCTCAAAATTTTCCCCTTTTCATTTTCCCTATCCAAAATGGAGGCATAATTTGAAAATATGTTGAATAGCAAAGTTGTAGGTCTGCCCTAGATGTACAACTTTGGTATTTTGAATTTTTGAAGTTTCAATACAAAATTCAAAGTAATTTTGGTTTTTCAGAATTCCAGAAAATGTCCCTTTTTGAATTTAAATTCAAATTTCAAAAACTAAGCCGATTTGGAAAATGTTCATATTAAGAAAGTTGTAGATCTTTGAAAATGGAACAACTTTTGTATTTACAGATTTTCAACTTCTATTGAAGATTTGAAAGTAATTTGAAATTTTCTTCTAGTGGCAATTCGGTAATTTATTTGAAATCCTCGTCAATCACCGCACGCCACCTCCCGACGACGCCGGCGACCTTCGCTCCGCTTCCAGGCGCGCCCGCGGCGTCCCGCGACCGCCTCGTCACGGTCGGCTTGCTCCGCGTGTCGCCACAGCACCGCCTGGCCTCGTCTATAAAAGCCATCGTCGTCGGCCAAGTCGTTTTCTCTTCCTCCTCCGCTTCTCGCCGCGACCGGCCACCGCCCTCCGCTGCCCAAATTCGCCGCCGCTGTTGCTCCACCGCCCATCAGCTCTCGCCTCCAGCTCCGCAGCGTGTGCGCGCAGCTCCTGGAGCCCCCGATTGCGCCTCAGCTCCTCTACACTAGCCCGCAAGCCATCTTCTTCCTCGCGGCCGGCAGCGACGCCACCGTGACCGCCTCACCGTGGACCGACCATTCCAGCGCCTCTCCGTCGCCCCCAAGTTGCTCAACGCACTCACTGTGAGCCCCTGCACGTGATGCTCCTCTTGTTTTAGTCGCTACCGTACCGTAGTCGCGTTTTGCTCGTCGCGTCGCCGTTCGGGTCGTCGCCGAGACCGCCATGGCCGCGGTAGGGTCCCCTCCATGCGGTAGAAGGTCCAAGTTGTGTCGCAGTTAGGTTCGCGGGGTTCGGGTGGTGGTGTTGGGACAGTTGGCACGGGTCCGATTCACCGGAGACTCGCCGATGGTGAGCTCACCGTCGGTGGTCACCGCGGTGTCGCGTCCGCGCGCGCGGGAGAGAAGGAGAAGAGAGGGAGCGGGGGATGACAGGCGGGACCCGGGGGTCAGAGAGAGAGAGCGGGAGCGGGCGCACGAGCAGACCGGGCCGCGCTAACAGGCCGCGCGCGAGCGGTTGGGCCGGGCCGAGAGGAGGGAAAGGAGAAGAAGCAGCCCGCGTTGATAGTTTTTGTTTTTCCTTTTCCAAAAAAACGTAAAATGATTTTCAGTTTTGTTATTTATGTTATAAATTATTTATAATTCCAAAAATTGTGAAAAATTTTGAGTAACCCTTTTACACTATGTACTATTTAAGAAAAATAATAAATATCAATTTTAAGTACTTTTTGTAGGTTAATTAATTAGTCCATTTAATTCTTAAGTGGTCCTTAATTAATTTTTCTAGGCTTATTTATTTATCCAAAAATCATGGAAATTGTTTTATCATCTAATTATAATATAAGCTTCTTAAATTAAAAATTTTAGCTTAATTAGATTAAGTTAATTTTTATTCTTAAACTTATGCTTTGATTAATTAATTGATTAACCAGGTAATTAGGGCATAATAATTAATGTTGCTTGACTTTATGGTTTAGTGTTGACTTTAGGTCATTAACCCTTGATGACCTTTAGCATTCTTAATTGGTTGCTTAAGCTTTCCTAATCATGTTGTTAATTCTTGATTACTGTTATTTCATGTGTTTAACAAAATCCCGTAATAAGTTGATTAGGGTAATCGGACCCTAGATTAGGGTTAGGTTAGAAGCTTTTGTTGTTCAACTGTACCGTGAAGGGAAGTTGTACTCAAGTTGTTAACTCTGTTAAGCATCCATCGAGCATCATGTTTATTATCTTATCATCCTAAAGCATACATTATCATTACGTATAGTTTCCGTAAAAGAGGAGGGTACCGAAGCCGAACCCGTCCCCGCAGAAGAACCATCGTTCGTGGAAGTAGGGTTTGACATCTGCGGTACTGAACCCGAGCTTGAGTTTCCCGTCGACCAAGGCAAGCCCCGGTTACATCTAAACTTACCTTGCAATTTGAAAAGTTTACTTACTTTTATTACAGCTCTATTGCATTAAGTGCTAGGAGTTGAGTGATAACCTAATTACTGCATTATCATCCTTGATATTCCAATACCATCCTTGTTACTGTTTTGATTGAAAAATGCTTAGTATGCTTAGCATTGCTTAATGAGAAAACTTTAAAACTTTTAAACAAAGTTTGAAGGGTTGTTGGACAATCACTTGATGAATGTTAATGCTGATAATTTGGGACCAGTCGGTAGACTTGCATCGGGAAAGGAGTCCCCCTGTAGTGTCTCCGACTGAGTCAGTTAAGGACCGTACCATTGTTTGAATTGTGTGCGTCGAGACTTTGTAACTGATCACATGCTTCGGTAAGCCTAAGACCTCGGTAACGCCAACATATGAACGGCCAACCGCGCACTGGGAGTGGAGAGATGGCGAGAGTAGTGTGTACCCTCGTAGCCAAGGGCTAGATTGGAGGTGTACTATACTCTCGGGTGGCGCTAGACCCGGTCATGTTTTGGAGGATCCGAGTGAAGGTTGATATATGTCGGTTAGAGTCCTACATATATCGTGTGATTAGGAATCCCCAGCTGGGTTTAATCGATTCGAATCGTCGCTGCTCCTCGGTTAAGGAGACTCGATTCTCTGTTCAACATCGTAGATAAGAAATGGAACTTTGGTCGGAGAATCAGAAAGATATTGAAGGAGTTATATGATCTAGATTAGGATCACTTTCATTCCGTCAATAAATAATATTGAAATAAAATCGTGATCTTAAGGATTCACCATTAGTAGCTTTTATGCAAAAGAACTTGACTTCCTGCTGGAACCTCACCTTGATTCCCCTGAGCCTGCATTCCTGAGTCGTTCCACTAGTTTTGTCGGTTAAGTCTTGTTGAGTACTTTCGTACTCAGGGTTTGTTAAACCCCTGTTGCAGGTGCGTCTCATGAGCAGGTGTGTTTTGGACCCTGTTGCATGACCGTCTTTGCGGTGAGCAACGACGAGTAGAGATGTTTGGCTCTTGGGCAGAGCATCGCGTTTTGGTGTTGTAATAATGTTAATAATGCTACTCCACTACTATGGTTGTAACACTAAACTTAAGTTTTGTAAGTTTGGAACATCAAGTTTGTAAACCTATGTTATGTAAGACTTCCGCTTTTGTACTCTGATATAATTTATTATATAAACTGTTGTAATACTGTGATGCCTCTGTAATGTGATCCTGCTCGGAAGATTGTGGATGATTCGGGTTTCCCGAGGACACCCGACAGGCTTCTTAAGATCTGTGGTACACTTGTACAGTAGTTAGAAGTCTTTAAGACAATAACAAGTACAGGTGGGCCATAGTAATTAGGAGGTTCTGCCACATATATCTTAATACTGGATTGACTAAGACATGATATAACACAATACTTTACCCCATATTGTAAGGGAAGAGTATCAACTCCTTATGCCTTTGGTTATAAAAAAACCTCCGGAGGTTTTTCTCCATTTCCTTGATCTTCAAATTGAATGGATCTTTAGTCTTTGTGTCCTTGTACACGACATACGGATCGATAAAACTAATTCGATCGTCTTGTTTCAATCTGAGTTCTCTCATCATGTGTCTGCACATCGTGAGCATAGTTATTACGAATACGTACATATACTAGAGTGGGATTATTGATTAAAAGGAACAATCACTTACAGACAGTAGCAGCTTATGAGAGATTTGTCGAGAGCATCCATATAGAGAAGCTGGTGTAGTTCACTAAACTGTACCCAGATGACGTCATCTCCATGGAAGTAGTGACGGTCTCTGACATGGACGCCCAGATATTGTTCAATTTGATATTGTGCACAGAATCTCAAGTAGTACTCATGCTGCTTGTACATTTGTGTACCAAGATTTTTTACCTTTGCAAGGTCGCATAGACTCCTGCCATATATGTACTTCCTCCGCCATTCATCAACAACTTCGGACTCTTTACCAGTTGTCGGTTCCTTCCGACCGAGAAGTTCTTCTAAGGAAAGCCCAGTCACATTCATCCACTTGGCGAGTTCATCTAAGTCCACATCGTCAGGTACCGACATTTGCATCAAGTTCATGTTGGAACCATATTGATTCTCAACCACTAGTGGCGGCACTGATTGCTACGCTTGTTGGCCGAGCTGTGCAACATCTCTCCCGACCGCCTTCTCTTTCCTTTTGTCCCCCTTGATTTTCTTTTTGATAGTACGCTCAAAGTCTGATAGTGGCGACGCTGGTTTTTTTACTAGCAGCACGCTTCTCGTCTTGCATAGACTGCACCACTTGACGTAGCTTTCCAGGAGGATACATTAGGTATATGGCTTATCTTGCTTTGCTCGTGCGTCAGCTTTGGTCTTTTCGAAGAACGCTTTCACTTCTGCCTTGACTGAAGCATTAAGTTCTTTATCAGTCTTCTCGTATGAAAGCTTGGTCGTCTTCGGGATCTTCGTGATCACAGCTTGTTTCTTCGGCGGAGGAGGTGGGACCGATCTTTATGGGTGAGCGGGCCTCTTGTTCCTCGATGGACCATCCAGTGCCGATGAGGCGGGCGTTGTCGGCATTGGCGGAGGCGGCGGCGGCGCGGTTGGAGCTTGCTGTTGTGGAGGAGATTGGGCCACTGGCGGTGTTGGAGTCCGTCGTGGAGGAGATACGGCCGGCGGTGGGGATGCAGGTGGCGGCGGCGCGTTTGGAGCTTGCTGTTGTGGAGGAGATTGGGCCGCTGGCGGCGTTGGAGTCCGTCGTCGTGGAGGAGATACGGCCGGTGGAGGGGATGCAGCCTTGTCTTGTACGAAATCGTCGTCGTTGTCGTGTCCCACGACACTGTGGTCATGTGGTGAATGGATAGACAGACTTGGGGAGGTCCTAGATTTGAAAAAAAATGAACAAGGTATATACATGAGTGAACCGTAATTAGATACAGTACATAATTATTGAAAAGCAATTGCGTTCACAATCATCCACACCTAGGGTTCGGTTGTGGTGGCGGTGCCCCAGGAATAATGATGTACCGTTTCTTCCAACATATGAATGTCTTCTCCGCTTCACCTAGGGTCTTCTTCCCATCACCACCTTCAATATCCAGAGCCACATTTTCATGGCCTTTGACCACTCTATCCACCGAGACACTAGCATATCCGGGTGGTATTGCGACCGAGTGGATCCTTGGTGTCTTGGTGGGGTCGATAGGAGATACAACACCGGTAGCCACCTTGACTGTGGCATTCCCCTCCGGAATATGCAGCTCACATGACGTCAACGGAGCAGTGACGTCATCCACCGGGAAGCGCATCCCTACGTCATCATCTTGCCTCACAGGCACCTCCGTAGAAGCACAACTTCTTTTCAACTGAGCTGAGCCGGGGCTGATGTTGGCGGTTGGCTGTGACAAGCTCTGGAGGCGGGAACTTACAACTTCCTCCACGGTGATTTGCTCATTCATAGTGGCCTTAAGCGCTTCCTCCCACTCTAGCGCCTTACGAGCCACTTCACTGGTCTTCATAACATCCTCCTCCAACTTGCGTAGCCATTCCCTGTCCTCTTCCTTCTTTCTCTGGCGGCTTCTATAAGTTTCTCTGTCCTGAGGGAAGGCATGCTCCCACGACACGGAGCCATAGCCTCTCGTTCGTCCACCGTGCTCAGGGTTCCCCAGGGCGTATGTCAGCTCATCTTTATCTCTGTTCGGCCGCCACTCTCCACTTTGAGCGACGAAGCAGGCTTGATGAAATCTTTCTGCTACAGCTTGGATGCGTTTCCCATACACGAACTTTCTGGTCTCTAGGTTGAAAGTCCCTAGTTTGGTTTTGCCTAATTGATGAAACCTAGGACTAACCTTTGTATCTGAGTGGATGATTTAGATAAAGGTGGTCATTGAATATGAGACATGACATTGAATCATATGACCAAAATGGTGAAGACCAAGATGAGGCTTGGCTCGATGGATCGGTTGTGAAGGTGAAGGGCAAGTCGAGGCTTTGAAGCGAAGGACCATGCGATGGTGAAGCTTGAGCAAGACTTGGCGCCGATGGACCGATGCAACGGTGAAGAGCAAGTAAAGTCAAGGTCGATGGAACGAGACGGTCATGTGATGATATGAAGTGGATCATATCATTTGGAGAAACAAAATGGGCTCAAGGCAAAGGTATAACCATAAGGCCATTTTGTTTTACACTCAAGACACCATAGAGGGTGTGAGTGATTTAGGGTCGATAGCCGAACTATTAAGAGGGGAAGTCTTATCGGTTATTCGACGCACGGTTGCCACTAGGTGAATTCATGAAGTGCATTGCATGTAGGGCCTAGTGAGCTAACTGGAAAACCTTTGAAAATGATTGAGAAAAAGCTAACACACAAGCACATGGAGATGTACACTTGATGGTGTTGGCACATTTGCAAAGGTGGCGTTGGTCGTGTTGTGGTTTGCGGGTAGAGAGGGGTTTGGGTTCCTCTCTCTCCCGCCGAGCTCGTGAGCGCGGGATTCAGGCGATTTCGGGGAAATGAAATGCCTATTTTCCACTGGAGGCGAACGGAGGTCACCAGCGTAATCGGACGCTGGACCGGACGCGGTCACGGTTTGACCGGACGCGTCCGGTCAGTACAACGCTGCAGTCAGGCGCACGGGCTAGGGTCCAGTCGGGCACCCAGAGGAACAGTTCGTGGCGAAGGACTGAGCGGATGCGCGGCGCGTCCGGTCACACGCGATCGGACGCATCCGGTCACGAAGGGTGCTTACTGGACTCCGACCGGACGCTGACACTATCACGTCCGGTCGTTGCATGGAGCACGTCCTGTCGATGCGTCGCGGGTGCGCTGCACTGTGCGTTCTGCGCGTCCGGTCTGTTGAGCAGCGGGTCCGGTCGTGCAGTGACCGTTGGTACACTGTGTCGACCGTTGAAATCAGATGGCCGCGTTTGAATTCGAGGGACACATGGATGGCGTAGGGCGACCGGACGCGGTGAAGCGCGTCCGGTCAGTTTCGACCGGCGCGTCCGGTCGCTCACGAAAAACGCCCAGTGGATTGCTAACAGCTCTATTTGTTTGGGGTGCTTATAAATACTTGTTGGCCAGCCCTTGGGGAGGTAACTCGACATTTCTAACACTCTTGTGCATCCTTTGAGCTAAAGCTTCTCCTCCCACTCATCTCTCTTGCTTGATTGCAAATCAAAAGTGAGATTGAGTGATTCCAAAGTGCATTGCATAGCTTGAGGGCATCTAGTGGCACTTGTGGGTGGTTTAGCCGGTAGATTTCTTGTTACTCTTGGAGAGTACCACTCCTAGCCGGCTTGGAGATTGTTGGAGGCATTGGCAAGAGAAGGTGATTGTTCTTGGCCACCTCCGGTTGATTGTGAGAGGTTCTTGTGCTTTCCTCGGCGAGACGCCAAAAGCAACTCTAGTGGAATGCGCGTGTCATTGAGTTACCTCACTTGAGAGTGGTGTCTTGCGGTGCCTTGCGGGGCATGCCTTGAGGGGAAAGTGACTTGAGGGTCACACCAGGAAACCATCTAAGTATTGGTCGACACAACCAGTGACGTAGCTTGTTGGTGCACAAGTGAACACCGGGTGAACAAAAATATTGTGTCCTTTGTCTCCCGGTGATTGGTCTTCATATTGTGTTATTGTTAATATTGATTGATTGTATATCATCTTGGTGATTGGCAACATCTTCACTCCACCGTCGGTATAAGAATCACAATCCTCTCTCTTGCACTTACTCTTACTAGATTATCTTGTGTAGCTCTAGTGGTAGCTTTGCTAGTAGTGTTGTTAGCTTGCTCTTGTTGATGCAAAAGTGAATCTGCAAACACAAAGGGCTAATACCCGAAATCGATATCCAAAGCGTGCCAGTCGATTTGACCTGTTAATCGACAAGGATGAAGATACGAGCACTTTGATCCTGACAACAGCGATACGCCCGGAAGTCACGGTCAAGAGGTACTCACGCGGAACTCGAGGATCGACAAAGATTGCACTTAGAGCAATGCAACTCGCCGAATCGATGAGAACTCGTAAAAAGGAAAAATATGCGAATTGACGAAGTCGCCGAAAAAGTAGATGTAAATAAGAGTAAAAGCTGTTTTTTGATGTATTGATTGATCCCCTATTACATTGCCCTTCACTCTATATTTATACCCTGATCTATAGAAACATAACCAAATACGACTAGGACACTAAATCCAAGTCTAAGGAAAAGAACATGACTTTGACACAACTCAGACTCTACTAATCGTAAACAAGGAAATCAACTCCTATTTTATTCCATAGTCCGCCTTAATCACGATGGTACTCTTATCGACCTCCTTTTCACCAGCACAGCCCCTGTTCTATCGGCAGCAACCTTCGATCTCCTTCCATCGGTACATTCCCTGTTTCATCGGCTGCAGTCTTCATACCTTCCTTCATCGGTACATTCCCTTATCTTATCGGCAACAGCTTCCAAACCCTCTTCCATCGGCATCGGCAATAACACCCTTGACCTCATCGGCAACATTCCAAAACAAACTTATTCTCCTTGGCTATCAATTTACACGGCAATCTTCCCCTTGCTGATTAGCCTTTCCTGATCATCTTGACACGTGCCAAAAACGATGTCAACACATGCCCCCCAATTTCGGAGTATAAGATACTGATGCTCCGAAATTTATTCCAACTGATGCTTGCTATTATCTATTTCTTTAACCCATTCTCCAAGCATAACACGATTTGTTACCAAATTCAATCAAATCTAGATCCAATCCATGTATCTCAATATATATCGCATTTTTCCAACCTTCTTTGCCTTAACTACGGTTGAGATACCAAAATAACAATCCATCAACAATATCTTACTGCAACGCATCATTTTTAGAACTGAAAAATCTTGTATCAAGATATCCTTCAAGTTATGATTACTTGCCGTCAAATCTTCTGTACCGTCCCTTGATTATCGTGCGAACAGTTACCATATCCAACTGAACCACCTCGATCCATCCGCATACGGCATAGAGATAAGTCAAGAATACCCCTACTCCAAATAACCTATAAATAGATTCCTCCGGGCTGTTCATCTTCTACCTTCAAACTCCACCTTTTGGCATTCTCACTCCGGCGGCAACCCTAACCAACGACCGCTCGTCTTCAACTCATCAGAACCATCATCATCTTCAAGTTCCCAGCTCGTGCCCTCATCCTCCTGAAGCAATGGCTGTTAACTTCGACGTCCCTGCGGTATGTTCTTCTTCCCATTACTTTTACTTTAATCCTTTCGGTCTCCTGCGAATTCTTACAGTCGACATCTTTCTTTCTCTTTCATTTTCTTGGTCCTTCAAACCTAGGAACTTCGCAACACATTGGTGATTCCAACCCATCAACCTCCCCTTCATTGCTTAGGTCCGATGGGCGACCCAGATCCAACTGATTTGATTAATGCAGAGGCCAATCGTATTCCCTTCAAATCTTAGAATTTCTCTTTGAATCTGTGGAAAGACACGTTCCGTTCTTGGCCCAAACCCACCAAAGGATGGAAAAACTAGTTTCTGAGGGTCAACAGATCAATGCAAGTGTTCTGGGCAGAGCGAAAAATAGATCAATGTATCAGGCTGTCCATTGCCGATATGCAGAAAAATGAATCCATGATGATAGCTGCTGCTCAGTTTTGGTCTGACACCACCAACACCTTCATGTTCGGTCATGGCCCATGTGCCCCTACTCTTGCCGATGTATGCATGCTCACAGGCTTAGACATTTCAACTGTCGATGAAGGCCATATTTTCGGCAGGAAAGCTGAATACAGAGTAACTACACGCAACATCGGTGGCTGGACGGGATATATCCAGGAGTATCAAAAGACTGGCACCGTCAATCAAAGGGAGCATGCCACATTCCTGAACATGTGGCTAGAAAAATTTATTTTCTGCGGATGATCGGTAGGACCAACTAACGCTTTCCTCCCAGCAGCAGAACTCTTGGCCAACGGTGTCAGATTCCCACTTGGCCGATATCTCCTGAGCTCAACCTACCACCTCCTCCACCAAGTATCTCAGAAGCTTATACTTGGTGAACCCATCGGCAATCTGGGAGGCCCATGGTGGTTTGTTAATATGTGGTTAAACGCTCACATGCACAAGCGTTTACAGTGGGATCTCTTTGCCCAGGAATTCCCACGAGAGATTCCTGAAGAGTACGTCCTTAGGGATGATGAATCGGCAACACGCCCTCCTCTCAACTTCGGTGAAGCAATCATCGTCCTTCCCGGAACAGAAGCCAATGAAGATCAAATCGGCAGATTTTTCCACACTCTCTACCATGGCCTCCCTCG
Organism: Saccharum spontaneum; assembly: GCA_022457205.1. Taxonomy (NCBI): domain Eukaryota; kingdom Viridiplantae; phylum Streptophyta; class Magnoliopsida; order Poales; family Poaceae; genus Saccharum; species Saccharum spontaneum. The sequence goes on from CM039587.1 coordinate 22,582,973, forward strand.
TGACCTCAGGGCTTGGGTACCTTATATTGACGAGGATAACAAGTTCCCTCTCCTCTTCAATTTTGCCGATAGTGATCTGAACCAAGACAATGATCTCATGATGGCCATTATCACCCCCAGAGCAATCCCAGTCAACACATTTGGCAGCGGGAAAGCCTCCCACATTACTTATGAATTCTACAATCCATCGGCAGTATCTCGCCAGCTGGCTTTTGGGCAACTGCCCATCAAACTGTGCTATGCCGATGTGATTAAACCCAGAGAAATCATCACCTCCGGAACTGAATGGAGCAGGATAGTAAGGCTTGCTCCCGATGCCGATATTTCAAATGTCGATCTCTCCGCCTGGTCACCAGCTTCTTTCATAACAGAGTCATATAAGCAATGGTGGCAGGAGTGGAAAGAACAGCTATTTTCAACGTCAGTTCACACATATCGGCACCTGATCGACCCCGATTATGCTATTCCTGATAATGCAGTAAGTTCCTTTCAATTTTTATCCTTTTCCTTCCTTTTATTATGTGTATCGGCAACTAACCTTCCTTGAAAAAGGCTGATGATCCAGTTCCATCGATAAGCAAAAGCGGAAAACCCTTCAATCTCCATCCAGCCTCTCCAATTTCATCAATCGGTTACAACGCCCCCACCCTAGAAGCCTTGACCTTTCAAAGGGCTCGCACCAAAATCGGCACTTCTAGACCGAGATTGGGAACAACTAGGGCTTCTCCAAAGGCTGCTGCTTCAAGCCTGATCAAGGCTTTTAAGGTAATAATCTTGCTCACTTTCTTTTCTGCCGACACACTTCATATTAACATACAACTATCAGGGTGTACAAGCTGCAGCCGGATCATCATCGGCAACTTTACCAAGCACCGCAACTTCTACTCCTCCTTCAGAGGTATTCTCTTATCATTATTTTTTTTATTTTTCTCTATTAAACATCCAATCTTATACCTGTTTTTGCAGCAACAAATGGATACATCGGTAAGCACACCGATCAAACAGGCTCCCCAACCAACAGATGTTGATGCCCCCCAACCAGTTGTTGTTGAAGCACAACCAAAACGTAAAGCTTTGACCAATACTGAGGCTCAACAGAAACGACAAAAACCTACACCAGCCCCTGCGTCTGCTCCAACACCCGTCGATCAGCCCTCTGAACAAACTGCTCCTGCCCAAGAAACATCATCGGCAATTGTACCTCAAGGGCCGACTACCGATGTGGTCATAGAAGACATTCCATCGGCATCTTCTGTCGATCCTTTGCATGACCCTTTACAAGCTGCTCCCTCAAGCCAAGCTCATGAAATCGCCCTGAAGCAGGTAAACCAATCAATTACTTGGTTTATTATATCCTCAAATATCATAAGCAGGATTTCTAATTCTCTTTATCTCATAGGAACAAGACTCTCCCGATAGCTTATTCTCTTTTGCTATCGATGTTTCTGATGACGACGGAGAAGAAGCGAGTTCCTCCCTGGCGTTGGGAACAATATCATCGGACACCTATGGCAAGCTGGAAACCCTTCTAAATCTGCTACAGCAAGATACTGCCCAATTGGTGATCGACTCGGATCCTGCGAGGTCTATCTTCAAAGCGATCCGCGGCCAAGTCCCCGCTAATATTGAAGAAATCATCTTTCCAGCAGTCCATCTGGAGAGCAGACAGCTTCAATATCAAAGGGCCGTTCATCATATTGCTGACAGAGCAGCTCAGTCTCACCTTAAAGAAGAAATGCTACAGCTGAAGCAGACTGCCGACAAGAAGCACAAGAACATCAACAATTTGCAAGCCTCCAGTGCCGATATCAAACAGAAAATCTCAGATCTATCGGCAAAGAAAGCAGCCCTGCTAGCTGAATTGGAAAAGGTTGAGACAGCTCTGACTCAAGCTAAACAAGAAGAAGACCAGCTTCCCGACGCCATTAAAGCCCTTCAACAGGAACGAGATGCTCAAGCTCGCAAGGCCTTGGCCTTGAAAAAGAAAATCAAACCTGTGGAAGGAAATGCCGATGAAGATGCCAAAGAGTTAAAAGAAGCCGATGAAATTCGCCTGCGTGCGATATCAGCCATCCAGGCTTTGTTAAATTAGTACATCGGCACAATTGATACTTTGTTTTAACTCCAGCCGATAGGATTGTTATCGGCAACTATACTTTTTATGCATCTACCCAGATACTAGGGTAATATTTCTTTAAATATTTTCCATTTAACGCTCTGGGAAATACAACTCCTTCGAGAGTTTCAAGAATATACACATTACCAGGAACAGACTGATTTATCCGATATGGACCTTCCCAATTAGGAGACCATTTGCCAAACTTAGAACTTTTAGTCCCAATCGGTAAAATCAATTTCCAGACTAATTCACCATCGGCAAATTCCTTTACCTTCACTTTCTTGTCATACCACCTAGCCACTCTTTTCTTATTCTCCTCAATACTAACCAAAGCTTTTAACCGATGACCTACTACATCTTCCAATTCATCTTTCATAAGAATATCATAATCATCGGCTGTCAGTTGATCCTGAAAGCGCATTCGCCTAGAACCAATCTTAATCTCCCAAGGTAATACTGCATCGTGTCCATACACCAATTGATAAGGTGATACCTTGGTTGCACCATGACATGCCATCCGATATGACCACAAAGCTTCATTTAATATTGTATGCCACTTTTTAGGATATTCTTTGATCTTGCGCTTAATAAGTTTGATAATTCCCTTATTAGATGCTTCAGCCTGGCCATTAGCTTGGGCATAATATGGTGAAGAATTCAAAACTTTAATTCCCATACTTATAGCAAACTCATCAAATTCACCTGACGTAAACATAGTGCCCTGATCGGTAGTGATGGTTTGAGGGATACCAAATCGGTAAACAATATGCTCCTTCACAAAATCAACCATGTTAGCCGATGTCACCTTTTTCAAAGGAATTGCTTCAACCCACTTTGTGAAATAATTGGTAGCAACCAGAATAAACTTATACCCTTTACTCGATGGTGGATAAATTTGACCGATGAGATCAATAGCCCAACCCCTAAACGGCCACGGTTTAATTATGGGATTCATAGCCGATGCGGGTGCTCTTTGAATATTACCGAATTTTTGACATTCCTGACATCTTTTAAAATATTTAAAACAATCCTCAAGAATAGTTGGCCAATAATATCCATTTCTTCTGATCATCCATTTCATCTTAAATGCTGACTGATGAGCCCCACATACTCCTTCATGAATTTCATTCATCAGGCTTTTTGATTCCTCTATGCTAACACACCTGAGTAAAACTCCATCTACGGTACGGTAATATAATTCATCATCGAGGAGTACATATTTTGTCGCTTGGAACCTTATGCGTCTTTCAACCTTTTTAGATGGATCCTTTAAATAATTAATGATTTCCTTTCTCTAGTCATCGGCATCAGCCACCAATGTCAATGCTTCTTGAACAGATTGATATCCTGAAGCATGCTGAGCCAATCGGTTAGCTTCTTCATTATGCATCCGGGAAATATGCTCCAGATGAAAACTCCTAAACCCTTTTAACAATTCCAAACACTTTTCATGATATGAAATTAGAATTTCACTTCGGCATTCATAAACTCCAATCAACTGATTTATAACTAGCATAGAATCACCAAAGACCTCAACAGCATCAGCCTGAATTTCTTTAAGCAATTCTAACCCTTTTATCAGGGCTTGGTACTCAGCTTGATTGTTTGTCGATGTAGCAACGATCGGCAATGAAAATTCATACTTCTTCCCCTGAGGGGAAATCAACACGATGCCGATGTCAGCCCCTTCACCACAAGTAGACCCATCAAAGAAAAGTGTCCATGGAGCAACTTCCAAAGAATCCACCGTGTTGCAATGTTGAGTAACAAAATCGGCCATAACTTGTCCTTTAACTGCCTTAGCCGATTCATAACGTAGGTCAAATTCTGATAACGCTAAAATCCATTTACCAATCCTACCATTTAATATCGGCATAGATAGCATATATTTGACTACGTCATTTTTGCATACGACAGTACATTCAGCCGATAGTAAATAATGCCTCAAATTACTACAGGAGAAATATAAACATAAGCATAATTTCTCAATGGCCGAATACCTGGTTTCAGCATCTATTAATCGTCTGCTCAAATAATAGATAACACGCTTCTTTCCTTCAAATTCTTGAATAAGAGCTGAACCAATAACAGCATCTTCAGCTGATAAATATAATCTGAAAGGTTTTCCATGCTGGGGTGGAACTAACACTGGAGGATTTGTTAAATAACTTTTAATCTGATCTAAAGCCAATTGTTGTTCATCCCCCCATTTAAACTCCTGATCGGCTTTTAATTTCAATAATGGACTGAAAGCTTTGATCTTGCCTGACAAATTAGATATAAACCTTCTGATGAAATTAATCTTACCGATCAAGGATTGTAATTCAGTCTTATCGGCAGGAGCAACAACCTTGTTGATTGCCTCAATAGATTTTCTACTAATTTCAATGCCCCTCTGATGCACCATAAAACCTAAGAATTGTCCTGCCGATACACCAAATGCACATTTATTAGGATTCATCTTTAATCCATGTTTTCTTGTGCACTCCAGTATCTTCCGTAGATCGGTTAGATGCTTTGTGATGTCTCCAGACTTAATCACTATGTCATCAATGTAGGTTTCTACCAATGTGACGATATATTCATGGAAAATAAAGTTCATAGCTCTCTGATAAGTAGCACCGGCATTTTTTAAACCAAATGTCATAACTATCCACTCAAATAATCCCACATGACCTGGACATCTAAAAGCAGTCTTGGAAATATCTTCTTCAGCCATGAATATTTGGTTATAACCCGCATTTCCATCCATAAAACTAATAATCGGATGCCCTGCTGCAGCATCAATCAACAAATCAGCAATCGGCATTGGATAACCATCCATCGGTGTGGCCTTATTAAGATTTCTGAAATCAATACAAATACGGAGTCTTCCATTTTTCTTATATACAGGAACCACATTAGAAATCCACTCTGCATATCGACACTGCCGAATAAACTTTGCCTCAATTAACTTGGTTATTTCGGCCTTAATATCAGGGAGTATATTAGGATTGCATCGGCGAGCCGGCTGCTGATGTGGCCGAAATCCAAATTTAATAGGCAACCGATGTTCAACTATAGATCGGTCTAATCCAGGCATTTCAGTATAATCCTAAGCAAAACAATCTTTATATTCCTTTAACAAATCAACTAATGCTGTTTACACTTGGAATCTAACTTAGAGCTAATAAAAGTGGGCCTTGGCCTATCACCTTCACCAATATCTACTTCTATTAAATCATCTGCCGATGTAAATCCTTGACCTAATTTTTCATCATCGGCAAATCTATCCATTAAAATTCTTCTTCAGAACCGACTGCTTGGATCGGTAGAATTTCATAATCAGCAATCTTGAGGAACTCTTTTTCCCAGGCTTCTCCCGATATGCACTTGGTTCGTTCATAAGTATCTGATTCTACCGATGCAATGATATAAGAAGAGTCACCAGGAACAACTTCAATCTTATCTCCAATCCATTGTACCAGACATTGATGCAGTGTAGAAGGAATACAACAATTAGCATGAATCCAATCCATTCCTAAAAGTAAATTATATGCACCCTTGCCATTAATAACAAAGAAAGTTGTCGGCAAAGTTTTACTGCCGATGGTTAACTCAACACATACTGCCCCTTTAGCTGGTGACACATGGCCTTCAAAATCCTTTAGCATCATATCGGTCTTAGTTAAGTCTTGATCTCCCTTACCAAGCTTCCGATACATCACATAAGGCATGATATTAATCGCAGCTCCTCCATCAATAAGTATCTTAGATACAGGCTGCCCATCAACTCTGCCTTTTACAAATAAAGCCTTGAGGTGTTGTCTCTCATCATCAGCAGGCTTTTCAAAAACAGCCATCATTGGATCTAACATTAATTGAGCTATCTGATCAGAGGAAACAGCCTCTTCTTCACTGTCAGACAGAGCCAAAAATTCCATCGGCAACATAAACACCATATTGACATCAGCCGATGGACCTTTATTCTTGTGCCTTATCTGCCACTGCTGGTTACCAGATCTCTCATTGGAGGGGCTTTCTTCTTGATATAAATCTTTTTGACGCTCTCGCTGCATTTTTTTCTTCTGTGTCTTTGTCAAACCTTCTGGACACCATTGAGGAAGCTTAGTTTTTCATACTGGTTGATAAGTCCTAGTTGTCTCCACACGACGTATATTAGGATCCCTGTAAAATATTTCTTCATCAGGAACTCTTGCATTTGCCATCTCTTCGAGTTCCTCTTGATTCCTTGGAAAATATGCAACGCGTTTACCAAGCCTTTCGTGCACACTGAGCCTGCCCCCCAGCCGATCATGTACTGATGCTCTCCTTCTGATCGGCTCATTAATGAGCAAACCTTGATTACCAGATTGAAACCTTCTTGCAGGATGACTATCTCCATAATAGCCATTGCACTCTGGACAATTTTCAACTATAGGTAACTTAATACCTTCTTCCCAACAGTGAATAAAAAATGGACAATTCCAATGATCCTTATGCCGATTCCACTCTTCTTGACGCCTTTCCTCTTGTTGTCGTTGATACCGGTCCCTTCGCTGACGCCAACCTTCCTGTTGTCTTCGATGAGTAATCACGATGCCAGATCGAGGAGGCCTTCCAGAACCGCCACTTTCCGTCAATAGCCCCTTGCCTTTTGCATCATCGGTCGTTATCCGATGTTGGGGATCTACTGATGCATTCTTTTCAGCAGCTACCGATGTCAACACCTTAATTTTCCCTTCAGCATCCAACATATTTGCTGGAAAAGGATGTTGATCAATTTTCATTGGCTTTTGAATCTTGGAATTGCCAAATTTTATCCTGCGAGACTCAATAGCTAACTGCAATTGCAGTCTAAACACCTTGCACTCATTGGTACTGTGTGAAGTTGCATTGTGCCACTTGCAATACAGCATATGCTTCAACTCTTCTACCGATGGGATCACATGATTGGGTGACAATTTAATCTGGCCCTCCTGAAGCAAAAGATCGAATATTTTATCGGCTTTGGTGACATCAAAAGTAAACTTTTCTGGCTCTTTGTGACCAAAAGGACAAGATATCGGCTTCTTATTCTTAACCCACTCTGCCAAACCGATAACTGGTTCATTATCTGAATCAGAATCTTCCGCCTCTTCAACAAATGAAACTTTCTTGTTCCAATTTCTCTTAGGTTCAAAAACCCTAGTGTCTTGATCAGAAATCCTTTGTACTAAATGACTTAGGCTTTCGAACTCCTGAGAAGCATATCTGTCCTTAAGGTGTGGTAATAATCCCTGAAAGGCTAAATCGGCGAGCTGCCGATCATCCAATACCAGACTATAACATTTATTCTTTACATCTCGTAGCCTTTGCACAAAGCCTTCTACCGATTCATCATTGCGCTGTTTCATCTTTACCAAATCGGTAAGCTTCTTTTCATGAATTCCAGCAAAGAAATACTTATGAAATTGCTTTTCCAGATCAGCCCAGGTGATAATAGAATTTAGCGGTAGTGAAATAAACCACGTAAATGCTGATCCGGATAGAGATGACGAGAACAGACGAACTCTCAATTCATCTCTACAAGCTGCCTCTCCACATTGAATAATAAAACGATTAACATGCTCCATGGTTGATGTATCATCTTGCACAGAGAATTTAGTGAAATCTGGCACTTTGTAACGATTTGGGAGAGGAATTAAATCATATGCCGGAGGATACGGAGTCCGATATGAATAGGTATTAACCTTGGGCTTGATCCCAAATTGATCCCTCATAATTTCTGCTATCTTATCGGCCCAAAAAACATCGACCTCTTACTGACGATATGGTTGAATCTCTGCTGGAGGTATCTGTTGATACCCTTCTGCATACCTTTGTTGCCCACGATCTCCAGCAATTGGCATATTTGCTACTAACTGTGGTCCATTAACCTGCTGAAAAGGATTCATCGGCTGAGCTGCCGATGCTTGATTCTGAAAACCAGCATGCATGTGACCTTGATGAATTCCTGTGGCTTGCTGACTTGGCTGAACTGTATGTTGAGTAGGAAACTGCCCTGACCAATTATTAGTATTCATCGGCACAAAGTTTGCCGATGGCTGGTAGCTTGTTGGCATTGCTGGATAATTACATCCAACTTGAGGCATAACCTGAACTCCAGGTTGACTGGTGATAGAAGCCTTCTGCTGCATCGGTAACAAATTTGCCGATGGACTTGAGCTAGATGTTTGACCCAAAGACGCCTGAAAACCTCCTAGACTCGGTTGTACAGTAGTTGTAATATATTGAGGCGCTTGAGCTATCAGCAAACCAGCCGATGAGATAGGAGTTTTTCCCGCTGCGTCAAACACTTGAGATAATCCGTGATTGACAGTAGATGGTTCTGGAGGCATACCATATCCCCACCAATTAGCAGAAGTTTGATTAATCTGTGGTATAGGACCTGATAAAGCTGATGCTGATAGGTCTGTACCAAGCTGAACTCGTCCTGATAATGCTGAATCTGGACGTACCGGAGTAGACTGTGCATTAGATAATCCTGCTGATACTGGAGGAGAAGAAATTTCTATACCCGCAACGGCTGGAGGAGCCGATAGAGCAACAACAGATGCTGCTTCTGGTTGATGATAAGCAGGCCCGACGTAATGATGTGACGCTTGCCCTTCTTTGAAAGTTCGAATCACAGCATTATGAACAGTATTGGACAGCACATTGGAGTGATTAATTAAAGCATGATTCACCGCAGAATTAACCATCTCTTGAAGTTTACCAGGATTAGGATCAAAGGTAACCTGCCGAGGCAACGGCAAGTCCTGCTTCTGGATGACTTGTCCACTTTTGTTCACGCTGAATGACTTCAAGCAAAGCTGTTTATATTCTTCAATAGCCCTCTCCATAGCCTGCTTCTGATCGTCCTTAAGATCTTCTTCTGTTACTGCGATGATATTCCCAGCATCGATCTCATGATTAGGCATCTTGACTAGATGTGTCCCACCGGGCGTGCCAAAAGATGTGTTGATGCAAAAGTGAATCTGCAAACACAAAGGGCTAATACCCGAAATCGATATCCAAAGCGTGCCAGTCGATTTGACCTGTTAATCGACAAGGATGAAGATACGAGCACTTTGATCCTGACAACAGCGATACGCCCGGAAGTCACGGTCAAGAGGTACTCACGCGGAACTCGAGGATCGACAAAGATTGCACTTAGAGCAATGCAACTCGCCGAATCGATGAGAACTCGTAAAAAGGAAAAATATGCGAATTGACGAAGTCGCCGAAAAAGTAGATGTAAATAAGAGTAAAAGCTGTTTTTTGATGTATTGATTGATCCCCTATTACATTGCCCTTCACTCTATATTTATACCCTGATCTATAGAAACATAACCAAATACGACTAGGACACTAAATCCAAGTCTAAGGAAAAGAACATGACCTTGACACAACTCAGACTCTACTAATCGTAAACAAGGAAATCAACTCCTATTTTATTCCATAGTCCGCCTTAATCACGATGGTACTCTTATCGACCTCCTTTTCACCAGCACAGCCCCTGTTTCATCGGCAGCAACCTTCGATCTCCTTCCATCGGTACATTCCCTGTTTCATCGGCTGCAGTCTTCATACCTTCCTTCATCGGTACATTCCCTTATCTTATCGGCAACAGCTTCCAAACCCTCTTCCATCGGCATCGGCAATAACACCCTTGACCTCATCGGCAACATTCCAAAACAAACTTATTCTCCTTGGCTATCAATTTACACGGCAATCTTCCCCTTGCTGATTAGCCTTTCCTGATCATCTTGACACGTGCCAAAAACGATGTCAACAGCTCTCTAGTGTAAAATTAGTGACATAGCTCTTGTGTGAACTAGAGATCATAATCTACTAGACTTGTGGATAGGAGGCTTGCATCACAACCCTTGGCTAAGCAAAACTCGCTTTACGCCGTGTGTTATTCTAACAAGTTTGCTTAGTGTTATTTGTAGAATTTTTATAGGCTATTCACCCCCTCTAGCCATCTAGGACCTTACATAGGTCCAGGCGGCCTCCGTGAGTGAAAAACCAGTGCTTGGCGTGCTCAGGCCAGTCGAGGGATTCTGGCACCAACCCCCCGTCAATTAGCTCTTGCTCGGCTTTTTCCCACTTAGGAATGGCAGTAGGGTAGCCACCTGATCCCATCGTATGGTGGTAGGTCTTATGTCGGGTATTCTCTTGGTTCCTTCTCGCCCGTTGCTGACCCTCTTTCGGTGTCTTAAACTGTACAAACTCATCCCAAAACGGCCATAGCTCGACAAATTGCTTACAGTTGAAATCCGGAGTCTTGTTCTTCTTGATATAGTCATTATATAGATTCTTCTTAAAGCACTGGAATTGTGTGGCCACCTTCTTCATAGACCAATCCCGAACTCTTTCCTTCAACTGTTCATCGTTTGTGTCTAGCGTGAAATGTTGCAACTCGTCACCCCAGACTAGTTCCTTATTACGGTCGGAGACATAACTGATTTCTGGATGTTGCTTATTTTTCTTCCATTCACGGACATTGATTGGGATACTATCCCGGGCAAGGTACCCTAAGTGGTTGACAAAGGCCCTTGCATGGGGTCCACGTGGCTGGCCTGTTCTATCATCGAAATCCGTGATAACCAACCGGCCCTCCATCGGCTTCTTCAGGCCTCGTACTTTTCTGCTAGTCCCCGTGGTTGTCATCGAGCCAGAGGGCTATGTAGGCAGAAACAAGAACTTTAAATAAAGGAAATTTTTTTGAATTTCATGTATATAAACATAGGAGGCTGCATATATTACAGACCTGGCCAACATTGTCTTGGTCATTCAGGTCGACCAAATACTGAGAACCATCATCGATGCCCTCAGGGTTCTCATCGCCTTCGCGATCGTCATAACGAACTTCTTCAACGCTACCGCGGATCATGTTCAACAATATTTCTTCGTCTTCTCTCGGGTTGGCCATTTCTGCAATATCTCTTAGGGTTTAGGGTTTAGGGTTTAGTGTATGTCATTTGATTATGAATATCATTTGCTAACAAATATACCACAAATATACCACTAATTAGAGCACTAATTTAAAAAATATATGCATTCTAGCTAGATAAATAGATCTAGCTCTAGATATACCTGTATTTTGAAGCCGGTGAGACGGTGGAGAGACGACGGCGGAGAGACGGCGGTCGGTGCGGAGACGACGGGGACTTCGGTGACGGCGGCAGAGAGACGTCGATCTGGAAGGAGGAAGAAAGAGGGAACAAATGTATTATAAGAGTGTGTTAATACATATGAAATATTATATCACATTATAAGTGTGTGTGTGTGTTAATGTGTGTGTGTCTATATTTATAGCGGGGGCCGGAGGAGTGGGGGCGCCGTGGCGCGCCGTGGCGGGCTAGCGCAGGAGCAGTGGGGGCGCCGTGGCGTGCCAGGGCCGGAGAAGATGAGGAGGGAGGTACCGGCGCGCTCGAGACGGCGGCGGCGAGGACGTACGGCGGCGGCGGTACGGTGCTCAGTACGGTACACAAAAATAATTATTACATCAATTATATACTAATGAAATATATATACACATTTATAATATATATACACATTTAGAATATACATTTATAATATATATACACATTTTCAAGTTTTTTCCTTTTTTTTACATCAATTATATACTAATGAAATATTATTTGTGTGTTAGTATGCATCAATTATACATATATTAATTAACATATATATACACATTTTTTATTATTTAATTTCATTTATATTTCATTACATTTTTATATTTTATTTGTATCTAATTTTTTATTTTTTTTCTTTCTCTTTTTTCTTTCTTGGTTTCCCTAAGGGGAAAAGGGGCAGCGCGTGGGGGGCCGGGCCGGCGCGCGCGCACGCCGCCACCGCGCGCCGGCGGCGCGGCTGCCTGGCCGATGGCCGAGGGATGGGGCGGGGCGCGCGCGGTGGCCGCGCCGAAGTCGTGCCGGGGGGAGGGCCGGGGCACGCGTGCTGCCGGCGGCCGCGGGATCGACGAGGAAGCTAGCCGCGCGCGCGGCCGGCGCAGCAGCCAGAGGCACGCCGGTGGCCGGGAAACGGCCGCGCCGGGGGTCGGGGGCGCCCGCAGGCTCGAGAGGAGGAGGAGGTGGGGCCGGAGGAGGAGGAGGCTGGAACCGGGACTAAAAGGTCTTTAGGCCAGGCCCGCGACTAAAGGCCTTTACCAAATTCTGGCGCCTGTTTAAGCGCCAGAATTTGGTTTTTCACTTTTTTTTCTTTCTTCTTCTAAAATACATAGTGAATTTAATACTTGTCATAAATTTTTCAAAAAATACACATTAATTTTGTTTGGATATATTGTGCATTACAAAAATTCTAAACACAATTTATTCTCAAATATTTTATATTATTGAACAAAAATGTTATTTATAATGAATATTGTGTTAATGCAAAAATATAATGGACAATTAAAATATAAAAAGTTATAGGCTTTTGACAGAAACTTTGTTTTTGGTCGCTTGGACGTTAAACTTTTGTTTCTTCAATAATAATTATACAAATGCGCGACATTGATTATCTAAATTTCAAATTTTAAAATTTTTAGAGCTGCACGCCGGATTTTGAAACCTTGGATGGCCTCAAATGGAAAACTCATGAATACAAAATTTGTTCCACTCATCAAGACCTACATTTGGTCTAATGGTCAACTTTTCATTTGTAAAAGTTTAAACCACTCAATTTTGAATTTTGAAAGAATTCATAGCCAAAAGCCGGTTTTCGGAACCCTGGGAGGTCTCGACTGGAAAAGTCATGAATACCAATATTGTTCCACTAATCAAGATCTACATTTCATATATAGACCATTTTTATATTTGAAAAAGTGTTGGCAAAATGTAGTTGAAAATCCACAATTCCCACATATAGTTTCATATAGTTTATGTGAGATTCAAGATTTGGTGAGTATTGTTTACTTAAAATTTTCTAAATGAAAAAATGGTCTATATAAAAAGTTTGGATCTTGATGAGCTCTAACAACTTGGTATTCAAAAGATTTTCATTTCAAGTCATTTGGTCTGTCATTTGACCAAGTTTGACCAAAACTCGTCTATGATTTTGAAAACATGTGCCTGGGACTTGATAAAATTTATCCAGATGAAAATATGGTCCATGTATCAAATGTAGATCTTGATGAGCTTTAACAACTTGGTATTCAAAAGTTTTCCATTTGAAGTCCTCAAATGGGTCATTTGACCAAGTTTGACCAAAGTCAAAACATTGGTTTTTAGAAACACACACTTTGACCGAACCGTGGATGGCCTCAAATGGAAAACTCATGAATACAAAGTTTGTTCCACTCATCAAGACCTACATTTGGTCTAATGGACAACTTTTTATTTGCAAAAGTTTGAACCACTCAATTTTGAATTTTGAAAGAATTCATAGCCAAACGCCGGTTTTCGGAACCCTGGGTGGTCTCGACTGAAAAACTCATGAATACCAATATTGTTCCACTAATCAAGATCTACATTTCATATATAGACCATTTTTGCATTTGACAAAGTGTTGGCAAAGTGTATTTGAAAATCCACAATTCTTACATATAGTTTCATATAATTTGTGTGAGATTCAAGATTTAGGGAGTATTGTTTGCTTAAACTTTCTCAAATAGAAAATGGCCTATATAAAAAGTTTGGATCTTGGTTAGCTCTAACAACTTGGTATTATATTACACAAGATTTGGTGAGTACTGAAAGTTTGAACCACTCAAATTTGAATTTTCAACACATAAAGTTACAATTATATTACACAAGATGTCAAATACACATTATTAATTTGTTATCACTAGCTATATCAAGCGGGTACAGTGGTAAACTTCTTCTTGACGTAATGCCCTTGGTTATGATCATTCCGTAACCATGGAGTGTCCTCACCAGCGAGCAGGATGCTTGGGTCTTTGGCGACACAGAAGGGTGGGATTCGTTCATCCTTTTCATAATCCTCTGATATGTCTGACTTGTCTTCAATTCCCACGATGTTTCTTTTCCCTGTAAGAACTATGTGGCGTTTTGGCTCGTTGGTTGATTTCTCATCGTGTTTCCCTCTCTTAGGTTTTGTAGACATGTCTTTCACATAGAACACCTGATTCACATCAGCAGCAAGGACGAATGGATCATTTCTATACCCAATATTATTGAGGTCCACTATTGTCATTCCGTACTCCTTATCGACTGATACCCCTCCTCTGGTCATCTTCACCCATTGGCATCGGAATAGAGGGACTTTAAAATTATGTGCATAGTCTAGTTCCCAAATTTTCTCTATGCGACAATAATATGTGTGTATGTTCCCATTCGGTTCCGTGGCATCCACGTGGACACCACTATTTTGGTTGGTACTCTTTTTATCTTGGGATACGGTGTAAAATGTATTTCCATTTATCTCGTACCCTTTGTATGTGAGGACATGCCACGATGGTTGCCTAGCCAACAAATACAGTTCATCTCCAATAGTTTTATCACCCTAACATTTTTTTCGCAACCAATCACCGAATGTTTCCATGTGATGATCCAAGCCTCATTCCTCCCAGGATTCTCAGATCGTACAAAATCCATGTGTTTCTCAATATACGGTTCCACCACAGTGGAGTTTCGAAGAACTGTGTAGTGTGCTTTATTGAAAGAATCATCACCCTGGCTGATGTATGTTTTCTTTCCTAGTGTACCCTTTCCACCAAGTCTCCCCTCATACCGTGATTCAGGAAGACCAATCGGGTTAAGGTCAGGAATGAAGTCCACACAGAACTCAATGACCTCCTTTGTCCCGTATCCCTTGGCGATGCTTCCTTCTGGCCGACCCCGCTGGTGAACATATTTTTTTAATACACCCATAAATCTCTCTAGGGGAAACATGTTGTGTAGGAACACAGGACCCCGAATATTAATTTCTTTCACCAGATAAACTAAGAGATGTGTCATGATATCAAAGAAGGATGGAGGGAACACCAACTCAAAGTTGACAAGACATTGAACCATATCATTCTGTAGAATAGCTAGATCCAAAGGATTGATTGCCTTCTGAGAAATTGCATTGAGGAATGCACACAACTTCACGGTGGCTAGACGTACATGTGGAGGTAGAATTCCTCTTAAGGCAACCGGAAGCGTCATAATCACGTGGCAGTCGTGCAATTTTAAGTTTACAAATTTCTTCTCTGGCACATTTATTATACGCTTTATATTGGAGGACAACCCAGATGGGACCTTGATGCTGCTTAGGCACTCAAACATGCTTTCCTTCTCTTCATTGCTAAGAGTGTAGCTAGCAGGTCTTAACTAATGGCGTCCATCATCTGTCTTCTCTGGATGCAGGTTGTCTCGTTCTTTCATGCGCTGCAAGTCCTCTCGTGGCTCAAGGGTATCCTTAGGCTTTCCAAACACACCCATAAATCCTAGGAGATTAACACAAAGATTCTTTGTTAGGTGCATCACGTCGATCGAGTGGCGGACCTCAAGGTCTTTCCAATATGGTAGCTCCCAAAATATTGACTTCTTTTTCCACATTGGGGCGCGCCCCGAAGCGTCTTTCGGAATAGGTTCACTGCCTTGTCCCTTTCCAAACACTACTTTCAAATCCTTGACCATCTTGAATACCTCCTCCCCATCTCTGTTGCTGGGCTTGGACCGGTGTTCTGCCGTACCTTTAAAATATTTGCATTTCTTTCTCAACTGATGGTTCTTAGCAAGAAATAGACGATAGCCAGTGTACACGACCTTTCGATATTTTTTCAAATAGACAACCTCAAGGTCACCAAAACAATTGGTGCATGCATTATATCCCTTGTTTGTCTGTCCTGAAAGATTACTTAGAGCTGGCCAATCATTGATTGTCACGAATAACAATGCTCGCAGGTTGAATTATTCCTGTTTGTACTCATCCCACACACGCACACCTGGTTTGCTCCATAGAAGCAGGAGTTTCTCAACTAATGGCATCAGGTAGACATCGATGTCGTTGCCAGGTTGCTTCGGGCCTTGGATGAGCACCGGCATCATAATGAACTTTCGCTTCATGCATAACCATGGAGGAAGGTTGTAGATACATAGAGTAACGGGCCAAGTGCTATGACTAGAGCTCGGGTCCCCAAAAGGATTAAATCCATTCGTACTCAATGCGAACCTTAGGTTTCTTGCATCGTCTGCAAAGTCTAGGAATTCTCTATCTATTTCTCTCCACTAGGACCCATCTGTAGGGTGTCTCAACATGTTGTCCACCTTACGGTCTTCTTTGTGCCATCGCAACAACTTTGTGTGGTCCTTGTTTCTGAACAGTCGTTTTAGGCGTGGTATTATTGGAGCATACCACATAACCTTAGCAGGGATTCTCTTCTTCAGACGTTCTTCTTCCTCAATATCACTAGGGTCATCTCGCAAGATCTTGTACCGTGACGCATGGCAAACAGGGCATTCATCTAAATTCTCGTGCTCGCCACGGTACAGGATGCAGTCATTAGGACATGCATGTATCTTCTCGATTTGTAATCCTAAAGGACAGATGATCTTTTTTGCTTCGTATGTAGTGGTGAGCAATTCATTAGGCTTCGGAAGCATCTTTTTTTTGGATCTTCAGTAATTTTTCAAATGCCTTGTCAGATATACCATTCTCTGCCTTCCACTGTAATAACTCCAGTGTCGTGCCTAGCTTTTTCTACCTATCTTCGACCGACGGGTAGAGTAACTTCTTGTGATCCTCTAGCCTTTGGTCAAATTTAGCCTTCTCCTTTTCACTTTCGCAATCTCTCTGTGCGTCGCGAATGACATCACCAAGAGCATCGTCATCTTTAGCGATACTGTTTTCTGCATCCATCTCTTCTCCACCTTCCTCTATCGTGAAGTCACAGTATTGAGCAAAAACATCATCAGGGTCCGCTTGTTTTTCTTCACCTTCTTCCATCATAACCCTGGTCTCTCCGTGCTTGGTCCAACAAATATAGTTTGACATGAAACCCGACTTGAACAAGTGTAAGTGAATATCTCTTGAGCTACAAAATTCTTTCAAATTCATACACACGGCACATGGGCAGCACATAAAACCATCCCGCTTGTTTTCCTCTGCCACTCTGTAGAATTCTCGCACGCCCTCAATGAACTCGTTGGAGCGGCGATCGGCATTGTACATCCAATGGTGTGTCATTGTCTGCATTATATGGCATCACATAATTAAAAGCCCAGCATGAGAAAAGAGCGCGGCACAACCTTGTCTAATTGAGTTCAAAATTTTATAAGTGGTTCATCATTTCATAAAATTAATTTCTGGACGTTAATAAAAACATAGCAAAATCATGGAATTTGCATTTTTTATTAAAAGATGTAATTTTATCTCTAAATAAAATTAATTTGAAAAATTTTTAAAGTTAAAATTAATTTGTTTCAAAATTACAAAGAATCAACATTATTTAATATTTTAATATGAGAACATGAACAAATTAAAGTAAAAAGTATCCAAAAAAGTCTATAATAGAACTAAACATTATCTATGTATACTACTTTCTAGGTACTATAATTAGCATCATTCATAAAAATTCAAATATGAAAAGTGATTGGAGCTAGCAACATGAAATAAAATAGCTATATACAACATGGATTTACATATGGTACTGCTAAAACATAGGAGGATGAAGCTAGCAACCTTTCAAATAAATCGACGACGGTGTAGAAGCGTTGAAGTGGATTGATCACCAGAGATGAGAGCAAGAACAAGCAAGAACAATGGAAGAACAAGCAACAAGAACATGAACAAGGAGCTCAGGCTCGGGCAGAGAGGAAGAAGAGGAAGGTTCAATTTATAGGGGGAGGTTTTAATCCCGGTTGGTGTTACCAACCGGGACTAAAGGTCCCTCCCGACAGCGTCCGACAACAGAGTCGTTGGCGAGGGACCTTTAGTCCCGGTTGGTAACACGAACCGGGACTAAAGCTCTATTTAGTCCCTGGCGCCAAAATCGCTGAGACTAAAGGCATTTTGAGCGATCGACGAAAGGTCAGTTGTATACTAGTGATGTATATATATGATATTGGTAATGTAGGAGCACTTATGAACTGATGATGTAATATGATGAATTACCACAATCATACAGAATTTATCCGCCAGATGGTGGACATGCAAAAGGAAGATATGGTTCCATGGCCGATGTGGTGCTAGGAAGGTAGCAGCGGTGGTGGTAAGAGTGTGAACAGGAGGGGAATGGTGGCGATGTGGCAGTTTGGAGTAGCGCATGAATGTGGGGCATGGGAGGAGAGCACCAAGCACATGCAATGAGAGTCAACACTAGGGGGAAGAAGTGGAGGTGAAGGGCAGTGACGTGGAACACGTACTAGAGCAGCAGGCGCTTTCTTTTCCTTTTTTCCATGGGTGGTGTTTCTCCAAGACGAAATAATGTAAGAAGTGCGGAGGTGGCGGCGTTAGTAATTGTTTTGCTTTTTTGCATCTACTACTGAATAGTGTAGGGTCAAGTGGTTCATTTAGACTTGTAATGCGTGGGGACCTGTAAATTAAGAAATGGATTGCGAATAGGTGAACGGATATATGAGCAAATGGATTTGGTTGACAAATCTGATTAAACAGATTATACTAGGTGATGATGTGAATCGTTGTGGAATCAGATAGACTCTCTAGTGGGATTTTATTTTATAAGAGATAGAGATTGTTTTGTCCATGTATTGTTTGTGAAGCTAGAAGTTGGCACGCTAGCACTTAGAAATAAAAGCTTGAAGGTCAGGCGCAAAGGTATATATTACTTCTATCTCACGGGCATACAACTATGACTATGCTAATAACCAATACAACACAACTAGGTATGTTGCAATAAAGTAAAACACTAAGGTAAAAGTATATAAGATAACTCAAAGTCCTACAAAGAAGGAAAGGGTACAAGAGCTTTACCATATCTCCATGAAGACTAGATCGAGAAACCCGAGACTAAGCTCAACTCACTCTAACTCCCAACTATACTATTACTACTACTATATCTTGAGAGAGTGGAGAGGTTTGCACCTTATGTTGTGTGTTACATGTGAGAGGAGCACCTCCTATGTAAATCCCACAGCTAGAGATGTCCACAACTATGTTTTCTTGCATGTCCAAAAGATTGAGGCTGTATAGTGCAACTTGGCCGTCGACCGACCATATGGTACATCAGCCAATGCCCCACTGACGCCTAGGACCGCCATCATCTATGTGGTTGTTCTTAGCATGATTGTAGATGTGGGTTAGGATAGGAATTGGTGTGTTGATCTCGTTCAATTGCCTTGTGGGCCCATGGATACATGTGACATTTCATTCGACCCATTGATCCTCCACTGACTTAATCCTGATGGTGGGATGTGATTCCTATTGTGTTTCTTCACCGTGGACCAAAGTTGGGCCCACTAGGCCTAGTTGATCGTCAGATGACCCCCTAATGGGCCCATTTTGCCCATCTTTTGCAAGTAGACCCCTAGAGGTGCGAGTCTTTCAAAAAGTATGGATTTTCTATTTTAGGATATTTTAAGTATATATGATGTGCATTTTCCATCTCAAATGTGAACTCTATTAACAATAGAATTGGGAATTTAATTATTATCAACAGCTTCCTACACCAAATAAACTTCATGTACATGTGGAACTTGTCATTTGAATAAAATATATTCATGCTATGCTCATTTCCTTATGTTTGCATGGCAAAATTGATGGTTTTGACTACAAAATCATACTAAAATGACCATCAATACTTGTTAACCAAATGCTTTCAAAATATGAGCCGCTATATCTGATCTCATGGAACATAACACAACCTTATTGATTAGGTGTGTGATTCCTTTTTGGAGCATCAACTTGGATTAGAGGTGGTATTTTGCCAACCAATATCATGGAATAAACTTGCGTCTCTGAGGTTTTGCCTTTTGTTGCTCATGCCTTACTCCAATTATGCCTCTTCATTACTTGTTGTTGCATGTATTCGCCATTCCTGGATTAGCTAATAGGCTAGTTGATAGTACTTGTACTTGGTTATAGGGCGTGCAACTCTTTTGTGGGGGGTAAGTAGAGCACTAGATTATTCCTAGCTGTACTTATTTATAGCACGTTTAACGAAAAATAAGTAGAGTTCATAAATTTTTTCGGTGATGCAATTTAACTCTCCACTTTTCATTTCGTGACCACATGCATCAAGGCACCTTAGTCCCTCCTACAATGGACTTGTTCGTTGCAGCTATTATTATAGCTTCTATTATTGTGTTGCACAGTAGCATATGAGAGGCAGCTGCAGCAACCGCCACGACCACAACAACAACCACTTATAAGGGCTTCTGAATAGGCCCAGTGTTGTGGAACAAACCGGCCACAATGTGTTACACTTTGTTTCCATCTCAAGATAAAACTACTATGCCATGGTGATGTTTGTTCTGTTTTCAATATATAGGCAAGCACGCATAGGCCTAGCAGGCTTTTATCTAGATAGTAACGTGCCCGTGCTAACGCCACAACAACATTCGGGGTGCAATTTAAAACCACCAAAAGATATCACGGACTGATACTCTCTAATTACATTCCAATGTTTTCCTTTATAAATTATTACATTGCAACTCCACTAAGGAAGGGGTGTGCCTTGCGTTGGTGGTGCGCAGGCAGCACGCGCTGAAGAGCGTGGCTATGGCCGCCCTGGATCGCAGCGCGCCGGAAGTCGAGGTCCACCGTCGAGGCGCGTGCTGTTGCGGGGATCTCGCGCGGGCGGAGGATCGCGCGTGGTGGGTGCGTCACTTGCAGCCGCAGGGATCGGCGCCGCATGGAGGGAGCAGGCGTTCAAGGGCGTGGCCACGCCGGCCACTGGATCGCGGCGTGCCGGGCGTCCTTGTCTTCCCGTTTGTGGCTGAGGACGTTCGGATGAGGTCGCCGCCAGCGCCTCTGTACATCGCTCGGCTAAGGTCGCCGCCAGGCCCTATGTGCAACGTCGGCAGGGTTTCAGGCGGTTTTTCCTTTTCTTTTTTCCCTCTTCCCGAACGGAGTAAGGGATTCGAAGGGCACTGGTGTCGCGTTTTCTTTTTTCGGAGGAAGTAGGGATTCGATCGCTGGTTGCCTGGTGGCCGCGGGTTGCCGCGTGTTGAAGCCTGTGCGGTGCCGCGCGTTTGAAGCCTGGCATCAAACAAATAACGTGGGCCATTGGATTGGGTTTGAAGCCTATGAGGGTGTTTTTTTAGCTCTTGATTTTAATGGAGACGAATTTCTGTGTGTAATTTTCTAGGTGCACAATAGTTGGAAGCTCTCAGCGGGGGACGTTTTCGTTGGTAGACCTAGTATAATTTAAGTGTTCCATTATAGTAGAGATAAAACTTATTATTTTTTATAAACTTTTTATAGTGGTACCTATTTAGCTTGTATGAGCCTCCTTTTTCTTTGGAAAAATTGCAAGTTTACTGTTCCCTCAACCTCAAATAGCTAGAAAACTTTATACTGAAAACCTTGAATTGCAAATAAGGTACTTACTCTGTTTTAAATTATAAGTTATTTTAAATTTTTAAAAGCTATTTACCTAAAAAATAAGATGATTTATAAATTCATAACTTAGAATGGAGGAAGTACTCCGTTCGTTTCTTTACCTATCGTACTAACTTTGTCCTAATTTAAAAATGTGTCTTTGAACATTGATTTCAAAAATTTTATATAGGTTGTTCATGACATAAGATTTATCTTTTTAGATTCACCGTGAAAAATCATTCATAATATATGATTTATATGTTATGAAACTATAAGGATCGTTTGAAATAAACAGTTAAAGATAGTAATGTTTAATTTACGATAAAACTAATACTCCCTATAACATGTAAAAATAAACGGTGGAGTATTTAAATAAACACAACTTCCGTTTACTATTGTTAAAGATAGTAATGTTTAATTTATGATAAAACTAATACTCCCTATAACATGTAAAAATAAACGGTGGAGTATTTAAATAAACACAACTTCCGTTTACTATTGGACATTCATAAGCATATTAATTTTTGGTCGGGAAAAAGATTTCAGAAAACTGAATGGCAAATACACGTAGATATAAAAGACAATGAGTCTGTTTAGTTCAAAAAGGAAACCCAAAAAGTGTTACAGTATCTGTCACATCAAATTTTGTGGCACATGTATGGAGTACTAAATGTAGACGAAAGAAAAAACTAATTACACAGTTTAGTTGTAAATCATGAGACAAATCTTTTGAGCCTAATTAGTCCATGATTGGACACAAATTACCAAATAAATCGAAAAGTGCTACAGTGACCGAACCCAAAAATTTTCGCCAACTAAACAGGCCCAATGTTGCCCTGACCTTATCCACTAACTTTTCTGCTCGAAACGAAACGAAGCATTCGTCCGATTCCCCGTTCGCTGTCGCTTACTCTCCCCTCCTCTAAAACGAAGCATCAAATCAAATGCGATATATGGATTGAAACTCGTGAAATGGATTGAAATACCTGGGGCTTGAGCGTGGTATATTGATTTGGAAGCAGCAGAGAGGGTGGAAGAGACCAAGCGGCGTTGGGCGAGCGGCGCCGCCAGGGATTCGTTGGTCCCTTCGCCGGTGACGCCGTGACGAGCATCCGCCAGGTACGCTCATCCCTCCTCTCCCCTTCCAGCCGTGCGAAAACGTGCACCCCATACCCTAATGTAAGCTACTATTTGTATTCGGATCTGACCCAATTGCAGGTATATGCTAGTACTAGCTAGTATGCCAACAAACTTCGTTTTTTTTCCGCAAAATTTCTGAAAATTCAATCAGCTATGCCACCAATTTATTTATCGATTCGTTCACTCGGCTGTGCTCTTTCCTCCACATTGCAGATACAAGAATGAGCAACATTGTCTAAGCACCTCGTCCAGGCATCTAGGGCAAAGCAATGCTGCACCTTCACCACCACAGTGCACCTGTCTCTCCGCACCGTGCGATTTTTCCACCCACTAGTCTTGCTTGTTCTTGCATATGTAACAAGGCAAACAGCAGAACCACCGCTTCGCAATCAACCAACAATGCAAAGTGGCTCCTTCTGCGGGGGTGCTCTTCTACAAGGCGGCGAATCACCACTGTTGCCAGTGGCCAGTCAGTACCAGGATACACACCTGATGATGGCGGTCAATGCCTTGAAACAGACAGCAACATCTCTTTCGCTACTGTAAAGGAGGCTGTCATGTAAGACTATATATTCCACTATGACTCTATAATAGTCGCTTTGGTTTTGAAGTGTCCCTTGTTCTTTAGACTGGTAGGCTGCAGCTATGTTGCTCTGTATCGTAATGTCTTACATTTCAAATGATATAGTGTGCCTTTTCTAACGATCAGATGAATAAACAGCAGCCTGAATTCTGTGGGTGTCAGAAGTGAGCTAATTCTTCTAGCTCTACCAGCAGTCTTGGGTCAAGCTATTGATCCAATGGCGCAACTTATGGAGACTGCATACATTGGTAGATTAGGTACCTCCTTTACTGTTATATCTTGCTTCTTTTCAAAGACTGTCAGATTGTAAGTTCATTGCTTAAGTTTATTGCCATGAGCCATCCAATGTTCTTAATTCTCAGTACTTCTGTTTCATTGGAAGTAGATTTTCTTTTCAAAGACTGTCAGATTGTAAGTTCATTGCTTAAGTTTATTGCCATGAGCCATCCAATGTTCTTAATTCTCAGTACTTCTGTTTCATTGGAAGTAGATTTTATACCTTATGTAAGATAATATGGTAGTGACACCCAACTCGGTGGCATTATTTCTAAAAAGAAAAAAAATCTGGTATTTCTTTAAAGAAAAAAGAAAAAAAATCTGGTAGAAACTTACTGTAACTGCAACATTAGCTAGATTACAGCATGACTGAACTCAAAGAACATTACTGTTTCCTTCTCTATTAAGAAGACTATTTGGAATGTCACAATTGTGCTGTATAATTAATCCATTTAATGCCTGTTACTATCTATTTTGATTTTTATGGATTTGGCATATTAATGTGTGAATTCATCACTAGAATACTGCTATAGATCTCCTGCATGATAACTGCTCACTTGAAACAACAGATATTCTGCCCCTAGCTTGGCAGTTACAGATGCACATCACATTATATGTGGAAATGCACATGAGCCTGTCCTTATTCTCTAGAAGTTTGTGCATTCTGTAAACTGCATGCAGAACCTAGGCATGTTAAAGAATACCCTACACACTTGGCTGTCCTACTGGAAAAATGTTTGTACTCTTTACTTACTGCATGAAAGCATCAATTACCTCTTTTCTTCTCACCTTTTGCATATTTTCTGAAAGGTGCATTGGAATTGGCATCTGCTGGTATTGGTATATCAATTTTGAATATTGTGTCAAAGATCTTCAATATTCCACTGTTGAGCATTGCAACCTCATTTGTGGCAGAGGATATTTCTAGGAGTGCTACCAAGCATCCTAGTTCAGGTAGCTGAATCGTCAGATAAATGCTGATTTTTTAACCTCACATAATAAGTTATGTATTGTTATGTGCTTGCTTTATAATTCAGGGTTTTTATCTGACTTCTGATATCATTGTAGGCAAATTGGAGCTGGCATCTGTATCATCTGCCCTGATCTTAGCTGCTGGAATTGGTATAATGGAAGCATTAGCATTGTTCCTAGGATCAGGATTGTTTCTTAAACTAATGGGCGTGTCACCTGTATGTTTAAATTATGATTCTTATTTTCATGCTTTCACTTCGTGTTATAGGGAATAACATTTTATATTGCTTTTTCTACTACATTATTGGCAAGGACTCTTGAACTGGATACAAAAATAAGTAATTTTGCCCCTGTTGCAGTTAGCTAGATATCTCATACTAGTATTTATACAGGTCTCTCCAATGCATAGACCTGCAAAACTCTTTCTTTCATTGAGAGCTCTCGGAGCACCTGCAAATGTGATTATGTTGGCGGTCCAAGGTATCTTCCGGGGATTCAAGGATACAAAGACTCCGGTGTTTTATATAGGTAACTATCAAGAAATACTATATAAGTATATATTGCAATTGCATCACCTTTCCCCTTTTTTCTATGGGAAAATTGGTAAAGCCACCTCATATGTCACTGATTTTGAGATTTCTCCAAAAGCTGGTGTTGCGAAAGCCCACCCCTGCACTTGGCCCCACTGCAGAAAACACCCCACCGTGCCCATGCTCGGTTGATTTGACTCATGGGGTTGACTCAGCTACCTTGGCCTGTACTGGCTCCATGTTGACGAAAACAAGCAGAATCAGCTGAACGCATGCATGGTGGGGTGTTTTTTGTTTTTACATTTGATCTGGGTAGGGGGGGTGGGCGTGGGCCTTTGCAACAAAATGCCAGGAACCAAACTGGTGTGGAGTGGCTTTTGAAATTTTCTCATTTTTATATTCGCACATGAGCACTGCGAAGTATGTTGTGATGCAAGTTACAGCGTGTTGCCATGTAGCCAAGTTCCTGGTTTTGGTTGACATATTGTTTTACTGTTCTTACCTGATATTCTGAGTAGTTCTGTCTATTGTGCTGTGGAATATCTTATGATTCTCCCGGCGGTGGGGTACTGCTATTAGAGGTCTCCCTAAGGAGATGCGCAAAGACCTTAACTCTCTAATCATTGTTGTTGCCTGGGAGATATGGAAACACAGGAATGCCATTGCCTTTGAAGGTGCTAGACCAAACATTCAGACTCTCCTCCTCACAGTGGCTAATGAAAGCAGCCTGTGGATTGGCTGGAGCCTTGGCCTTCCACGAGCTCCTCTTTAGGTTGCTAGACCCTGACCCTTGAGGGTGTTTGCAGGTGGGCTGGTTGTAGTTGTGTTTGTGTCCCTTAGCTTGGCACATCCTTTTGTAGTCTCGTGTGTGTCGGTGTGTTGGGAGGGGCTTCCTTTAGCCTCTCCCTTTTCTGTATACAGTTTGTACCTTTTTCCTTCTTATAATGGAATGACATGCAGCTCTCTTGCGTTGTTCGAGAAAAAAGAATATCTTATAATGTTCCATTCTCAGTATTGTAAATCATGTTATTCCTTTTATGCTTTAAATGTCGATGCTATTTATTTGCAAAGTTCCATTTGAACTTTATTCTTCCATGCCAAATCCCTGTATTTCCACTTCATGATTCCTGTATCATTTTCATACACTATAGGTTTGGGCAATCTTTCCGCTGTAGCCCTTCTTCCTCTACTTATATATGGCTTTCAGCTTGGCATAACTGGTGCTGCAATTTCTACAGTTGTATCCCAGTAAGTTCCTATCAGTGGTATTTGACAGGAATAAGTCCGTGTGTGGCTGGTCTTTGTGGGACTGCAACACATGGTCCTTGTGTCCTTGTAATAGCATCCTTGACTGCTTTTAGGACAGCAGTTAGCATCTTTAGGACAGCATCTTAGGACAAGCATCTTAGGACAGCATCGGCATCTTAGGACAGCATCTTGACTAGCATCTAGGACAGCATCTTAGACTAGCATCTTAGCAGCATCTTAGCATATGCTTGGCTGGCTAGCAGCCCTATAAATATGTATCCCCAACCCCTCAGGTTGGCATGGCATTGTATGAGTTTGTGTGAGAAATAAACCAGAAAATTGCCCCAACTCCTAGTGTCATCCTCTCTCGATGAGAGTAAGGATTCAGCTACTACCAAGAGTGCGAATCCAGCGACTAACAAGTGGT
The DNA here is from genome assembly GCA_022457205.1 of Saccharum spontaneum. NCBI lineage: Eukaryota > Viridiplantae > Streptophyta > Magnoliopsida > Poales > Poaceae > Saccharum > Saccharum spontaneum. The sequence continues at coordinate 22,609,726 of CM039587.1, forward strand.
ATCCGAGCCGTACTATCCTGTAGCCTGAGCATCTCCTGCTCTTCTCCTTCCCCGGCCTCGCAGCAGCCCCAACCGCAGCCGGTAGCAGCAGCAGCTCCGGCTGCCCCTGCTCTCCACACAGCAGCCCCCTCGATAGCGCGCCATGTCCGCAGGCCAGTCTCAGGGCTCGGTCGCTTCGAGCACGCGGCGTCGGCAGAAGGCCGACCTCGCCGCGGCAGAGAAGCGCGAGCGAGCGGCAGCAGACGCCGCTGCAGCAGCGGCAAGGGCATCGAGGCTGGCAGCAGCGGAGCTAGCAGCAGCTAGAGCGGAGGTGGAAGCAGCGGCGGCGGCGGATGCAGCGCGTGCAGCAGCAGCGGAGGTCGAGGTTCTACGCGGCAGCAACAGCAGCTCCATCGCTGCTGATGACAGCGCCGACGCGGACCTCGAGCTGCTGGAGAGGGAGGCATCGCGAGGGCGAGCGGCGCAGTGGGCAGCCGTGCACGCTCACGAGCGCGGCGGCAGCCCAGACAGGCGCAGACACGCTGGCGGCGCTCCTGAAGGAGGCGCGCACGGCGGTGGCGCTCCTGGAGGAGGCGCGCATGGCGGCGGCGGACGGGTCGACGGAGAGCGCGGCCTTCACAGGCAGCGCGGCTCTCTCTCCCCGGTTCGGTACCGTGGTCACCACGAGTACCAGGCTGTCGTCAGGGACGTCGGCCCCGGCGGCGGACGAGTCGACGGAGAGCGCGGCCTTCACAGGCAGCGCGGCTCTCTCTCCCCGGTTCGGTACCGTGGTCACCACGAGTACCAGGCTGTCGTCAGGGACGTCGGCCCCGGCGGCGGGTGGCCTACCCTCACCAAGACCAACTACGTTGAGTGGGCTGCGGTGATGAGGGTGAAGCTCCAGGTGCGGCATATGTGGGATGCAGTCCGGTACGGCGACGTCGACTACGACCAAGATCGACGGGCGCTGGATGCTCTCATTGCTGCAGTCCCGTCCGAGATGCAGTTTTCGCTTACCAGCAAGCGGACTGCCAAGGAGGCTTGGGACGCCATCGCTGCAGCACGCATCGGCAGCGACCGCGCCCGCAAGTCCACACTGCAGGCACTTCGCAAGGAGTGGGAGAACCTGGCCTTCAAGCCAGGTGAGGACGTTGATGACTTTGCTCTCCGTCTCAACACTCTGTTGCAGAAGTTGGTGCAGTTCGGCGACGACACCTACGGCGAGGAGAGAGCTGTTGAGAAGCTCTTCCGCTGCGTCCCCGAGAAGTACAAGCAGATGGCTCGCTCAATCGAGTCTCTGCTGGACCTCTCCACGATGACGATCGAGGAGGCGTTGGGCCGCCTCAAGGTCGTTGACGGCGATGAGCCACAGCGCCTCTCGGGACCCGTCACCATTGGCGGGAAGCTCCTCCTCACTCGGGAGCAGTGGGCTGCCGGCCAAGGTGACAGGAAGAAGGGGGAGCCTTCTTCCACGACAGGCGGCCGCAAGCGTGGCAAGCGTGGCAAGCCGCGCAAAGACGCCCAGGCAGGGGCGCGAGGACGTGCCGAGGGTGATGATCGTGGAGGCGCCCAGGGCGGCGCCGCTGGCAAGCAAAAGCCAGCACGAGGCGACCCTTGCTACAACTGCGGCAAGCTTGGTCATTGGGCCAAGGATTGTCGACAGCCACGACGCGGTCAGGCCCACGTCGCGCAGGCGGAAGAGGAGGAGCAGCCGGCTCTGTTCATTGCTCATGCGAGCATTGAACTACCTCCAGCGGCACCGGCCGCAACGGCTCTCCTCCACCTTGACGAGCCAAAAGCACACGCCCTCCTCGACGACAGCTCCGGCAACGACAAGACCGACGGGTGGTGCCTTGACACCGGCGCCACCCACCACATGACCGGGCGGCGGGAGTTCTTCACCGAGCTCGACCCAAGCGTTCGAGGCACCGTCAAGTTCGGCGACGCCTCCGCTGTGGAGATCAAGGGCGTCGGCTCTGTCGTCTTCGTCGCCAAGACTGGCGAGCATAGGCTGCTCACCGGTGTCTACTACATCCCCGCGTTGAGGAACTTCATCATCAGCTTGGGACAGCTGGATGAGAGCGGATCGCGCGTGGAGATCGAGCACGGGGTGCTGCGCATCTGGGATCATCGACACCGGCTCCTCGTCAAGGTCAACAGGAGCAACCGCCTCTACGTCCTTCACGCACAGGTGGCGCAACCTCTGTGTCTTGCAGCCCGCCGCGACGACGACGCGTGGAGGTGGCACGAGCGCTTTGGGCACCTCAACTTTGAGGCCCTGAGGCAGCTCGGCAGCAAGGAGATGGTGCGGGGCATGCCGCACGTCGACCACGTGGAGCAATTCTGCGACACCTGCGTCCTCACCAAGTTGCGGCGGCTCCCTTTCCCCCGCCAGGCGAGCTTCCGCGCCAAGGAGAAGCTGGAGCTCGTACACGGTGACCTCTGTGGCCCCGTGACACCGGCTACACCTGGAGGCCGGCGCTACTTCCTCCTCCTCGTCGACGACGTGTCCCGCTACATGTGGGCTGTCCTGCTCGACGCCAAGGCAGCCGCAGCGGACGCCATCAAGCACCTTCAAGCTGCTGCGGAGGCGGAGTGCGGCCGCAAGCTTCGGGTCCTACGCACGGACAACGGCGGCGAGTTCACGGCGGCCGAGTTCGCGGCGTACTGCGCCGATGAGGGGATCCACCGCCACTTCTCCGCGCCGTACACTCCGCAGCAGAACGGCGTCGTCGAGCGCCGCAACCAGACGGTGGTGGCCACCGCCCGTGCCCTCCTCAAGCAGAGAGGGATGCCGGCGATCTACTGGGGTGAGGCGGTGATGACTGCCGTCCACTTGCTCAACCGCTCCCCCACCAAGGCCCTCGACGGCAAGACGCCATACGAGGCCTGGCACGGGCGCAAGCCCGCGGTGAGCCACCTTCGCGTCTTCGGCTGCCTGGTCTTCGTCAAGGAGCTCAACCACGTCGGCAAGCTCGACGACCGGAGCACGCCAGGGGTCTTCATCGGCTACGCGGAGGGCGCCAAGGCCTACCGCGTCCTCGACCCTGCGACACGGCGCGTGCGCATCACGCGTGACGTCGCGTTCGACGAGGGGCGAAGCTGGACGTGGGGCAAGATGGTGGATGACGACTCGACTCCGACGACCAGTGATTTCGTCGTCGACTACGTCCACTTCAAGGAGGCGGGGGGAGCTAGCAGCTCGTCCTCACCGAGCTCGCCTACCCCACCACCTCGTTCGCCACCACCTCCGGCGAGTCCTTCACCACCGCCACCACCAGCTCCGGCAAGTCCACAGGCTTCGGCGAGTCCACCACCAGCACCGCCGGCCACGCCTCGTTCTCCTACACCGGACCCTACCTCTTCAGGCTCGGCACCGGCAGCTTCGGCCCACGACGAGCAGCGCACAGTGGAGTTCGCCACTCCGCTGTCCAATGACGAGGATCGCATCGACGCCTACCACGGCGGCGAGCCTCTGCGCTACCGTACCGTGGACAACCTCCTCGGCGAGCAGCCGGTCCCTGGACTGGCACAGCATGACTTTGAGGCGGAGCTGCACCTCGCACAGGACAATGGCGAGCCTCGTTCCTTCGCCGAGGCGGAGAGGGACGCGGCATGGCGTGCCGCGATGCAGATGGAGATGGACGCCGTCGAGCGGAACAAGACGTGGGAGCTGGCCGATCTTCCAGCCGGCCACCACGCCATCTCTCTCAAGTGGGTCTTCAAGCTCAAGAAGGACGAGACCGGAGAGGTGATCAAGCACAAGGCGCGTCTGGTGGCGCGCGGCTTCGTCCAGCAAGAAGGAATCGACTTCGACGACGCCTTCGCGCCCGTTGCACGGATGGAGTCCGTGCGACTCCTCCTTGCGCTAGCTGCCCAGGAGGGCTGGCGTGTCCATCACATGGATGTCAAGTCGGCGTTCCTTAACGGCGACTTGAAGGAGGAGGTCTACGTGCATCAACCGCCGGGATTTGCGATTCCCGGCAAGGAGGGCAAGGTGCTTCGCCTGCGCAAGGCCCTCTATGGCTTGCGGCAGGCACCGAGGGCGTGGAATGCCAAGCTGGATTCCACGCTGAAGGGGATGGGCTTCGAGCAAAGCCCGCACGAGGCGGCCATCTACCGGCGGGGCAACGGAGGAAAGGCCCTGCTGGTGGGTGTCTACGTCGACGACTTGGTGATCACCGGCACCAAGGAGGCGGAGGTGGCGGCTTTCAAGGAAGAGATGAAGGCCACCTTCCAGATGAGTGATCTGGGGTCTCTCTCCTTCTACCTGGGAATCGAGGTGCACCAGGATGACTCCGGGATCACGCTTCGACAGACCGCCTACGCCAAGCGCATCGTTGAGCTAGCTGGGCTCACCGATTGCAACCCAGCCCTCACTCCGATGGAGAGGCTGAAGCTGAGCCGCGACAGCACGACGGAGGAGGTGGACGCTACCCAGTACCGGCGTCTTGTGGGGAGCCTTCGCTACCTCGCCCACACACGGCCGGACTTGGCATTCTCCGTCGGCTACGTTAGTCGGTTCATGCAACGACCGACAACGGAGCACCAGCAGGCTGTGAAGAGGATCATCCGCTACGTTGCGGGGACTCTCGACCACGGTCTCTACTACCCGAGGTGTCCTGGCGCGACACACTTCGTCGGGTACAGCGACAGTGACCATGCGGGCGACATCGACACCAGCAAGAGCACAAGCGGGGTCCTCTTCTTCCTCGGCAAGTGCCTCGTTAGCTGGCAGTCGGTCAAGCAGCAGGTGGTGGCCCTGTCCAGCTGCGAGGCCGAGTACATAGCGGCTTCCACCGCTTCGACTCAGGCCCTCTGGCTCGCTCGACTGCTTGGTGATCTCCTCGGCAGAGACACTGAAGCGGTGGAGCTCAGGGTGGACAGCAAGTCCGCCTTGGCCTTAGCAAAGAACCCCGTCTTCCATGAGCGCAGCAAGCACATCCGCATCAAGTACCACTTCATTCGGAGCTGCTTGGACGAGGGGAGCATCAAGGCCGGCTACATCAACACCCAGGATCAGCTGGCAGACCTTCTCACCAAGTCCCTTGGGCGAGTGAAGTTCCAGGAGCTTTGCACCAGGATTGGGATGGTCCGAGTTCCCTAGACGGCGCCACACAAGACTTAGGGGGAGAATGACAGGAATAAGTCCGTGTGTGGCTGGTCTTTGTGGGACTGCAACACATGGTCCTTGTGTCCTTGTAATAGCATCCTTGACTGCTTTTAGGACAGCAGTTAGCATCTTTAGGACAGCATCTTAGGACAAGCATCTTAGGACAGCATCGGCATCTTAGGACAGCATCTTGACTAGCATCTAGGACAGCATCTTAGACTAGCATCTTAGCAGCATCTTAGCATATGCTTGGCTGGCTAGCAGCCCTATAAATATGTATCCCCAACCCCTCAGGTTGGCATGGCATTGTATGAGTTTGTGTGAGAAATAAACCAGAAAATTGCCCCAACTCCTAGTGTTATCCTCTCTCGATGAGAGTAAGGATTCAGCTACTACCAAGAGTGCGAATCCAGCGACTAACAGTATTATGCAGTCATAAATTTGGTACTATGCAGTCATAAATTGGGATCACTGACAGAACTTTTGCTAGTTACAATTTGAGTTTATCTAACAACGTTTCCATTCACGATGCAGGTACATTATTACAGTTCTTCTTCTTCGGTCTCTAAGTAAAAGAGCTGTTTTGCTTCCTCCAGGAATAGATCAGTTAGAGTTTGGTGGATATCTAAAATCTGGTGAATGTCTGATGCAGCCACTCCACTAATTAATTTTATTCAGTTGTGGATTTCTGGTGCATTCTATATGGAACTTCTTCCTGATGTGTTTTTATCGACTTTCGTAGCATCTTCTGGTATACTCATTGTCCGGTTTGCCAGAGTTTGGATCTTTCTTGCTTGGAGCTTTGAGCTATTTTGGTTAATTTAGAAGTTTGACCCATTGATAATTCCATTTCTGCCAGCCTGATGCATTTAATTTGGTCCAACTCGACTCTGAAAAGCAGAAAAAGGGCACTGAATGTCTATGTTCTAGGTTTCTAGCTAAAGACCACATTGTCCTTTATGAAATCCTCATTCTCTAGCCACTTGTATATCTTCACCATCAGTCAATCAATTAGCTAACATATGGGCATTGTGTTAATTTAAATTAGTTATCTGTTTTTAGGGGGAATATTTATTGGATCTGATTCTTTTTCTTTTTGCAACTCTATTGGATCTGATTCATGCAATTAGGGAAAAAGAGAACCAGTATTTGCAGACACCATAAAGTTCGCCGTAAGTGGTAGAGGCTAATCTATAGTGTATGGGGGTGCAAAAGGCCTTAGAAGCATTTGGCCATGATTTTGTTGGTCGCTGGTTGAGGTTTTTTTTGTTTGTTTTTGCCATTTTTTTTCTCTTTTTTGGACCTTGCCCTAATGGGCTTGTGTGAGTCTTCTTAGCTCCTCTTTTCTTCGTAATATAATGATGCACAGCTCTCTTGCGCGTTTGAGAAAAAAAAAGTAAGTTGTAAAAATCCATGCCTACAGTGTACAGTCCTTTGAGATCTCATGTCAACCTTCTGGGCACTAGTACACTCATGTTCTGTTTTCCTATTTTATTCTTGTTTTCCTTATTGTTTTGGTATCTTTACTGTTATCATCTATGTATGCTTGGATCTGTAGGTGGCATGCTGTTGGGAAGAACTCTTTCAATTCTGTTAACTATGACCATTGGTACATCAATGGCTGCTCGGCAAGGCCCAACAGCGATGGCCGCTCATCAGATTTGTTTGCAAGTATGGCTTGCTGTATCTTTGCTTGCAGATGCTTTAGCTGTTTCTGCCCAGGTATGTATGTTCAGTTCTAGAAGTCATCCGCCCGTTAAAATTTGTTTCTCTAAACTCTGCTGGTCATCTATACTATATATGCAGAGCCTGCAAACTTCTAGAATGTACTATTATATACTGAGATTGTTCTCTCGATGATCTGATCATGATCTATCAGTTGTTACAGTCCAACTAACTTTTCTTCCTCTTTTAGGCGCTGATAGCAAGCTCTTATGCAATATTGGACTACAAAAGGGTTCAAAAGATAGCAATGTTTGCGTTGCAGGTGAAATGTATTTCACTTCTTTCTATTTAAAGTTTAATTTGTCCATATGGATGCACGTTTTCACTATTTTTTGTATGTTTTCTCTCTCTTCCAGATAGGAGTATTTAGTGGATTAGCTTTGGCCATTGGATTGTATGCCTCATTTGGCAATATAGCTAGACTATTTACCAGTGACCCAGAGGTCCTAATGGTTGTCAAATCTTGTGCATTGGTAAATCCTCCAACATTATGTTAGTTTATGCCATTTATGTCTTTTTCTAATTTTAAATTTCGTTTCAGTTTGCCTGTGCCAGTCAACCAATTAATGCCCTGGCCTTCATCTTTGACGGTCTACATTATGGTGTATCAGATTTTGACTATGTTGCTCAAGCTACTGTATGTTAACTAGTCCTCCAGCCTTTTTGTATCCTTTGTTTTTGAATTGTTTATTCATTTCTTGATTTTCTTTCTATAGATTGTGGTTGGTGTTACGTCTTCACTCGTCCTGTTATGGGCTCCATCTGTATTTGGCCTGGCTGGAGTTTGGGCTGGTTTGACTACACTCATGGGGTTGCGTATGGCTGCAGGCATTCTGAGGTGATTATGTGTTTATTATTATTATACCTTGCACAATGCATTTGTGATCCTGCAATTTATTTTTTTCTATTCTATTTGATAATAATAAAAATCATATTATGTTGTTCTGTAATCATAGGCATGTAACTATCTCCCTTTTTTTCTGCGTGTGTGTGGGGTTTAACTAATTTCATAAGGTTTGATATGGCTTAGCAGTAAAATTGACAATAATAGATGTTGAAGGCTATTACTGCTGCTCATACTGGTTAGATTTTCCACTTGTCATCATGACTTCATTTGTGCAACATGTTTGCTGATCATCAGGAACAGATTACATCAATGCCAGAAAGCATTGTTTTTCGGTGATCTTTCGGAGATCCTCACTGTTTGTGACACCTTTCTTAGCTTTACCTAGATAGGTGAAATTTATGCCATCTGCTGTGTATCAACTGGCACCTGGTAGCATATAGAGTTTCTTCATGAACATGACGCTTGGGCTGGTAAAAAGGTGCATTTTTGGAGTTGCTTGTTAAATAAACACCCTAACATCTATGCTTTTTTAGTTGATGCAATGCATGCTCTGATATTAATTAGTGAACTCACTGGGAAAAAAAACTTCAGGTTGCTATGGAAATCGGGGCCTTGGTCATTTTTGCATGGGGAGCCATAAGCTGAGGTTTATCAATTATCAGCCTGTGCAGTTTGGAGTTGTTAACTTATTGCTGGGAATTTACATCAGTGCAAATATTACCCGAGTGTCATGGACTCACTGAAGCTGTTACCTTGGCACTCCTCTGGCTCAGAAAAAAATCTGGCTCCATTGCAATACTTGTCGAGAGAATAAAATCAGTCTGCTAGATGGCATGGTTTAGTGAACCGTTGGCGCGACCTTTTGGTAACTCCTTTTTCTGCTAGCGGCTGTGCAGTTTCTCTAGGAGAAAAGATAAAAGGATGATGAATTGCATTGATATATGTAACTCAAGATGTTTGATACTGATGTGTTTGCGTCGTTTCATAGGCCTTGTTCATCTGGCTTATAATCCGTACTTTTCAGTTTGTTTTTTTAAGCTAGAACAGTGTTTTTCTCTCACAACAAATCAGCCAATAGTGTTTTTCAGCCGGCTTGTCAGCACAGCCGAACGGGGCAGTTTGGACTCTTCGATCAGATAGTGATTGAGGTGCCTCCGAATGGTACCCAGTGTAAATTATTTTAGAACCTTTTCGTTGATTATTACTCCCTCCATCCTAAATTATAAGACGTTTGACTTTTTTTTTTTGACCTCAAGTTTAATCACTCGTCTTATTCAAAAAATTTGTGCAAACATAGTCAAATTTAAGTCATTCTTGAAGAACTTTTATTAATAAAGCAAATCATGATAAAATAAGTGATATTTTGTAAAAAATTTTGAATAAGACGAGTGGTCAAACTTAGTGTCAAAAAAAGTCAAATGTCTTATAATTTGGGATGGCCAGGTACTGCATGCATGTTCCATACTTTACATATATTGCGCGTGCGAATGTGGCGTTCATGCGTGTAACACGTACGTGCCCATAGCTCGCGGTCCACGGCTGCAACGAATTACCAGAATACCAGGCACACGAGTGCTCCGAACCGTAGGATTCGGTTGGCCTGGTGTCCGAACTCCGAATCGAGGGTCTCGTCTAGAAGCCCGTCCGGCGTCCGCTACCAACTCCTCTCCGTCTCCCACCCCAGGAACGGAACGGAGCTGCAGCTGCCCGTCAATGCAGTGCCCTTGCTTGCCGTGCCCGTGCACCCCCCAGCTTTATTACAAAAATCAGACGCCTCTCGCGCCTGACCTCGCCTCCCACGCGAGCCTCGGTTCTTCTTCTTGGCTCACAGGAGCCTCACCAGCAGCACCTGCAGGGCCGCCCTTCTTCTCCATCTCTCCACCCCTTCTCGTCACGCACGCCTCGACGGGGCGCGGCGGCCGTGGAGCGGACATGGAGGTCGAATACCACGAGGTGAGCGTGAGAGGAGTCTGCTGCTCCGCGCATTGCGGTGGGCGACTGGTTGTTGGTTGATTTTCCTTCTCCTTTTCTTTTCGCCGGGCCTTCATTTCGTCCTTGCTGATCTCTGTTAATTTGGTGCGCCGCCGCTGCTGCTGGTGGTTCTTCTTTTTCTTCTTCCTTGGTCGCGGAACGCCATGGATCGGACGGCGGACTAGCAGGAGTACGTGCGGAACTCGAGGGGCGTGCAGCTCTTCACCTGCGGCTGGCTGCCCGTCGCCACTTCGCCCAAGGCGCTCGTCTTCCTCTGCCACGGTAATTACGTCACGCGTTAATGATCTTATTAGCTGTTTCTTGTTTCATCAGTTACTACCTGTTACCTCTGCACTAGAATACAGAAACATACAAACCGTCTTCACTAACAGCTCTCTCAGTTACTACTCGTTCTCATTTGTGCTGGTGTTTTCTCGCCTCAGGCTACGGCATGGAGTGCAGTGCTTTCATGAGAGGTACGTAACATCTACTCCATCACTTTCTTTTCCACATTTTTCTCAGAAAAGATCAGCATATGTGTACTCTTCTCTCTGAAAAGTTCATGTTCCTTTTCTTACTTTGCATTACATTGGCAATGCCTTTTTTTTTATTGTTATTCGATCCCACGGTTTCACCCTCATCCATCGATGAAATTAAAATCCCCATATCCTTCTAGTATTGTTCTCATAAAATTAAAGTAGTCGTACATGCGTCGCCTTTTATTCAATTCTCTGCCTTTGTAGGCAATTGATTGATGAGCGTAGTACTCGCTAGTAGCTATTTCAGCGCTGCTATATGTAGTAGATGTGTGTGTACATTGGCTCGCGCATGCAGTAAGGACCTTGGCCTCTGTTTTTTGTGTTTAACGTCCTAGGTATATAAATATATATACCTTGGCCTCTGTTTGCCGCCCGGCATTCAGTAAAAGTAGTTAGTATCAGCTGAACAAATACTACCAAGGACAATATATAGTACGTAGTTCGTTCGTATGTACTTCCTTGTAAACAAAAGTTGTACGTACTATACTATTAAACATATATACGTGTCTTGATTAGCATACCACATCTTGCTGCCGCTATGTGTTGGGTAGTGTTCCTTAGTCGTCGCCGGGGTTCAAACAGTTGACCTGCCGACAGAAACAGCAGCAGCTGTTCTGTTAACTATGTACTCCCTCTGTCCCTGAAAGCTTCCATTTCTAGAGTTGTCTTAAGTCAAAATTTTTAAACTTTGACCGAATTTCTATGAAAAAATGCTAAGATTTATAGTACCAAACTAGTATCATTTGATTTATCATAGAATATATTTTCATAAAATGCTTATTTTATGTCATAAATGTTGTTCATCTTTTCTATAAAGTTAGTCAAACTTAAAAAAGTTTGACCGGCACGGATTCTAGAAATTGAAGCTTTCAGGGACAGAGGGAGTACGTACGTACTAGCTCAAAAGCAGCAGCGTATTACTTTAGCGTTAACAGATATGTATATATATAGTAATTTAATTAATGCGTCCCGGTTCACGGATGTTGATAACTAGGAGTACATCACATCACATTACACTAAGCTGCACGGCGAGGAGTATACATCGTACAAGTACCCCCGCTACCCGAAAGGGAAGACCGAAGACATGAGCAGTTACTACTCGCTAGTGCCGCTGCCTGCCTGCCTCGGCTCATCTCCTCCGCATTCAAACGCCGTCCCGGGTAGGTCGTCTCAATTCAAGGCACCTGCCTGCACCGCTCGCTGGCTCGCTGCTGCATGTACGTCCTCCGAGCCCAGGACGTCTCTCACCAATCTCAAAAAAAAAAAAAAAAAAAAAAAAACTGTTGCTTCTTCTGAGGTTTTGCATTTAATTTAGTTGATTCATGCATGGTTAACACTGGAGTATGACAGTGAGACGGAGACAATGCCTAGCTGTTCACACTTGTCAACCTCCTTAATTAATGAATTCACAGTTGGCTGGCAAAAACCTCGGATTGCCTTACTAGTTACTACAGACAAAACTAACTGACTGCAAATAATTAACATGCTGCTCGATTACTTGTACGTTTGGCATACATATCACGTCCTGAATCCTGATCGACCTGACGGATGCTTGCTTCTCGCCGGAGCTTTCGCCGGCCACTTTCCCCATCTAGCCAGTAGACGTTGTTGTTGTTGACGAGCCACCAGCCCACCAAACCTACATGCACCAAACCAACACCCATTTTCTTTTCTCGCCGTACTTCTAACACGACCACCGATCTGGCCGCCGTACGTCGCCGGCGAGAGGGGGCGCTTGGACGGGTGAGCTGCCCCCGACCAACCACCACCGCCCAGCCCGGCCGGGTTGCCGTCACCCACGCAGTAAGCGCCTGCTTCGTGTGTAGGAGTACTTGGTTCAGGCGCTATATGAGGGCTGGATGGAGTCAGATCATTTCATTATGATAGTTAGCCGTGTGGTGGACTGGTGGATGGTGGTCAGTGGTCACTAGTCACCACTCATCAGTACCTGTATTGCAAATCCCTAATTATGTACACCCAACCTAACTGAAAATTGTAAAACCATATAGAAATATTAAAGATTCTCTAAACCAAGCATGTGTGCTTGAGTTTTGTCTGTTAGTATAGTATATCTGGATTGTACGTAGAATATTTCTCCTCTTTTTATGTTTTGATGAGGTGATGATTGAAGTACATATATCATATCGCCTGCTTCGTCAACGTAACCTCATTTTCTGGATGGATTTGGTTGATACATGGAACTCAGTTGGACGGGCATAGTACTTGGTAACATCCAATTTCTTCTGGTTTTAATAATCGTATAGTATTATATAACGAAAGGTTAGGCATTTAGACTCTTGAAGAACGAGAACTTCTAGAAGCTAGCTCATCATGATCTACGTTACCCCGATACTTCCCTGAACTGCCGTACCGGTATCGCGATACGTATCCGATACGGCGATATATCGATACGCCGTCGATACGGTATCGGCGAAGTATCGGGAAATACATCAATAAAAATAAATAAAATAAACACCGATACTTAGTCGATACGGATATCACCGCCGCCGATACTCCTGTCGCCGCCGCCGATACTCCTGTCAGATGATCCGCGCGGCTGCGGCCAAGAGCGTCGTGGTCTCGCGCGGATGACCGCGTTCTTCTGCTGGGCTCGGGCGGGCGAGCGCTGAATGCCGCAGCCGCCGGAGGTCGTCCGCCCGTCGCTTCCTTCCGAGTTCCGACTTGGTCGAGCCCTCGCCTCCTCGGTTCTCCCGTGCGAGTGCTTGGTGAGGAAGACCAGGTAAGTCCTGGCTGGCTGGGTCGCTGGGCCAAATGGCCAATAGTGCCTTGAGTGGCCCATTACGGTCCGTAGTCTTTTATTTTTTGATTTATTATTATTCATTTCTTCATTTTTCAATAGAAAATAAAGGAAATACCCCCTTAAATGCTTCATGGCACTAGCAATGTCTATGTTTTGCCATTTTTATTTGTTGAATTGTTCAGCTAGAGTGAAAATTGTTCTGAGTAGGTGTATACTGATTTTTTTTAGTAGGTGTATACTGATTTTTTTAGTATATTTATATACTTGCCGTATCGGCGTATCCTTATTTTTCGAAAATGCCGTATCAACGTATCGCCGTATCGGTATCGCCGTATCGGTGCAACATAGATCATGATCGACGATGGCCTCATCAGAGCATCGTATAGAGCGGTGGCCACCACCACCGGCCGTCCGGCCCCAAGGCTTCGTGCAGGTCGGCTTGATGGCGCCGATCGAGCCTTAACTGCGTGGAGGTCGTTGCAGTGATGATGGATGCACACAACAGCACAGCAATGGCGGGAATGGCCGAACATGTGGAGTACTTGTAGGGTGGACAGGCCTCATTTATAGTGGATTGAAGGCGTTGTCAAGAATTTAGGCCTCCTCCACCTTCTTCCCTATTGCTATGTTAGGATGCTTGTTTTCAAGGCGCTCCCACAACTCCCATCTGCATTGCAATTTTCTGGGATTGGAAATGTTCTGTAGCTAGCAAAGTAAAGCACAGCACAAGCACAACAAGTTCAAGTTAGATACTGTACAAATGCTTGGGGTCAGGTTGTAGTTTAGATTTAACAGATACTTGGCTTGTTTTATTTAGTCAGTTGATGAGTGGAAATCTTACCGACAAACTAACCTGAATAATACTCTCTGTGTGAAGTAAACGGTTTATCATTATAGTTGACAAAAATTGACCTGCGTAATGTGTATTCACTCACTAATCCTCATTGTTTCTCAATAATACGAATGCGTGGACGATCATTGAATGCAGAATGCGGCGTGCGGCTGGCTGCGGCCGGCTACGGCGTGTTCGGGATGGACTACGAGGGCCACGGCAAGTCGATGGGCGCCCGGTGCTACATCCGCAGCTTCCGCCGCCTCGTCGACGACTGCAGCCATTTCTTCAAGTCCATCTGCGGTGGGTGAGCCGTGAGCTAGGCCAGGCTGCAGCGTCTTCTCCATCTGCCATTCCTATTTCCTGACCAGATCGCTTTCTGAAATCTCTGATGAACCTGTTCCTATGCCTTGGTGCAGAGCTTGAGGAGTACCGGGGCAAGAGCCGGTTCCTGTACGGCGAGTCCATGGGCGGCGCGGTGGCGCTGCTGCTGCACAGGAAGGACCCCGCCTTCTGGGACGGCGCCGTCCTCGTCGCGCCGATGTGCAAGGTCAGTCAGTGGGTCCTCGTCTCAATCTTCTGCTTCGTCTGCATGATCAGTCGCATGCTTGCGCTTGCCTGAACTGAAAACTCTTGTCCGGCCTGTTGCGTTGCCGGTGAACGCAACCAAATTTGTTTGTTTGCAGATATCAGAGAAGGTGAAGCCGCACCCTGTGGTGATCACGCTCCTGACGCAGGTGGAGGACGTGATCCCCAAGTGGAAGATCGTGCCCACCAAGCAGGACGTCATCGACGCCGCCTTCAAGGACCCGGTCAAGCGTGAAAAGGTCAGTTATCTCGTCGACGACTGCCTTGCTTTTTGACAAAATGGTCTTGTCTGAAAGAAACGCTCTTATGATGCTCCTGCCATGCCAAGCAGATCAGGAGAAACAAGCTGATCTACCAGGACAAGCCGCGTCTCAAGACTGCGCTGGAGATGCTCAGGACCAGCATGTACATAGAAGACAGCTTGTCACAGGTACCACCAGGCTTACCTGATGAGCACGTTTTTTTCAGTCTCAATGTTGCATTAGTTTGCTGAGGCTATTCAAAACTATTCGACGACGGTAAAAACCTGTCAGTCACAGCAGCTCAACTCCGGTTCTGAACTTTTTCTGAAATGTTTTTTGGTCAGGTGAGGCTGCCGTTCTTCGTGCTGCACGGCGAGGCCGACACGGTGACGGACCCGGAGGTGAGCCGCGCCCTGTACGAGCGCGCGGCCAGCACCGACAAGACCATCAAGCTCTACCCGGGGATGTGGCACGGCCTCACCGCTGGGGAGCCCGACGAGAACGTGGAGGCCATCTTCTCCGACATCGTCTCCTGGCTCAACCAGCGCAGCCGGAGCTGGACCATGGAGGACCGCTTCAGGAAGCTGGTGCCAGCACCGCCCAAGTTCATCGATGGTGACGACGCCATGGACGGCAAAGCGCAGACACAAGTGCGTCCTCGGCGGCGGCGCCCGGGCCTCCTCTGCGGGCTTGCCGGCCGGACGCATCACCATGCAGAAATGTGAATACAGAATTACTGCCCCGGTCCCGGATCAGATGGGCTCCTGCTTCAACAATGGCAAATAAGGAAGTGATGATGTGCAAATTTGTAATATATAGGTCTTATGCTCGTCAAAGTTATGTATGACCAATCATTCCCTTCCCTCCATTGCTGTGAACATTTGCTCGATCTTGTGTTCCATTGCAGACTGAAACTCATCATGCTCAAATACATGTAAGCTTATAACGCTATGACCTTGAGATGTTATTAGCATTCCGGATAATCCATTAACGATGTCATTACAAAAACTAGGTTGTTACATAGTATATAGCATTACGTCCAAATTAGGAAAGAACAGCAGTACAGCAGTGCCAGGATATTTTCGTACTTGGTAACAAACATTTGTATATTCCTATATATAAGAACTACGTATGCAGCCATGACCTTTTTGTCCGTGTTGTATAGAGCAACCGAAGAGCATACCACCAAAACTGTCCAGATCTTGCTCCCGCCCTCTTTTGTATCAAGTGATCATACAAACTGAACAAACGTGTCACTCACTTTAAGAAGTTGATTGAGGACTAAGAAAGGCCACCAGCTGCCTCAATGGATTCTCCCTGGTCCCCAAAGATACGTTTGCGGAAGTCAGTGACCATGCGGGGAAGACCCTCACGAAGGGGAACCTTGGGCTCCCAGCCAAGGAGCTCTTTTGCACGGCTGATGTCAGGCTTGCGCTTGTGCGGATCATCTGCAGTGTTTGGACGGAACTCGATGCGCGCGTCTGGGTCGATGGTGTCCTGAACCACCTTGGCCAGCTCCAGCATGGTGAATTCTCCAGGATTACCGAGGTTGAATGGTCCAATGTGATCCCCTTCCATGAGCTTCATCAGCCCTTCCACCTGCGGAAAATGTGACACCAGTTTAGTATACCTATAGAATCAACAAAATTGGATAGTAGAACAAATGACTAATACTCATCACCAAGCATGATTTCTGAATAACTGGATGTCTTGGCGAGAAATGACTGAAAAACGGATCTTTGGTGGATCATAAATATGCACTCCCATCTCTGATGAGCAATGAAGCATGGGATATATTTAGCATATGGATCTTTTCAAGGATGCTGGTATTTATCAACATGTTTGAGATATCAAGTTTGTAGATAGTTTCTCTGGTATGCCTAAGATACTATGCAAATAAGATTAAGCACTCAGATGACGCAAATTGTATATGTCAGGGCATTTGGTATTGGCAGGTTTGTTCAAATGCCCCTTTAAGAGTAATAGAGGGACCCACCAAATCTGAGACATATTGAAAGCTCCTAGTCTGCTTGCCATCACCATAGACTGTCAAAGGCTCCTTCCTCAGCGCCTGAAAAACATAATTCATGATGAGCATCTTATTACCAAAAATACAAAGTGCATATGCATTAAGGTGTTCAAAGAGGAGGCTGCAACTGGTGGCTACCTGAGCAACGAAATTACTGACAACACGGCCGTCATCAATGCACATGCGAGGACCATATGTGTTAAAGATCCGGGCAATCCTTACCTAAAGAAAAAAACAAGCTAACATATTTGTACTATAGCCCACAAAAATTAATCCGAATGCTATTGATATCAAGCATTTGGATGGCATAAAACCTCAAGGTTGGCACCACGATGGTAGTCCATGGTTAATGTTTCAGCTGTACGCTTGCCCTCATCATAGCAGCTCCTGACACCTATATCATTAAAACAGAAGTATTTTCATTAATAAAAAATGCTTTAAGAGTATATGAAATCAAACAGTACATAACAAAATACGAAAAGGCTCCCATTAGGGTATGATCAGACGTTCCTGTCAAGATCAACTATTTTTCTTAGTTCTTTTCATCCTCTTGATTCCTCTCTCATGCTCATTGGTTGCACTAGTTTGGTTAAACTAAGCGGACCTAGTGTGGTTTTATCCTATTCTTCCTTTATTAGGGAGGGATCCACATAGTGGCTGTCCTGCTTGGAACTAATTCTACCAACCAAAAGTGTCCAGTTGTGCACAAGAAAGATCCAAAGCATGTACGTCAAACATTGAATCTGCAATCAACAATTCCCAGCATTTCTAATTCCAGCCAAACATCTCTTTGCCCAACAGTTCATAGGAGCAGTAGCTTCACAACCAATGACCAAATAATAGTGCTATCTAATAATGGCACATTTAATATCGTGATCCAAAGAAAAGAAACACTTGCTAAAAGAGAAACACAAATACTGTGTTGATAATCGGGTGACCAGAATTAACAGCAATGAGGATATCCCTGTACTTTCCACTAAGCTCCTATGATCGACTGAATCGATCTGTTTGACGGAACTATTGCATTACAGAATTCACAAAAAATAATATTATGAAGAAGAGTTGTTACCTATAGGGTTGACATTGCCCCAATAAGTTTCCACCTGAGGGTGCTGGAGGGGATCACCATAGACCTCACTGGTGCTTGTAAGTAGGAACCTTGCCCCAATCCTCTTGGCCAATCCAAGCATGTTCAGTGTCCCAACAACATTCGTCTTGTGCCATCTCAAAAGTTAAAGTTCACAATAACATTTCAAAAAGATAGAGCAAGCACTAACATGTCAAACAGCTTTCTTCTTGGACGTTCTGACTATTTGAGGATCTAGTTTGGTAGCTAGGCACTTAGGCTTCACCTCCCCCCTAAGCACACCAGCACTAGTCGATGGAAAAAAGAAATACATATGACAGTGAAGTGATAGATACGCAACACTATTATGAAGAAAGGACACAGCCTCGACCTATATTTTTTGCAGCTACAATCCAAACTTTTCAACAGCTTAACTAGGTCCAAAGTCTGCTTGCAGCTTTGACCTTTACTCCTGGTACAAGTTAGGAAAACATGAAGCAATCATGTTCATCAAAACTAGAATTAGCAGGCAACCCAATCCGAGATCACCAGATCCAAGAACCTTTCTTCAGAGCAATCCAACCATAGAATTTTGTATGCAGGAAGGAGACACTGACTTAAAAGTATGAAAACCATATTAAAAAACTGTGAACCACACATTTCCTACCAAAAAAAACAACATTTCCTACGAAACAACATATGAAATTCGTTCAAATACTCTATTTCTACCAAAACTCATTCTAAAATGTATCTTTACCTTCAAAAAAAAATAATTAAACCCATATAATACATCAGGAACAAACAAAATTAAACCATAAAGAAAAGATAACACAAAACAACTTAGCAATGAGTTGAGTCACAGCCATCAATCATTAAAATCATAACAATAAAACGAAAGTAAATTTGGATTATAGCATTCAGATTCAGATGAGCAACTGAGTGAGGATATGATGGTCTTGATGGGGTTGTACTTGTAGTGCACGGGGCTGGCTGGGCAGGCAAGGTGGTAGATCTGGTCGACCTCGAGCAGTATGGGCTCGACGACGTCGTGGCGGATCACCTCGAACCTGGGGTTCTGGAGATGGTGAGCCACGTTGCCCTTGCGCCCCGTGAAGAAGTTGTCCACCACGATCACGCTGTCGCCGCGCTCCACGAGCCGGTCCACAAGGTGGCTCCCCACGAACCCGGCGCCGCCCGTCACGAGCACCCGTAGCGCGCGCCGGCGCAGCCCCAGGGGCACCTTGCCGCCGACGGACCCGCGGAAGGACGGGTGCCCGGCAACGGCAAGGTGGTTGAATCCGACCGAAGCGGCGGGTTCGGACGGCGATGAGGTGGAGGGGGAGGAGAAGGTGAAGAGGGCGGCAGCGAAGAGCATGCCGGCGAGGGCGAAGACGGGGCGGTGCTCGGCGGCGGCGTAGCGCGCGGCGCGGGAGAGCCAGGAGAGCGGCTTGGAGGGCTTCGGGGAGTACTCCCCGCCGTTGGAGGCGGAGCCTGGCGCCGCGCTGCCGCCACGGTACGTCAGCTCCGACGCCATCTCCGGCGAAGGGCCTGGATGTAAATTTCAGCTGGGGCTTTGGACCAGATCGTGAAGTGGTAGCATGGAGGAGTCGGCACTCGGCAGTGAAGAAATGGTTTATATCGTCGTGCGATGCGAGAGGCGAACGACCTGTTCGTTGAAAATGATATGAGACGTCGGATCGGTGATGGACGGTAGATCGGTAGATATGCCGGTGCTGCAAGCCACCTCGTGAGTCGTCAACGCCCACCGGCTTTCCACATCACCTTCACGAGTCACGACCTCACCTGCAACGAAACAGAGTCGCCAAATAACTGAAGTTGGATTTCAGCTAACCAAACGTCCAAACATGTTGTGCGAGAATCACGGAGGTTTTCACATTATTTATGTGAGAATTAAGCGCCCGTAAATTAAATATTAGGTTAGACCAACTCCACTATATCGAGAGGACTCAATCCACTTATGCTACACTAACCAGTAAAAGGGAGGATCAGGGGATTATTATTTGATACTAAGGGTTAATTACGTAGCTAAAAGTTACCAATTAGCTTTAACCTATCTAAACAGAGAGCTAATAGATGAGTTAATTTTGTTAGAAGTGAAAGTAAATGAACAAGATTGGAAGAAGTGTCAATTCCATTGATCTCTCGGATATATATACATGTGAAGGAGTGTGTAGAAGAGACATAACTTTTCCCAAACAACATGCCCTTTGGGACCAAAACTAATTGTCTAATCATATCCACTAATCCTGTAATTGATGGATGAGATCACTTCGTGAAGCGACGTATGCTCGTCAGTAGTCGCCCGTTCGTGTGTAGATGTCGTTTCATAACAAATTTGTTGCTCAAACCTTCAACTAGTTGTTAGTCAATCTTAACTGATTTGGATTAATTTTTAGTCGAACTAATAACTAGTCCTACCAATCTTAACTGATTTGGATTAATTTTTAGTCTCACTAATAACTGGCCCTAACTAGTCCAAACAAACTCTAGATAGAAAACCAAGCTCCAACATATCTGTTTATTTAATTTCATTCTTAATTAGAAAAAAACGTACACCAATCACTCAAAAAAAGAGAGCAACGCTATCTTTTTCCATCCCACATTATATGGGATCTCCACAACGACAGCCACATTCTAAAATGTTATGTCAAGCTGGAAGTGCAATCAAGCCCTAAGTGAGTTCTGGTGATGATGGTCCTACAATTAAGGGACTGCTAGTTTTTGTTAGATGTTGACAACAAATTAATCATTGTGGGTGTATGACATGTGAAAAGAGAACCCCCACCCCTCCCCCAAATTCAAAAGGGATGGCTTGGAAGCCCAAAGGGCGAGTTTAAATTCATTTATCTGCAGATCCTCTATGTGCTATGGGCGGAGCCTCTGTGCTCTACCTGGTCGACTGTTTTTATAGGGCATATGGATATAAATGATCTCCCCTCTCCCCCAGCGGTCATCTTCTTCGCTCATTCTTTCCATCTAACTAGCTACTCCCTCTCCTCCATTGATGCTCCTAACCACCTAAGTTTCAATCTTAGTGATTCCTTGTGGTGTTTGGCCTTGAGAGAGAAGTGAGAAGCTAGAGAAGAACATGCTTCATCACTCTAGAGAACTTGGTGAAGCCCTAGCCGACACGTGGTGTTTGTTACTCTTGGAGCAAGACTTCTAGCCAGCAAGATATTGCTCGTGTAGCACTCCAAGGCTTGTGAGGTGCTCTAAGAAGTTTGTATTGTCATTATTTGATTAGTGGAACCCTCAAGCTTACTACTTGGTAATGGCCTTGAGAAGAGGTAGGAGTTAAAAGAAACTCCAAGACTTTGTGGCTCTCTTAACAATGTGACTTGGGAAAGCCTTGGTAGCGAGCTGAACCATGGAATAAATCTTGTGTCTCTTGTGTATTGTGCTTGTATTGCTTTCATTTGTGTTTGTGTTAAAATTCTAGGGTTTGGACTCGGTTTACTTTCTCCACAAGTTCTAGGTGCAACCACTGGTTCGGATAGCTCAACACAACCTCTAGGAAGGCTAGTATAAAAGTCGATTCAAGTTTCATACACTATATTTCGCTGTAACTCGATTTGCAATCTGCTACGTCGAGCCTCCGCGCATCTGTTCGGAACCTCTGTGGCGCAGAGGTTCCACGGAGCATCCATAGTCTGTTAATTAGTTTGAAATAATTACCTATGATTTTCAGAACTAGGCCTATTCACCCCTCTCTAGGCCTTGCTAAATCCTTTCACAAGCACATTGCACCCGCTGGCCGTTGCATTGCTGCATAAGTCAAGGACGCTGTCACAAATAAAGGAGACAACCCTCTCTCCCCTATCCCTAAAGAAATATAGGAGACAAGTTTAGACAATCTGCTATAGCAGTACTCTCTTATATCCTAAATTGATTTTAGGTTACTCTCTTAAACCAACTTATAGGAGATACAATATAAGATATCTGGTGGAGCTGCTCTTACATATGCAGACATTATGATTCGAATCTAATGTCAAATGTAGGTTGCAACACATTTCAATGTTTGATTACTACCAACTCCTAATTTTAGTTGTCAAGTCTGTGAATATCAATGACAAACGTAGAAGTCTGCATTGCTCCAAAACGATCATAAGTCCAACTGAGACTGAATACAGATGTCTGATTACTATGGCCTAAAATGATTAACCTATTTCTTTTAAAGAAAATCAAGGAGTACCATTTGACATGACACTTGTTTTGTTGTTCAAAATTCATGATGTGTTGCTTGTCTCATGAATCTAGCTTTGTTCATGGAATCATGATCATGTACGTCATGTTCGGTTCTTGGCCCTAAGAAACCATGAAAAATTTCATCCTGCCACAGAAATTTGTTCTTTACTTGGTTTAAGACAAAAATTTGTCCTGCCAACAAAAATTTGTCACTAATCAGCTTCAGTCAATAGTTAAAGTTGCTCTCCCGCAGACCAACAATTTGGTCGCCTGAAATTGCCTGTAGCTGTTAAAGTTGAGGTGTCAAGCCAGAATTTGCCCGTCAACAGCCAAAGTTGCTCTCCCACGCAGGCTGCAGGCCAACCGTTCATTGTTATTTAGGGCAGGTTGATGAAATCGTTCATTGTTATTTAGGGCCTGTGGATGAGGTGTCAACCATAAACCATTTGCATGCATGTAGATTGGGACTTTAAGATAATCAAGCTTCAAATGCTAATGTTTTTGCTTAATGTATGTACGATTTGCAATTTGTTTTCACCATGATATTCCTTAAGATTTTATCTACAAAATAAGATCCCACATGGCAATACTTCTTTGAAGGGAAAAAATGATATGTGGACCCTACATGTCTGTCACAGAACCTCCTAATTATGATGGCCCACAAGTACACGTCATTGTCATAATGACCTCTGATATTCGTACTTATGTTCACCATAACATAAAAGGCCTGCTTTCCTCCGAACAGGATCCAATCACAGGAGTATTGCAATATTACAACAGTTTATTCAAAATATTCAACAGAGTAAAGTAGCGGAAGTCTTACAATAACATAGGTTTACAAACCAATTTTCAAACTTCAAACCTTATGTACATTATTACAAACCATTAGTAGAGAAGTATCGATAGTAACTTTATTACAACACCCAAACGAGATGCCTTGCCCAAAGGCCACACAGACTACTCGTCGTCGCTTTCTTCAACCACGACGGTCATGCAACAAGGCTCGAAGCAGACTTGTTCATGAACCGCACCTGCAACAAGGGGTTCAACAAACCCTGAGTACGAGAGTACTCAACAAGACTTACCCGACTAAGACAAAGACTCCAAGGGCATGCTAGCTTTAGGGAATCAAGGTACGGGTAAATCAGAATCAAGATTTTCTTTTGCAGAAAAGCTTACTAGAGTAAGTCCTTATCTTCAACATTTTACTTTTACCATTGATGGTTCATTAACCAACTCTAAGTGATCCTAATCTAGATCAAGGTAATTATCATCAAAACCTTTCTCATTCTTTCTTTCAATTCCAGTTCTTAACTACGATGTTGGTGCAAGGCCAAGACTCCTTTCTCGTGGAGCAACGACGATTCGAACCGCTTCATTTACCCAGCTGGGGATTCCTAACCACACGACATATGTAGAACCGAATCTAGCATATATCAACTCTTACCCGAATAACCCAAAACCAGAACGTGTCCATCGCCACCCGAGAGCACAGTACTCCTCGAACCCGGCCCAACTCTAGCCCCGAGGGTACACACTACTCTCGCCATCTCTCCACTCCCAGTGCGAGGTTAGACGTTCTCGTAATGGACTAACCAAAGTAAGGCTTACCCAACATGGGCACATGGCTAGTACTAATAAAAACTCCATGACGCGACGACTGACTCAGACTCGGAGACTCCAACGTCTGGTCTGGAACCCACTGACGATCGCTCTTCTCCGGAAGCTTGCTCGACGACTTCGGCTTCCTCGAAAGCGGTGACTACACGAATACATAACATGCTTTAATATGATGCTCAATGATAAACATGATGCTTGATGATAACATGCCACGGTTACGCTTTGAGTACAACTTCCCTTCACGGTACAGTCGTAAACAGAAAACCTACTAACTAGCAGCGACGAGTTCCCGCGATACCAGCTTTTAACCTAACAAGTTACTAACGAGCTCAATCATGAAGTTAAGGTGCCCGAGATCACAAAAGGGTAGTGACCTAAGGACATCACTCAATCAAAAGGCACATAACACTTAAAGTTCTCAAATTAACATTTATTTATTATTAAACAATTAGGGCATAATTAGAAGTTGATCAAATTTTATCTAAACAAGCTCAAACTTTTTCTATGGGTTAAGAATGATTTATAACAGTGCCATAATAAATTTCATAATTTTTGGATAAATAAATTAATTATTAAAATTACTGGAAGTTGCATTTAATCTTTAATGAAACCAATTAATTCTACTGCATAAAGTATTCAAATTCATGATTTAACATTTTTCCTAGATAGTTTGTACATTGAGAAGCTTACACAAAAATTTTCATGAATTTTGGAACTCTACACAATTTTTAATGAAATAAACAAATAACTGCACTATTCATTTATTTGAAAAAGAAAAACAAAAACGAAATCGGGCCGATTCTTATTTTTCCCGCGGTCCGGCCCAACCAGACGGCCCGCTCACGTGTCCGCACGCGCGCTCGCGACCGGCCCAGTCGCGGCCCAGCCCACTCGCTCGCCCGCGCGCGTCGGCCTCCCTCTCTCTCTCGCTGACAGTGTGACCCCACCTGTCATCTCCTTCCTCCCGCTCGCTCTCGCTCTCCCGTGCACTCGCTCGCTTCCCCGCGGTGGCCGACCGGTGACCGGCGCTTCGGTCGACAAACCGAGCTGACCAACATCCTCTACACAACCTAGCGAACCCGTTTTGCTAAGTTGTGCCAAGGTTCGAGCCCTAGTGACCCGCGAGCGACGGCGATGGCGGCACGGTGGCCACGGAAGCAGCACGCCGGCGACTACAAAGCGGTAGAGACTAAATTGAAGGGTCGGGAAGCATCAGTGGCTCACCGCGGTTGCAGTGGAGTTCTTGGTGGCGACGGGGAGCGGCTGGAGTGGCCTGACCACGGGAAGACGATGATGGCGGTGGGTTGCCGGAGTTGGGCACGGGAGCAGGCGGTGCGGAGGTTTGGGTGCGAGAACGGTGAACTCCGGTGGTCCACGAGGTGCGCGAGGATGAGGCGACTCGATTGGTGCAGCCTGCGTGACCAGAGGCGGCTTGGTGGCGGCAGCGGCGAGCGGCGGAGCTGCGCGGCGGCGGTGGCGAAAACAGGGAGAAGAAAATGATTCACTGGACGCGGCGATATATGTAGGCAGCGGTCGCGGCTACAGCGCTGCACTGCTCGCGTCGTCGCGCTGGCGTCCCCGACCGCGCGCGAAGGCCGTGGAAGGCCACGGCGGCGATCGGCCGGCGCCCATACCGGCCGGTGGCCGACGGTCATTGGTCTGACACTGTAGCTTCCCCCCCCCAAATTCTGAAATTCAAACTGGTTTTTCAAATTACTCCCAAATTTGTATAACAACTTGAAAATCTTCCAATGTATGAAATCTTCAGAATTTCAAGCTCTACAAGTTTGATATTGAACACTTTTTCAAATTCTGCTTGGATTTTGAAATTTGAGTTTAAATTCAAAAAGGGACACATTTTTCAGATTTGGTAATTTAGAAATTACTTTTGATTTTATATTGAAACTTCAAAATCTCCAAACATCAAAGTTGTATATCTTGACCAGACCTACAACTTTGCTGTTCAAAACTTTTTCAAATTCAGCCTCCATTTTGAAATCTTAGTTTGGGGACAAAAATGAATTAAATCTGAAATTTGTTTATTTTCAAAATTGCTCCACATTTTACACTAAAACTTTGAAAACTAAAAACACTAAAGTTGTAGCCCTTGAAAAGTTCTACAAACTTGGTTTTGAACTTTTTCCCAAATTTTGCTTATATTTTGAATTATTTCAAAAGGGGTAAAACAGGGTTTTGAAATTTAGGGTTTTCGGAGGGATTTCAAATTGGAATTTGTTTCTACTTTGATTTGTGATTACTTAGTGATCAAAACCTCACCCAAAGGCATCATTTGGACCAACATGACATGGTTGACCAAATGCCACCCTTGGTTGACCAATTTACTTTTGAAATTCTTTTACATTTCTCCCCAGATTTGAATTCGAATTCGAACCGGAAAACTCGTGACAAGTTTTGGGACTCCAATTCAAACTCAAATTTGGAGTTTCATTTTAGATGTTTTACTTGAGCTCATACCCTACACTTGACACTAGTGTGCAACACAGTCGCACACCTCAAATTACGCAGGGCATGGACTAAGTATTTGCGGTGGTATTCGAAATTAGGGTTTTCGATTTCGGAGCACACCACTGAAAAACACATTCAACCTAGATAAGTAAACTTGTTTTAGTTGATGCATAACAAGGTTAACCTAACAGGGATGATTAGCAATGCATTATGATGACATGGCAGATTAATTAGCACTATAACACCCGGGGTGTTACAGCCCTTCCCCCTTAAAGAAATCTCGTCCCGAGATTTAAAGCCTTGAGTTAAGTAATGGAAAAGGAAACATGTCAAGCAAACACGTCCAAGACTTGCCTACAACACAGGTAGGGGTTTTCCGTATTACAAAGATTTTAAAAGGATAGGTTACAATTTAAAGAAGAAATTGCAATCTAGATAGAAGCAAAGAACTCCGGGAAATTCTCCAACAGGTAATCTTC
The DNA here is from genome assembly GCA_022457205.1 of Saccharum spontaneum. Taxonomy (NCBI): domain Eukaryota; kingdom Viridiplantae; phylum Streptophyta; class Magnoliopsida; order Poales; family Poaceae; genus Saccharum; species Saccharum spontaneum. The sequence continues at coordinate 22,636,189 of CM039587.1, forward strand.
CGATTCCCAGGTAGCTTCCTCTTCTGAATGTTGATCCCATTGTATCTTGTACCATTTAATTGTTTTACTCCGGGTAACACGATCCTTTCGATCCAAGACTCAGACAGGATATTTAGAATATGTCAAATCAGGCTCAAGTTCAACCCCCTCTACATCAACAACTTGATCAGGCACCTGCTGACACTTCTTCATTTGTGATACAAGAAATACATTGTGCACGGCTGACAGTTGTTCAGGCAGCTTTAATCTATATGCCACCTTCCCACATTTTTCAATGATCTGAAAAGGACCAATATAACGTGGTGCGAGCTTGCCTTTGACTCCAAATCTATTAACTCCTTTCATGGGTGACACTTTCAGATAAACATAATCTCCCACTTTAAACATCAAGGGTCTACGCCTTTTATCTGCATAACTCTTCTGCCGAGATTGAGCAACTTTTAGATTCTTTTGTATCTGCCTAACCTTTTCTTCCATTTTCTTCACTAGATCAACTCCATAAAACCATCTTTCTCCTGGTTCTGACCAGTTCAACGGAGTTCTGCACCTGCGGCCATACAATGCTTCAAATGGTGTCATTTTGATACTCTCTTGATAACTATTGTTGTATGAGAATTCTGCTAACGGTAAACATTCATCCCATTGATCTTGATAGGTGAGAGCACAGGATCTTAACATATCTTCCAAAATTTGATTTACTCTTTCAGTCTGTCCCCCAGTTTGTGGATGATAGGCTGTGCTATACAGAAGTTTAGTACCTAATGACTTTTGAAACTGTCTCCAAAATTGTGAAACAAATTGAGTACCCCTGTCACTAACAATTGTTTTGGGTATTCCATGTAAACTCATAATCCGAGCAACATATATTTCAGCATATCTAGATGCTCTATAGTCAACCTTCACAGGTACAAAGTGAGCTGACTTAGTCAAACGGTCCACAATGACCCAAATTGAATCAAAGCCTCTTGAGGTCTTGGGTAACCCAGTAATGAAATCCATACTAATATCTTCCCATTTCCAGGATGGAATGGGCAAGGGTTGTAACATTCCTGCCGGCTTCAAATGTTCAACTTTCACTTTGCGACAAGTATCACATCTGGCAACATACTTAGCAATCTCGATTTTCATTTTGGTCCACCAGAATCTCTGTTTCAAATCTTGATACATCTTATTACTCCCTGGATGAATAGAAAACCTTGTACTATGTGCTTCATCAAGAATGAGCTGACGTAACTCTGAAATCTTTGGGACCACTAGCCGGTTCTTAAACCACAGCACACCTGCATCATCAATACTGAAATCTGTCTGTTGACCAATTCTAACTTTTTCTTTGATATGAACTATTCCCGAATTTGTTCTCTGAGCAGATACAATCTGACCTTTGATTGTTGATTCTACTGTGACATTAGTCAACTGACCTTGTTGAATTATTTCAATATTCAACTTCTCCAATTCGTAACACAAACTGTAATCCATTGGCTTCACAGTCATACAATTGCAATGATTCTTTCTACTGAGTGCATCAGCAACCACATTTGCTTTTCCAGGGTGATAGTGTACTTCCAAATCATAATCCTTTATCAATTCAAGCCATCTTCTTTGCCTCATATTCAATTCTGACTGAGTAAAGATATACTTTAAGCTCTTGTGATCTGTATACATGTGGCAAGTATTGCCTAACAAGTAATGACGCCATATTTTCAATGCATGAACCACAGCTGCTAGTTCAAGATCATGTGTCGGATAATGTTCTTCATGGCGCTTCAACTGTCTCGAGGCATAAGCAATGACTCTGCCTTCTTGCATCAATACGCAACCCAGGCCAATACCCGAGGCATCACAATAAACATCAAATGGCTTTTCTATATCTGGCTGTGCCAAAACTGGAGCAGTTGTCAATGACTTCTTTAGAATTCTAAAAGCTTTCTCACATTCTGGAGACCATATGAACTTAGTTTGATTCTTCAACAACTCTGTGATTGGCTTGGCTACCTTTGAAAAGTCAGGTATGAATCGACGGTAATAACCTGCCATTCCTAGAAAACTTCGGACTTCATGAACTGAGATTGGTGGTTTCCAATTCAGAATATCTTTCACCTTGCCCGGATCCACTGCTACTCCTTCGGCTGACAACACATGGCCTAAGAATTGCACTTCTCTTAACCAAAACTCACATTTACTGAACTTGGTATACAGTTGATGATCTCTCAAACGATTCAGAACAACTCTGAGATGCTCAACATGCTCTTCTTTACTTTTGGAATATACCAGAATATCATCAATAAAAACAACCACAAACTTGTCAAGCTCCGGCATGAAAACTGAGTTCATCAGATACATAAAATGTGCCGGTGCATTGGTGAGACCAAAAGACATAACTAGGTATTCATATAGTCCATATCTGGTGGTGAATGCAGTCTTTGGGATATCTTCAGGTCGAATCTTGATTTGATGGTACCCTGATCGAAGATCGATCTTTGAAAATACCTTTGCCCCTGCAAGCTGATCAAAGAGTAGATCAATGCGCGGCAACAGATATTTGTTCTTAATGGTTACTTCATTTAGCGGTCGATAATCAACACACATCCTTAAAGTCTGATCTTTCTTCTTAACAAACAGAGCTGGACATCCCCATGGTGAGGAACTGGGTCTGATAAAACCTTTGTCACGAACTCTTGCAGTTGATCCTTGAGTTCTGCCAATTCATTGGGTGGCATTCTATAAGCTCTCCAGGATATTGGGGCAGTACCCGGTTTTAACTCAATCACAAACTCTACATCTCTGTCTGGTGGCAGACCTGGTAGATCATCTGGAAACACATCTGGAAATTCATAGACTACTGGTATATCACAAATCTCTTGTACTGAAGTTGCACATATCCTTTCAACGGTTCTCTTTGGGATAGGAAGTTGGATAAGAAGATGAGATTTATTATCTGGCAGGTTCAACCTTATAGTTCTGTGCAGTGCGTCTATAAGGGCTCCTCTTTGGTACATCCAATTCATACCCAGGATTACATCTATATCCTATTTCTATAATATTATCATTGAGGTAGGGAATATATGCCCACCTAACTCTATAAGTACGTCACGTACCATCTCCTTAGTACACAGTCGTCCCCCGGGCGACTGGATAAAGAATTCTTCTTGCGTTCCCACAATTGGAATGTCATGCTTAACAACAAAGGTGCGATTTATGAATGTATGCGATGCACCTGAATCAAATAACAGTACTGCTGGATGATTAGCAACAGGGAACATACCCATCATAACAGGTTCTCCCTCTGGGATTGCACTTGCTTGAGTGTAGAACACACGTCCGATCTTCTTCTTCTCACCCTTACCCTTCTGAACATTCAGATTATTGTTCTTGCTCTGAGGTTGTTGCTGTTGTGGTACGGGAGCTCTGGGATAGTTGGGATTGCACTGCCTTGGATACGGGCAGTCCTTGGAAAAGTGGCCTGGCTTTCCACAATTGTAGCAGGGAAAGTTATGGGTAGCTGGAGTCTGGTTTCGAATACCAGGGGCATTCGGCTGTGGTGTAAACTGCGGGGTTGCGACAGGACGGTAAAACGTCTGTGGCTGAGCTTGGTATTGCGGTGGACGATAAGTTGGGCGGAAATGGTTCTGAGGGTGGTAAATAAACTTCTGGCGCTTCTTAATACCGCCAGACGGGCTTGAAAACACTGGCTTCTTTTTCTTCGACTCTTTGTGCAGTCGGGACTTCTCTTCTGACGCAATAGCTACGTTGACTATCTCATGGCATGTAGCATTATAACAGGTGACTAATGCTTCCTGGATTCTGGTACTCAAACCTCTCATGAAACAGCTTTTCTTCTTCGCATCGGTGTTCACATATTCTGCTGCATACTGGGACAAATGGTTGAATTTACCCACGTACTGCAGAACTGTCTGGTTCCCTTGCTTCACCGAGAGAAACTCCTCTAGCTTCATGGCCATGACACCATTTGGGATATAATGTGCTCTGAAGGCTTCACGAAACTCCTGCCAAGTGACACGGTGGCCAGCAGGCCGTGTGGCGACCAGATTCGCCCACCACGCCCCTGCGGCACCTCTAAGCTGCTGCGCTGCAAACACGGGCTTCTGGTGCTCCGTGCACTGTAACAGTTCAAACTTCTGCTCCATGGTACGGAGCCAGTCATCCGCCTCTAACGGCTCATCTGCCTTTGAGAACACTGGTGGACGGGTATCGGTGAAATCCACATAGGTGGTTTCCCCTCCATTGTTACGGCCTCGACGACCCTGATTCCCATTCTGATTCTGATTCTGAGCCAACAGGGTAGTGGCATTAACCAAAGCGGCAATAGCCTCTGCCAAGGTGGGTGGAAACGGTGGGGGATTCGGAGTATTGTCCCCATCCTGGGAAGTTCCAGTACCGTCCATCTGTTGTACACAAACCATATTTATTTACATCGCTTTATTGAATTAAAAAGCAGTTAGTACAGTACTTGTATACACATACAAACTTATATTACATTATTTCATTACAAACTTGCTCTCAAGCAAGAAACTACCCACTAAGGTTCTTAGAAAGCAGGAAAGACTACTATATTACATAGTCATCCATGTTAACACTTCACTCCTCGTCATCATCGCTGATCACGATCACTCCATCATCAACCTCTGGAGCACCTGCACCAGTGACATGACTTGCATCAACCCCACTTTCCATCATGGGTTCATCTTCATTATTGTCCTCTACACCAGGAACAATCACGGCACCAACATCATCTTCTACTGCCTGGGGCTGATGATTGGGATTCATCAGATCATTTAGCCTATGGACTTCCTCATGCAGAACAGTATTGTACTGCTCCAGGTGTGTCACATAAAGCTCCAGCTCTCGAACACGAGCTCTGGCTTCTGTCTCCTTTTCCAGAGACTCATTCTGGAACTGTTTCCAAAAACGCATATTGCGCTTCAGTCGCTCCACTTCTGATGTAAGCCTTGCAACCTCTGATTCCGAATCCGGGTTCGGATTACGGCTACTGCTTGCTCCATCAACTCTGGCAGCCAACTGATGACGCGGCACTCCTAGGGGACCCGTTTTCTTGCGAGGAGTTGTCTTCACACGTGCCATCCTAAAGCAAGATAGAATTAGGACGATGAGAACAGATAGGGGGATCTGAAGGTTAGCATGAATAGGATTGAACCTTACTTAACCCAAACCACTTTAAAAGGGAAGGTAACTTAAGCAGGTTAATTAAACATGATGCATGCAGCGTACTTACGATCTAACAGAAAGATTAAGTAACACATGCAAACTTTATAACATAGGGCACTATACATGATACTTCACTACGAAGCTTTCAAATATGAGCTAAGGAAACTATAGAATAGATTAAGATAAGCAAAAGCAATTTGGACCCAAAATATCAATATTAAGTTTGTTTGACCCAAATTATTTTGAAGTTTTGCAAAGTAATACTACAATAACTCGAGTGATTATGCTCTGGTACCAGCTGTCACAGAACCTCCTAATTATGATGGCCCACAAGTACACGTCATTGTCATAATGACCTCTGATATTCGTACTTATGTTCACCATAACATAAAAGGCCTGCTTTCCTCCGAACAGGATCCAATCACAGGAGTATTGCAATATTACAACAGTTTATTCAAAATATTCAATAGAGTAAAGTAGCGGAAGTCTTACAATAACATAGGTTTACAAACCAGTTTTCAAACTTCAAACCTTATGTACATTATTACAAACCATTAGTAGAGAAGTATCGGTAGTAACTTTATTACAACACCCAAACGAGATGCCTTGCCCAAAGGCCACACAGACTACTCGTCGTCGCTTTCTTCAACCACGACGGTCATGCAACAAGGCTCGAAGCAGACTTGTTCATGAACCGCACCTGCAACAAGGGGTTCAACAAACCCTGAGTACGAGAGTACTCAACAAGACTTACCCGACTAAGACAAAGACTCCAAGGGCATGCTAGCTTTAGGGAATCAAGGTACGGGTAAATTAGAATCAAGATTTTCTTTTGCAGAAAAGCTTACTAGAGTAAGTCCTTAACTTCAACATTTTACTTTTACCATTGATGGTTCATTAACCAACTCTAAGTGATCCTAATCTAGATCAAGGTAATTATCATCAAAACCTTTCTCATTCTTTCTTTCAATTCCAGTTCTTAACTACGATGTTGGTGCAAGGCCAAGACTCCTTTCTCGTGGAGCAACGACGATTCGAACCGCTTCATTTACCCAGCTGGGGATTCCTAACCACACGACATATGTAGAACCGAATCTAGCATATATCAACTCTTACCCGAATAACCCAAAACCAGAACGTGTCCATCGCCACCCGAGAGCACAGTACTCCTCGAACCCGGCCTAACTCTAGCCCCGAGGGTACACACTACTCTCGCCATCTCTCCACTCCCAGTGCGAGGTTAGACGTTCTCGTAATGGACTAACCAAAGTAAGGCTTACCCAACATGGGCACATGGCTAGTACTAATAAAAACTCTATGACGCGAGGGCCAACAACGTACGGTCCTTAACTGATAAGGCGGAAACAATACATTAGGACTCCTCTCCCAATGCACGTTTGCAGTGGCCAAACCACCCGCCCGATCTTACAAGTTCATTCACATTCTTTCAATATTCATTAAGGATGCCGTCATGGCTATGTAAACATTTCATTTAAAAGCTTAACTTCTAAGCATAGCGAAGCATACTACGCATTTTCCGTAAAACAGGTATCAAGGGTAATATTGCAATAATCAAGGATGATAATGCAGCAATTAGGTTATCACTCAACTCCTAATTACTTAATGCAATAAAACATAATATAAATAATAAAACATTTGTAAAATTCAAGGTAGGGTTTAAATGCACCGGGGCTTGCCTTGCTCAGACACGACGACTGACTCAGACTCGGAGACTCCAACGTCTGGTCCGGAACCCACTGACGATCGCTCTTCTCCGGAAGCTTGCTCGACGACTTTGGCTTCCTCGAAAGCGGTGACTACACGAATACATAACATGCTTTAACATGATGCTCAATGATAAACATGATGCTTGATGATAACATGCCACGGTTACGCTTTGAGTACAACTTCCCTTCACGGTACAGTCGTAAACAGAAAACCTACTAACTAGCAGCGACGAGTTCCCGCGATACCAGCTTTTAACCTAACAAGTTACTAACGAGCTCAATCATGAAGTTAAGGTGCCCGAGATCACAAAAGGGTAGTGACCTAAGGACATCACTCAATCAAAAGGCACATAACACTTAAAGTTCTCAAATTAACATTTATTTATTATTAAACAATTAGGGCATAATTAGAAGTTGATCAAATTTTATCTAAACAAGCTCAAACTTTTTCTATGGGTTAAGAATGATTTATAACAGTGCCATAATAAATTTCATAATTTTTGGATAAATAAATTAATTATTAAAATTACTGGAAGTTGCATTTAATCTTTAATGAAACCAATTAATTTTACTGCATAAAGTATTCAAATTCATGATTTAACATTTTTCCTAGATAGTTTATACATTGAGAAGCTTACACAAAAATTTTCATGAATTTTGGAACTCTACACAATTTTTAATGAAATAAACAAATAACTGCACTATTCATTTATTTGAAAAAGAAAAACAAAAACGAAATCGGGCCGATTCTTATTTTTCCCGCGGTCCGGCCCAACCAGACGGCCCGCTCACGCGTCCGCACGCGCGCTCACGACCGGCCCAGTCGCGGCCCAGCCCACTCGCTCGCCCGCGCGCGTCGGCCTCCCTCTCTCTCTCGCTGACAGTGTGACCCCACCTGTCATCTCCTTCCTCCCGCTCGCTCTCGCTCTCCCGCGCGCTCGCTCGCTTCCCCGCGGTGGCCGGCCGGTGACCGGCGCTTCGGTCGACAAACCGAGCTGACCAACATCCTCTACACAACCTAGCGAACCCGTTTTGCTAAGTTGTGCCAAGGTTCGAGCCCTAGTGACCCGCGAGCGACGGCGATGGCGGCACGGTGGCCACGGAAGCAGCACGCCGGCGACTACAAAGCGGTAGAGACTAAATTGAAGGGTCGGGAAGCATCAGTGGCTCACCGCGGTTGCAGTGGAGTTCTTGGTGGCGACGGGGAGCGGCTGGAGTGGCCTGACCACGGGAAGGCGATGATGGCGGTGGGTTGCCGGAGTTGGGCACGGGAGCAGGCGATGCGGAGGTTTGGGTGCGAGAACGGTGAACTCCGGTGGTCCACGAGGTGCGCGAGGATGAGGCGACTCGATTGGTGCAGCCTGCGTGACCGGAGGCGGCTTGGTGGCGGCAGCGGCGAGCGGCGGAGCTGCGCGGCGGCGGTGGCGAAAACAGGGAGAAGAAAATGATTCACTGGACGCGGCGATATATGTAGGCAGCGGTCGCGGCTACAGCGCTGCACTGCTCGCGTCGTCGCGCTGGCGTCCCCGACCGTGCGTGAAGGCCGTGGAAGGCCACGGCGGCGATCGGCCGGCGCCCATACCGGCCGGTGGCCGACGGTCATTGGTCTGACACTGTAGCTCCCCCCCCCCAAATTCTGAAATTCAAACTGGTTTTTCAAATTACTCCCAAATTTGTATAACAACTTGAAAATTTTCCAATGTATGAAATCTTCAGAATTTCAAGCTCTACAAGTTTGATATTGAACACTTTTTCAAATTCTTCTTGGATTTTGAAATTTGAGTTTAAATTCAAAAAGGGATACATTTTTCAGATTTGGTAATTTAGAAATTACTTTTGATTTTATATTGAAACTTTAAAATCTCCAAACATCAAAGTTGTATATCTTGACCAGACCTACAACTTTGCTGTTCAAAACTTTTTCAAATTCAGCCTCCATTTTGAAATCTTAGTTTGGGGACAAAAATGAATTAAATCTGAAATTTGTTTATTTTCAAAATTGCTCCACATTTTACACTAAAACTTTGAAAACTCAAAACACTAAAGTTGTAGCCCTTGAAAAGTTCTACAAACTTGGTTTTGAACTTTTTCCCAAATTTTGCTTATATTTTGAATTATTTCAAAAGGGGTAAAACAGGGTTTTGAAATTTAGGGTTTTCGGAGGGATTTCAAATTGGAATTTGTTTCTACTTTGATTTGTGATTACTTAGTGATCAAAACCTCACCCAAAGGCATCATTTGGACCAACATGACATGGTTGACCAAATGCCACCCTTGGTTGACCAATTTACTTTTAAAATTCTTTTACATTTCTCCCCAGATTTGAATTCGAATTCGAACCGGAAAACTCGTGACAAGTTTTGGGACTCCAATTCAAACTCAAATTTGGAGTTTCATTTTAGATGTTTTACTTGAGCTCATACCCTACACTTGACACTAGTGTGCAACACAGTCGCACACCTCAAATTACGCAGGGCATGGACTAAGTATTTGCGGTGATATTCGAAATTAGGGTTTTCGATTTCGGAGCACACCACTGAAAAACACATTCAACCTAGATAAGTAAACTTGTTTTAGTTGATGCATAACAAGGTTAACCTAACAGGGATGATTAGCAATGCATTATGATGACATGCAGATTAATTAGCACTATAACACCCGGGGTGTTACAATGTCGTACTTACAGCTCTGACATTGTGGCATGACTGCCATCCAAACACACTTTACCACTCCGGATTTCGGCATTCGTTGAATTTCGGTTCTATCATAAGCCAAACATCATTTTTTAGGACTAATATTAACTTTAGTATAGTCCATACTCTACAACTGTTGCATTTGTCAATCACAACGTAATGTTATTAATGTTTTTTTGTGTAAGTAATGTTATTAATGTTTGGCACTACCCTCTGGTCTCAATAATTTTGTTACAATATATGAATTCTATCTAGCAGGTAACCAATTTTGGGGTTGTCATAATTACACAGTCAGTGCCAGCAGCACAGTAGGGCAACCATAACAAGAGGCTTTGTACCAATCTGCTCCTTAAGATCAAATTGACATAATGTGTTCTCTAGTTAATTTCTAAATCCGATTTTGAACTCTTGGATCGCTTTATCATGCAAAAAATCTGACAGCCTTTGCTCTCTGCGGTGGAAATGAAATGCGGTTATTTGCAGCTATAAAATGTGGCGGCAACCGTGTGATCACCGTGACACTGACTTGACATGCACAGTGGAAAGGATCAAAGGAAGAAACAAGGAGAATCTAATCAACTTTCTAAATTTTCGGAAAACAATACAAGTTCGACTTGTTTGTCTTCAAATATAAAAGCATCTCAAGCAACTTGTTCACCCAATTAGTTCAAGTTTATTTCAATGCGTCGAGCACGCGACATATCCAGCAGAATAATTGGGCACACAAGATCCGAGGTCACTATTATTTATTTATATTAATAATAAACTAATAGTCCTTATTACCGTTGAACCTGTTGATCTTGAAATGGCCGAGTTCCACGCCGGCCTCCGCTGCAGTCCTCGCCTCGCCGTCGAGGGCCATCTCAGCCAGAATCCTCCCCACCGCCGGCCCCATCTTGAAGCCGTGGCCAGAGAACCCGGCCCCGACCACCACGTCCTCCCCGAACTCCCCACCCAGCCAGTCGATGACGAAGTCCTTGTCTGGCGTCATGGAGCATATGCACGACTGCCGGATGACCGGCCCGCCGGCGGAGTCCACGTGACCCGGCATGAACTCCTGGATCCACCTAGCCACCCGGTCGGTGATCTCTCTGTCGCCGGAGGCCCAGTCGCGGTTGTCCGGGTCGCAGGGCGGCCCGCCGTCGCAGCTGATCTTGATGAGGCCCGGGAGCTCAAGCGACGGCGTGCCGTAGACGGGCGTGTCGCCGTAGCTGGAGAACGTCGGGAAGCCAGCCTTGGCCGTCAGGCCGCGCTCGCGGCCGGGCTTGATGCGCCAGTAGAGGGTCAGCGTGTGCAGCGGCTGGATGGGGATCTCCACGCCGGCGACGGACCTGAGAAGCTTGCTCGTCCACGCGCCCACCGTGACGACGCACTTGGCGCCGCGGAACACCTCGCCGGCGCTCGTCGTCACCACGACGCCTCCCTCCGGCCCCGGCCCCTTGCTGATGTCCACGACCTCGGCGTTGTCCCTGACCACGGCGCCCATCTTGACGGCGAGCGCCTGGAACATGGCCACCGCCTTGGTCGCGTTGAGCACGCCGCCGCCGCGCTCGCTCACCGCGGTCACCCACCCTTCCGCCGGTGCCTGGAACGCGCCTCCCCACATCTGGCTTAGGTCCACCTCCTCCGCGCCGGCGCTCTTGACGGCGGCGAGGAGCGCGGCGTTGCCGCGCGGGCCCATGGAGAGGTGCGGGGCAGGGGTGAGCACGCGGTACCCGGACTCCGCCTCCGCGTCCGCCCACAGGCGGCGGGCGAGGCGCACCATGGGTGGGTACTGCGCCTTCACGTAGGCGTCGCGGATGATGCGGGAGTCGCCGTGCGAGGAGCCGAGCTGGTGCAGCAGGTCGAAGCGCTCCAGGAGCAGGGTGTGCGCCCCGCGGGACGCGGCCGCATGCGCCGCGCAGCTTCCCATGATGCCCGCGCCCACCACGATGACATCGTAGTCCAGGCGGAGGCCCGCGGCAGCGGCAGCGGCGGCGTCATGAGCTTCCGCGGGGGCAGTCATGGCCACGACTCCACGAGGCGGACGACACTTGACACTGGGTTTCCGTGTCCTTATGCAGATGCGGATGATTTTATATAGGGATATGCAGAGGCCGAAGCTTGTTACGCTGGTCTGTGGAGCAGCAATGGTGAGGGGATGAACCGATCCTTTGTCGCAGGTCACGGCTCTTTTTATGATCTTATTATACTCCAGGTAGTGTCCTGTTTAGATAGGTATATATCTCTTTTTATGCTTTGATTTTGTTCATGTCGAAATTTCTTTCTCTTCTCCCATGCTTAAATTGGGCTTACCCATCCTAAATTTTGTAGTAAAATTAGCATATGAGACACCTTTCATCAATAAAAAGGGAGACTTCGTTTTTTTTAAAAAAAAGGAGACTTGTACACATACTCATTGTTTCTGTTTTTTAGGCTGCAGCTGAGGCTATTTCCTATTCTAGCTACAGTGCAAAGCAATTTACTATGTGCAGCCACAGCCACCGCCACAGCCATAGCTGCAATCAAAAGTAGCAGCAGCGAGCACAGCCATATGCTCATAATCATGGATGCAAAACGATCTAAAAAATAGAAAACCGATTTTTTTAGGATAAACATGCACAAAATACGATATCAGTGATATCCGTCCGTATCCGATCCGTTTTCATCCCTAATGGTGAGGGGATGAACCGATCCTTTGTCGCAGGTCACGGCTCTTTTTATGATCTTATACTCCAGGTAGTGTCCTGTTTAGATAGGTATATATCTCTTTTTATGCTTTGATTTTGTTCATGTCGAAATTTCTTTCTCTTCTCCCATGCTTAAATTGGGCTTACCCATCCTAAATTTTGTAGTAAAATTAGCATCTGAGACACCTTTAATCAATAAAAAGGAAGACTTCGTTTTTTTTTTAAAAAAGGAGACTTGTACACATACTCATTGTTTCTGATTTTTAGGCTGCAGCTGTGGCTATTTCATATTCTAGCTACAGTGCAAAGCAATTTACTATGTGCAGCCACAGCCACCGCCACAGCCATAGCTGCAATCAAAAGTAGCAGCAGCGAGCACAGCCATATGCTCATAATCATGGATGCAAAACGATCTAAAAAAATAGAAAACCGATTTTTTTAGGATAAACATGCACAAAATGGCATGAACATAGGCGATTCTGTAGCCAGCATTCTCCTCGACTATTTGATGGACCAGTGTACTACAGAGTTTGAAGGAAGAAGACAAACGAGGTAAAGTTCAAGTTCCGTAACTAGAGTGAATAGTGGAAACGGGAAATTTGATCGACCAGTGTACTAGAGAGTATAAATCTGGTGTAGTGGAATACTTTATAAGTTACTGCTAGCGATGTCCAGACGGACGTCCGTGGCTGCTGGCCTGCTACGCCTGTTGCCCTTGCTCGCTCGCCTGCTTGCGTGCCTGCTCGCTCGCCTGCCCGCCCACCTGCTCGCCTGGGCCTGCTGCTGCGTGCCCGCACCGCTTCGTGGGGGACCGCCTGCGCCCACCTCGCTTCTTGCGTGCACGTGGAGACCGCCTGCGGCCGCGGGACTGCCTCCGCCTGCGTCCGCTTCTACGAAACACTTGCAATATGAAGAATTTATTACAACATACGTCTGAAACAAATGAAACAATTAGAAGATACGCTTGAGAAATATGTGTATAATCACTGCCATATATGCAACATTCAGATAAAAACACTTGCAACATACGTCTGAAAACAACTGAAACATTTAAAACATACACTTGAAACATACGTGTATAACCATTGCAACATGTGCAACATCCAAATCTACTTTTGCAACGTCCAGATAAAACACATGCAATATATGTCAGGAGCAGCTAAAATACTTGCAACATACGTCCGAGACACTTCCAAAACCACCTGAAAAACACTTGAAAATCATTACAAACATATGTAACATCTAGATAAAACACTTGCAACATATGTGTAAAACATATGCAACATCCACATAAACACACTTGCAACATACGTCCGAAACATTTGCAAAAACACTTGAAAAACACTCGAAAACCATTGCTAACATACGCAACATCTAGATAAAACACTTGCAACATATGTGTGAAACATATGCAACATCCACATAAACAAACTTGCAACATACGTCTGAAAAATAGATGAAACATTAGGAACAGACGCTTGCAACATACATGTACAACCATTGCAACATATGCAACATCCGTATAAGACACTTGAAATATACATATGAAATAACTCAAACACTTGAAACATAGGCTTGGAACATGTCTGAAAACGCATGAAACACTTAAACACAGCGTCGCCGGCGGCCATGGCCTACCTAGTGAAGAACTGCGGTAACCAGCAAGCTCGGGCCAGGAGGACATAAAAAACAACAGCCCAGCTGAAAGCCCAAGTTTGGTTTTGGTAATTAATGACACCAAGTTGCTAATGTCATGTGTTAAGTGTTTTGAGTTAGGCATAAGCAACACATGTGATGAAGGTATACGTGGCAAGGAGTGGTGGCCACAAGATCACAAAGAAATGATGCATGAACATGAAATGATGAGCAAGATCATGAAGAAATGCACATAAAATGATGGACATGATGATCAAGTGGAGGAGAAGGATCTAAGAGCGCAAGGCAAAGGTATAACCATAGGGTTTTCCTTTTGCCGGTCTAAGATGAGTAGAGAAGTGATTGACCGGGTTTAGAATACATAGCCGACTATCAAGAGGGGCAATCATGGTTAGCTCGGGAATCAAGTGCCACTAGATCAATGTCTTGAGCATATGCATTAGGATCTAGTTGAGAGCTAACATAATGCCTTGAAAAATGACTGTGAAAATGCTAACACACGTGCACTTGGTGGTTTACACTTGGTGGTGTTAGCACATTTGCAAAGGCGGTGGTGTTTGAGCGGTAGTAAGGGGTTTGGGGTTCGCTCTCCCTTCCGCCGAGCGTGCGAGCGCGGGATTCAGGCGTTTTCGAGGAAATGAAATGCCTATTTTCTATTGCGCCGGAGTCTAGAAAAGGTGGCGAAAGTCAAAATTGTTTTTCACTGAAAAACTGCGATCGGACGCTGCACCGGACGCGGTCACGGTTTGACCGGACGCGTCCGGTCAGTTCAACGCGGCGCGGGCACTAGGGTTTGTGACCGGACGCTGGTCTGGCCTGACCAGCGCATCCGGTCAGTTCTCCGGTGCGCTGAAGTAGAGCGCGCGACCAGCGCGTCCGGTCCCTCACGGAACCAGAGCGTCCGGTCAGGCGTCCAGAGGGACAGAGTGCTGATCGGACGCGCGGCGCGTCCGGTCACGTGTGATCGGACGCGTCCGGTCTCGACGGGAGCTTACTGGAACGCGACCGGACGCTGGCACTGTCGCGTCCGGTCAAATGGTTGAGTGCGTCCGGTCACGGCAACGGCTAGTTCTGACGCGCATTGTTTCTCGCTGTCGTGTAGTGACCGGACGCGTCCGGTCACCCTGACCGGAGCGTCCGGTCAGCACGATTTTCGCTGCGTCATCCGTAACGGCTAGCTGCGTACCCCTTCGCTATAAATAGAGGATGTCCGAGGTTTGAGGGTAACTCTTGCACATTTTAAGACCTAGAGACATCCTTTAAGCTAGAGAACAACCCCTCCACTCATCTCTTTGCTTAGTTGCACATCTCGAGTGAGATTGAGTGAGATTCAAGTGCATTGCTTGAGAGTTGCATTCTAGAGGCACTTGATCTTCGAGTTGTTGCGGATTTCTTGTTACTCTTCCGTGTTTCCTGACACGGTAGACGGCTTGGAGCAGCGGAGGTGATTGAGCTCACAATTGGAGATTGTTGGAGCCCTCACCAAGTGTTGTAAGGGGTTCTTGATCCTTCCCCGCGGGAGTTCGCAAATTGGATACTCTAGTGAAGCTCGTGGCTTGGAGGATCCCCATCTTGTGTGCGGTTGTGCGGCGCCCGCCGAGGGCTCGACTCTTGATAGTCGATTAGCTCGCGAACCGACAAGTGGGTGCATCGCCACAACGAGGAGTAGCTTGCCGGGAAGCAAGTGAACCTCGGTAAAAAATATTGTGTCATCTCTTTGCCGAGGATTTCTCTTGTGGTTGATAATTGTGATTGATTCTTCAAGTGCATTACTTCTCTACATCATTGGTATAAGAATCAAGTCACTTACTCTTTACTTTCATGTACTAGTTCTATTGTAGTTTGCTTAGCGTAGCTTTTATCACATAGGAGTAAGTAGCTTAGTGACTTAACCTTGTTGGTGTGTATTAGAGATCATAGCCTTGCTTCACTAGAATTGTATAGGTGGCTTGCATAGTGTAGTTGAGCTAGTGCTAGAATTAGCTTAGCCATCTTTTATTCTAACGTGTTTGTTTAGTGAAGCTTGTAGATTTTTAAATAGGCTATTCACCCCCCCTCTAGCCATTTGGACCTTACAAGTGGTATCGGAGCCGAGGCACCGTTTGATTAAGGCTTAACAACCTCCGGTGAAGAAATGGCTCAATTAAGTTTGCACATCAACAACACCAAGAAGGCACCTCACTTTGATGGCACAAATTATGCATATTGGAAGGTTAAGATGACCGCACACCTCAAGTCAATCAATAGAGAAGTGTGGAAGGTCACCGAAACAAAATTTGAGGTTGCTAATCTGGAAGCACCTACACCGGTTGAAGAGAAGAAGCTCCAATGCAATGACATTGCCATTAGTGCTCTTCATGAAGCATTAGATGACAAGACATTTGAGCAAGTGAAGAACATAGAAGTTGCACATGATGCTTGGGCCAAGCTTGAAGAAACATTTGAGGGCACCGAAGGCACAAAGACCGCTAAAGCATATATCTTGCAAGAAAAATTTTCAAGCTTCAAGATGCAAGATGATGAAAGTGTACCAGAAATGTTTCATCGATTGTAAGTCATTGTCAATGAGCTAAAGGCACTTGGTGAGGAGGTCAAAGACAACCAATTCTCTATGAAGTTCTTGAGAAGCTTGCCCAAGAGATTTGATACATTGATCATCGTGCTAGTGAGGACTACATTGAAGGATTCAACTCCTCAACAAATATTTTAAGAGGTGATGACCGATGATTCATATAGAGAAGATGATGAGAAGGATGAGTTGGTAAAGAAGAAGAAGAAGGAAAATGAGAAGAAAGATGATGAAAAGAAGAAGAGTGTGGCATTCAAAGCCACCACATCCAAGGACAAATCCAAGATTGAATCATCAAGTGAAGAAGACTCAAGCTCTTGTGATAGTGATGACATTGATGAGAAGATGGCTCTCTTTGTCAAGTAATTTGGCAAATTCATGAAGAAGAAGGGCTTTCGTGCAAGAAGGAGGAAGAACTCATCCAAGAAGAATGAGCATACCATGAGATGTTTTAGATGCCATAGCAAGGACCATCTCATTGCAAAGTGTCCTTATGATAGTGATGATGAAGATGCTATCAAGAAGGAGAGGAAGAAGCAAAAGAAGAAGCAAGAAAAGAAGGAGAGCTCTCATAAAAAGAAGAATGACTCTCATGTTGCTACATGGGATATTCAAAGGATTTAGACTTGGTAGTTTATACTTGGTTGACTTCAATGATAGTGAGACACAATTGACATCATGCTTGCTTAGCAAATCTAGTATGGGATAGTTGTGGCATAGAAGGCTTGGTCATGTTGGAATGAAACAATTGAACAAACTTTTGAGGCATGACTTAGTTAGAGGCTTGAAGGATGTCACCTTTGAGAAGGATAAACCTTGTAGTGCTTGTCAAGCCGGCAAACAAGTTGGAAATACACATCCTAGTAAGAGTGAAATGAGTACATCAAAGGCATTTGAGCTATTGCACATGGACTTGTTTGGGCCAACTACATATACTAGCATTGGTGGCAACAAGTATGGTTTTGTGATTGTTGATGACTACACTAGATACACTTGAGTGTTCTTTCTCTATGACAAGAGTAATGTTTATGATCTATTCAAGTCTTTTGTCAAAAGAGTGCAAAATGAGTTTGAAATCACCATCAAGAAGATTAGAAGTGACAATGGTAGTGAGTTCAAGAACACAAGAATTGAAGATTTATGTGATGATCTCGGTATTGGACATCAATTCTCACCAACATACACTCCTCAATCAAATGGTGTAGTTGAAAGGAAGAATAGAATTTTGATTGACATGGCTAGATCAATGCTTAGTGAATACAATGTGAGTCATTTATTTTGGAGTGAAGCTATCAACACGGCTTGCTATTGTAGCAACCGTCTTTATTGCCATGGGAAGCTTGGGAAGACACCATATGAGCTATTGAATGGAAGAAAGCCCAACATTGCATACTTTAGAGTGTTTGGTTACAAATGCTATATTCTCAAGAAAGGCACTAGATTGAGCAAGTTTGAAAAGAAATGTGATGAAGGGTTCTTACTTGGCTATTCTACCACAAGCAAAGCATATAGAGTTTGGAATCTCACAAATGGCACCTTGGAAGAAGTTCATGATGTTGAGTTTGATGAAACCCAAGGATCTCAAAATGAAGCTCAAAACCTTGATGATATGAGAGGAGACCAATTGGCAAATGCAATGAGAAACATGGACATTGGTGATGTTAGGCCAAGGCAAGTTGATGATGATGATATTCATGTAATCAACCAAAGTGTACAAATTGATACAAATCAAGCAAGCTCTAGTGGTTCTCATGATGAAGCTCAAGTTCAAGGTCAAACAAGTGAAAGCAATCAACTCCCAATACTCCAACCTACTAGTATTGCAAGGGATCATCCATTAGATCAAATCATTGGTGGAATTCAAAGTGGTGTTCAAACTAGATCAAGATTAGCATTATTTTGTGAGCACTACTCATTTGTGTCACTTGAAGAACCTAAGAAAATAGAAGATGCTTTGAAAGATTCTGATTGGGTAAATGCCATGCATGAAGAGCTAAACAACTTCACTAGAAATCAAGTTTGGGAACTTGTTGAAAGGCCGAAGAACTACAATGTAATTGGCACCAAATGGGTCTTTAGAAACAAGCAAGATCAAGATGGTATGGTTGTGAGAAACAAAGATTGGTAGCACAAGGATATACTCAAGTTGATGGTCTTGACTTTGGAGAGACATATGCACCGGTTGCAAGATTGGAGGCAATTAGAATCTTATTAGCATATGGTTGTGCACACAACATCAAGCTTTATCAAATGGATGTCAAAAGTGCATTTCTCAATGGTTACATCAGTGAAGAAGTTTATGTTGAGCAACCTCCCGGTTTTGAAGATGACAAGAAGCCCAACCATGTTTTCAAGCTAAAGAAGACATTATATGGTTTGAAGCAAGCACCTAGAGCATGGTATAAGAGGTTGAGGGACTTTCTTCTCTCTAAAGGGTTCAAGACGGGAAAGGTTGACACCACTCTCTTCACTAAGAAGCTTAGAAATGACTTGTTTGTGTTGCAAATCTATGTGGATGATATCATTTTTGGATTAACCAATCAAGATTTTTGTGAAGAGTTTGGAAAAATGATGGCAAATGAGTTTGAGATGTCTATGATTGGAGAGCTTAGTTACTTCCTTGGACTTCAAATCAAGCAAATGAAGGATGGCACTTTTGTAAGTCAAGGCAAGTACATCAGGGACATGATCAAGAAGTTTGGATTGCAAGATGCTAAGCCAATGAGTACACCAATGGGCACAAATGATCAATTGGGTGTCGATACTAGTGGCAACATGGTAGATCAAAAGCAATATCGGTCTATGATTGGAAGTTTGCTCTATGTCACCGCTTCTAGGCCGGATGTGATGTTTAGTGTATGCAAGTGTGCAAGATATCAAGCTTCACCTAGAGAGAGTCACTTGAAAGCAACCAAGAGGATATTGAGATATCTTAAGGGCACTCATGATGTTGGACTATGGTATCCCAAGGGGTCAAACTTTGAGTTGATTGGATATTCGGACTCCGACTATGGTGGATGCAAGATTGATAGAATGAGCATAAGTGGCACTTGTCAATTGCTTGGAAGGTCTCTTGTTTCATGGTCATCAAAGAAATAAAATAGTGTTGCACTATCTACCGCCGAGGCCGAATACATTAGTGCCGGTAGTTGTTGTGCACAATTGCTTTGGATGAAAGCAACTTTGAATGATTTTGGAATTAAGTTCAAGAATGTGCCATTGTTTTGTGACAATGAAAGTGCTATCAAGATGACACAAAATCCGGTTCAACATTCAAGAACGAAGCACATTGACATAAGGCATCACTTCATAAGAGACCATCAACAAAAGAGTGATATTAGCATTGAAAGCATTGGCACCGAAGATCAACTAGCCGATATCTTTACAAAGCCACTTGATGAGAAGAGATTTTACAAGTTGAAGAATGAATTGAACATACTTGACTTCTCCAACTTGAAATGAGTGCACCCCCACATTCTTAAATGACATGCCTCTCCTCCGACATAGCAAGGTAAAGTTGTTTGGCATATCATCCATACTTTGCTAAGGACATGTTTAGAACATATAGACATATTTGCATGACAAATAGGCTCATTCATGAAAATCAAATAGGTTTAATATATATATGGTACCACTATTGCTTCTTTGTTTTGATTGATCTAGTGGTAGCATATGACATGTTTGTGGGCTTGCAAACCTAGTGTTGAATCTAGAAAATGAGCTCATGATGTGTAATTCAACATGATCAAGATAACCCTTATACTTTATGAGGTGTGAAGAAGCTTGTCCTTGGTTCAAACCGAATTACATATTCTAGGCAAGTGATCTAGATTGAACCATAATTTGGACTCCCTCATATTGATTGACTTAACCCTCACTAAAATTGGCACCTTTTTGGTGATTGTTGACAAAGGGGGAGAGAAAAGTCACAAAGATAGAAAAGTCACAAAGATAAAAAGTTAAGTTGCAAAGGGGGAGAAAGATAGTAAGGGGAGAGATATTAAAATTGAGCACACAAGTAGAGGGAGCAAGCTCATAAATTGTTTGTTGCATTTATATGTGCATTAACATGACGTATTGTTGCATTGCAAAGTTTAAATTCATATTCATGTTTGTATGGTGTTTGCTAAAAATAGAACTTGAATGATGATTTGTTGAGAATAGCTTTACAAGTTGTATCTAGACACCCTTTGCTTTTAATGTTGATCTCACGGGGTACTTTAGTGTTTGTGATCTTTACAAGTGATGTATTTACAAGTGGTGTTTAGCTACATCGATGCTAAGGATGGTATATAAAGGCAACTCCGATTGGTATCATGCTTCAAAGGTCCATTCTATATACCTTAGCATCAATTTGATAGTAGTAACTCTCCCAAAATTCAAATCCATACATATGTGCAAAACTGAACCAAACTCATGGAAGCACATATGTAGGGGGAGCTAATACTATCGAAATTGAAAATTGATTTCATTTCATATCTTTGTGATGGTTGTCATCAATTACCAAAAAGGGGGAGATTGAAAGCCCAAGTTTGGTTTTGGTAATTAATGACACCAAGTTGCTAATGTCATGTGTTAAGTGTTTTGAGTTAGGCATAAGCAACACATGTGATGAAGGTATACGTGGCAAGGAGTGGTGGCCACAAGATCACAAAGAAATGGTGCATGAACATGAAATGATGAGCAAGATCATGAAGAAATGCACATAAAATGATGGACATGATGATCAAGTGGAGGAGAAGGATCTAAGAGCGCAAGGCAAAGGTATAACCATAGGGTTTTCCTTTTGCCGGTCTAAGATGAGTAGAGAAGTGATTGACCGGGTTTAGGATACATAGCCGACTATCAAGAGGGGCAATCACGGTTAGCTCGGGAATCAAGTGCCACTAGATCAATGTCTTGAGCATATGCATTAGGATCTAGTTGAGAGCTAACATTATGCCTTGAAAAATGACTGTGAAAATACTAACACACGTGCACTTGGTGGTTTACACTTGGTGGTGTTAGCACATTTGCAAAGGCGGTGGTGTTTGAGCGGTAGTAAGGGGTTTGGGGTTCGCTCTCCCTTCCGCCGAGCGTGCGAGCGCGGGATTCAGGCGTTTTCGAGGAAATGAAATGCCTATTTCCTATTGCGCCGGAGTCTAGAAAAGGTGGCGAAAGTCAAAATTGTTTTTCACTGAAAAACGACGATCGGACGCTGCACCGGACGCGGTCACGGTTTGACCGGACGCGTCCGGTCAGTTCAACGCGGCGCGGGCACTAGGGTTTGTGACTGGACGCTGGTCTGGCCTGACCAGCGCGTCCGGTCAGTTCTCCGGTGCGCTGAAGTAGAGCGCGCGACCGGCGCGTCCGGTCCCTCACGGAACCAGAGCGTCCGGTCAGGCGTCCAGAGGGACAGAGTGCTGATCGGACGCGCGGCGCGTCCGGTCACGTGTGATCGGACGCGTCCGGTCTCGACGGGAGCTTACTGGAACGCGACCGGACGCTGGCACTGTCGCGTCCGGTCAAATGGTTGAGTGCGTCCGGTCACGGCAACGGCTAGTTCTGACGCGCACTGTTTCTCGCTGTCGTGTACCCTGACCGGAGCGTTCGGTCAGCACGATTTTCGCTGCGTCGTCCGTAACGGCTAGCTGCGTACCCCTTCGCTATAAATAGAGGATGTCCGAGGTTTGAGGGTAACTCTTGCACATTTTGAGACCTAGAGACATCCTTTAAGCTAGAGAACAACCCCTCCACTCATCTCTTTGCTTAGTTGCACATCTTGAGTGAGATTGAGTGAGATTCAAGTGCATTGCTTGAGAGTTGCATTCTAGATGCACTTGATCTTCGAGTTGCTGCGGATTTCTTGTTACTCTTCCGTGTTTCCCGACACGGTAGACGGCTTGGAGCAGCGGAGGTGATTGAGCTCACAATTGGAGATTGTTGGAGCCCTCACCAATTGTTGAGCTAGTGCTAGAATTAGCTTAGCCATCTTTTATTCTAACGTGTTTGTTTAGTGAAGCTTGTAGATTTTTAAATAGGCTATTCACCCCCCCTCTAGCCATTTGGACCTTACACCAGCGTACACCTCCGCTGCAGGACTTCCCTTCCTGCCGTCGTGTCCCGCTAGCCGCAGGACACGATGTCTTGGCCGGTGACGATCTCTGCCCGGTGACGCCGTGGCTGTGACGGGCGAGGTGGAGTGGAGCGCGGCAAGTAAGGGACGCGGCGCGGCCAGCGATGGGGTACGACGCAGTAGGGGGAAGCGCACAGCACGGCGAGGGACGGGCGCACGGTGGGGGAAGGGGGGCGCGATGGGACGGAGTGGGGCCGGCGGATGCAAGTCTAAAGAAGAGGCATAGCAGGAGACGGTGTCGGTCAAGACTGAGAAATCAGTGGATAAGAATTAACGTAGAGAATAACTAGTTAAGATGAGCCTAAAATCCGTCCGATATTTTTGGGAGTGTCGAACACTCAGGTTGGAGCGTTTCCAATACTTATATAGCCAATTTCACGACAAATTTGGAGCTGTTTATACTAGAATTATAATAAGGAATTGTACATTTATTTAAAAGTTGTTACGGCATACACTACTTAAAAACCCATGGTCCAATCATTCAATAAAAAAACTTTGGTCCAACTTTTTTTTTTAAAAAAAAAGATCTATGGTCCGGAGCAGACATGTGTAGATGCGTGGATCCATTGCGATTTCAAACTGCAATTACAGCACCAGGAACGAACCAGAGCCAACCCTGGCCCCTGGAGCAATGGTGCGCCGCTCAGAATTCACATGGCCAAGAACATGCATGGTAAACTAAAACCGTAAAAGGGGCATCAGATCAGAGTGTCCTTGTGTTTCTGACGAGTGAAATACTCACCACCAATCGTTACAGAACGTTAGCAAGCTCAGCCTGACAAGGTACATTAGCAACGTTTTAAGTTCATCTCAAAAAAAAAAAAAAATAACCATTGTTTACCAGTCCTTCTACCAAAGACTGAGATCACATAGGCTGTTTTGCTGGAGAGATCAACCATATCAAAGCGCCTCTTGAAAAAGAGCGGGAGTCCAGGCAAATTACGCAGTGAAGGCTTAGAGATGCAGAACGAGCCAAGTTGCAATTACATGGCATAGTTTTCTCCTCCTTTTTCTCCTATATTCCATGGATGCAGCGCAACAAGACAATTGTTAATTTGGCATCCGAGAAGACAAGCGCACGAGCAACCAACCAACGACCATGAGAGTCGGAATTCTTTTTACTGAAGCAGGCGAGGCATCATGTATTGGATTGGATGGCGAATTGGCCCACCAACTAGTGCGGCTAGAGAGACATTGCAGATCAGCCAATGCCGCTGTTCTGTAGGAGTATTTTGCATTTGAGATTGACTCGACTACGGCATTATTAGATAAGAATATATGGGCTAATTATGGGTGTATAGCAAAGTTGGATTTATAAAGAAAGACAATATATATAGGTATAAAGAGCAACCACTATTGTTCTTGTACGTCTTGCTTGGAATTTATAAAGAAAGACAATACGGAGTATATAGGTACAAAGAGCAACCACCGTTATCAGAAATTGCCCATTAGGGAATGCTTTGTTGATAAGCTTAGCCGTTCCAGGCAAAAGGAAGGGTGATCATATTCTGCTTTTCTTGAGCGAAAGAGATTGATTGCTACTGATCCTAAGTCCTTTATTTCTCAGTTTGCAGACGGACGCTAAGTGACGAAACGAAGGCTGGCTGTTTGGAAAATTCCGTTACATGAATCGCTCTCGTTTGGCCGTGCTGAGTGGGCGATTGGCGACCATTGCAGCACTGCAAATATCGAATATCTGAAACCGAAAGTGATGCACATGCATCATGTAGAGTAGTTGTAGTCATGTTGACGATTGTGAATTAGCGATGTTCATTCATGTTCTCGACAAGTTTGTATCGTGTCTGACAATCTTTCTTGCCTGATTGAACGATGCCACTATCGTATCCGAATCACATTGATTGAGATTTGAGAATACGACTGGACTGACTATGAGAAACAGTTGCTCATCACTCCTGTTTTACCGCATGCTCTGGTCCACGGACTCGTTGTAGCGGTAGGCGAGTCGGTCAGACACTATTGTTTATTTGTTTTACGGACTTGCCAGGGGCGCTAGCGTCCAGATGTTGTCGAGTGTATAACACATCTAGCAGGAGGCCTGCGCCGCCCACACCGTCCTGGACGTCGTCTACGCCGCCCGCTGCTTTCCACGCGTATACCATGTGCAACGTCCTATCTATTGTTGAAACATCCAGATGCAATAGTTACAACATAAAAAAGGCAAATGAATCATTTGAAACAAACGTCATAAACACTTGCGGAAACGCCTCAAAAACATTTGAAACCATTACAAATATATGCAACATTCAGATGAAACACTCGCAAACATACGTATGAAATACCTGAAAACACTTGAAAAATGTGCTTGCAACATGCATGTATATGTAATATCCAGATAAAAGACTTGCAACATTCATCTGAAATAGATGAAACATTTGAAACATACACTTGAAATATTCTGGTATAGCCATTACAACATGTGTAACATCCTAGTCTACTTTTACAACATTGATATACAACACTTGCAACATACTTCTGAAACACTTGAAACATACTATTGTAACATGCACTTTCATCTATTTGTTGCTTGGACGAATAGAGGCTCGTCAATGCGGAGCTCGACGCCGGCGTAGAGCTCGATGCCACGGAGTGGCGCGGAGGTCACCAGTGTAGAGCTCGTTGGCGGCACGAACCTCGGCAGGGGCAGGGGCAGGCGGATGGAGCGCGGAGGTCACCTGGTCAGACAAAATGCATGTTGCATGACTTTGCTTTATACAAAGCAAAATAAGAAACAAAGTATTTGTATTGGGATTTCCAGCTTACATTACCGCTGTACCTGGCTTTTCAAGCGCAAAACAGACGTGCACTACCAACATTTGGGAATTTCTAATTTATTCTATGATGTCATGATGTTTCTATGAATTGATTTTTGTTTCTTTATCAGCTTCCTGCCACACACGTTACAGTTTGTTGGATCCTGCATGCACTTTGCTATGAGCTTGAATTGGCCTGGTTGTCTGAAAAATGGAATTACATATCCCCATAATTGGTACCATGGAACATATATGGTAGATCCGTTCAGAGGTGAATATTGCATGATGTTGCCAATAGCATTGGTGATTGGTTCTAACTTCTAAGGCATTACCCATTTCTCTCCACCACAATTTTTCACTGAAAAGATCTTGAGGAAAGTACTGGTACTCATGGTCGAGTACTGATTCCAGCATTGAAGTCAAGCTATTGCAAAGTTGTCGCTTCCTTTCCCCTATTCACTTGGCTGCAAAACCATGACTGAAGAAAAATATTGTTCGTTGGCTAAAAAAGTACGACTTATAAGACAAGCAAACATGACAATTGTAATGCAGTAAAGGCGTAAAGCATGTGTTTCAGCAAAATTGCCTCTCCCTTCTCTATGTAGTACAGTACTGTACAGTGGCACATGTACTCGTGGTCGTGGCAGAGCTCGCCGACTCACTCAAGCACGCAGACTCCCGTGGCATATGGCGGCAGCAGCAGCACACACGGATTTAGAAACTTGTAACTTGTTCATCATAAAGTTATTTCAATTCATACCAATACATTAAAATTCAGAAGAAAATCACACAGACATACAGTAGGACACAACACATGACCATATCCATGAACGACCTTACTAATCCATGGCATTTCCCATGGGGTCACCCTCGAACCGGTTGATCCTGAAGTGGCCGAGCTCCAAGCTGGCCTCCGCCGCAGTCCTCGCCTCGCTGTCCAAAGCCATCTCTGCCAGGATCGCCTTGACGAAAGGAGCGGAGCGGCTCGGAAGAGTGCGGCCGGAGGCATCACGTCATTTCGAGCTATTTGCCAGGGCGAATAGTCTTTGGTGACTCAAGTGATTGGTTTTGCAGGTTTGGTCGGAGCTGTGGCCGGCCGTCTTCATGGTGCCAACAGCTTCTGTTCGCTAGGACCCGCGCTGTCGGCCAGGGGACGACATGAGGCGAGGCCGGTCAGGACCCCCGGGGCGGCGTTACCTAAGGCAGGCGTCGACTCCGAATGGCAGGCAAGCCCATGGTTTCGGGGAATATTCCCTGAATACGTAGCAGTTGGAGAGGTATTCTTGTTCAGCCTACAAACATGTATAAATAGCCCCCACTGGGGGAGTGTAAAAAGAGGGGAACAAGATCAATAAAATTGTATATTCTCGTTTCACATACACCTTCCTCTCGCTTCCTTTCGCATCTGAGTTCTAGCTCGCGCGACGATCCGGTGTTCAAGGGTTTGGGCCTTGAACAACAGGAGGCATGCAGAAGCTAAGCAGTCTTACAGAGGAAACAACGAAAAAAGTTACATCCTGGCGTGAGTGAAGGATGTGCAACGTTTTGAGCTTACTATATAGTCCCTCCATTCCAAATTATAAGGCATTCCAAGAATTTTGGAGAGTCAAAGCATCCTAAGTTTGATCAAAATTATAGAGAAAATTATAAAAATTTATAACATCAAATAGGTATACTATGAA
This sequence comes from Saccharum spontaneum, assembly GCA_022457205.1. Lineage (NCBI taxonomy): Eukaryota > Viridiplantae > Streptophyta > Magnoliopsida > Poales > Poaceae > Saccharum > Saccharum spontaneum. Next base: position 22,663,255 of record CM039587.1, read on the forward strand.
AATATAATTAATGAAAAATCTAATGATACTTAATTGGTGTCATAAATATTATTATCTTATCATATAAATTTGGTCAAACTTGAGATCCTTTGACTCTCCAAGATTCTTGGAATGCCTTATACTTTGGGATAGGGGGAGTATGCATTATTTTTGTAACTTGACGGCTTCTAGAATCATTTGCTACAGCATCCAGCTCAGCGCTCCTAAGGTGAAAGGGCGAGGATCTGGATAGCGCTACAAGGTGTGCAATTGTTAGGAGCAGACAAATTCACATATATACATTCCTGGTGCCACCGAAAACAGTCCAGACTCGAGAGGCATACACACAAGACTCAAATTCACCGCCATTAACCGGGCAATGTTATAAATCAGTACTCATAAACAAGTCGCCAGTGCAGTGCTGCATAAAACAGATTTTGATTGAGCTATTTGTTCATGGGTAAATCACTGAGATTGAAGGATAGAGAAAAATCAACTATTAGCATTGCCTTGGATCGGACCCAGTGCGAAGTATCCGGCCTCAAAGTTCTGGACTTTCGGCCAGTCCCAAGACCCCCGTGGGATGTATGTTCCAGCCACTGGCGGAGCCAAGGGGGGCCCAGCAGGGGCCATGGCCCCCCCTAACAATACAAACTTCTTTATAATATATACAAAGAGTTTAATAATCTATGTTTATATTAACAGGCTATAATAAATAAAATCATATTATATATGTCTACTAATATCCTCTAGGCAATAAAATTGAATAGAATACAATTACAATAAAATATTTTGATTTATCTAAGTTTGTTTGTCTATCATAATAGGACATATATATATGTATTGAAATTTTTAGTTCTACTATAATACTTATGTTTCATTATACTTTATATTTTATTGAACGCATACTTGACTAGCAACAACAATTCAGTGATCATCTCTTTTTATTGTGAATCGTATTATAGATGTAGACGCTCACATACATGCACGCACATCACTTCTACGAACAAACACACATCTCCTACTCCACTATGAGCACTTTCGAAATACTGAGACGATATATTTTAAGATTTATAAGTCATCACATGCACCACATTGTTGACAAAACACTCACTTAGCATAGGTACGAGCACTTCCGAAATACTAAGTGGTAGATTTTAATATTCATGAATCATCATATGCACCTCAATATGAATAGATACGGTCATCTATCACGGGGAAAAATAGCGAGCATGTTAAATCATCAAACATTGAAATAAAACTAGGAAAATAGAGCTTAACCCCGGAACAAAAATCTAAACAATTAAGCTACAACAAATTCTCCAATGTCAAAACTCTTTGACCGGCCCCCTGTGCATAATTCCTGGCTCCGCCACTTCCGGCTGCAGTTAGAGTCCGTCAATCCGCGGCCGCGCCCAGCTGCCGTGATAACTTGATGAGCATGTACGGAGACTAGGAGGAGGGCTACGCAGTGTAGTACGTCGGGCCGCTGGCTGCCGCTGTAGGGGCGGCCTGGCGGGGGCTATGATGATGACGGCGGTGAACCAGCGCGTGGAGGATGATGGGGGCGGGCGAAGCCGATTCATCAGAGCTGGGCCGGAACACATAAAGAGGCACGATGGCAGGTGGACAGAGGGGTTGGCTGGGCCTGGGGAGGGCACACCCGTCATCGTCCATCACCCGCGCTGGGCTGGGGCGTTCGGCTGAACAGGTTCGGAGGGGCGCACGCCGAAACGTGGGTGTTACGATTCCTCGTGTATATATATATCTCTTCTCTCGCAGCTAAAAAGACTAAAGTGGACACTGTTTTGGTACGACAAAATTTCACCTCACCTTCGTCCTACCGGCCCGTGCGATCCCACGTCCACGAAGGAAAGATGTCGGTCCTGTGCGATCCGTTCTACCGCGTTGTTGCCTTATTGGCCTCAAATGCCCGTGAGAAACACGTAGGCCGTCCGCTTGGAACGACACCTTACCGAACTAACGGAGTCAATCACGGTAAAATATGAAGTATTAGAAAACTATTGTGCTATCCATGTACGGATTGCATGTTTGCATGCAACACTGGCGTGTCAGATGGCTAACACGCATGGACGCCAAGTGGCATCAGCAGCACCGGCATACATGGCGACGAGCCTCCGGTTATGACGCTAATTAACCCAGCCCAACACTACTAACAAAAACATACCGTGAATATGCGCGCTCCTCCATCGAGCACCAGAACACGCTACTCCGATCGTGTTCAAGGCAGACGCAGACGTCCGCCTCGTGATGTGGAGCAAGGATGACGAGCGGGCTCGCCTGCGCCTGGGACGGCGTCACCTGCGACGCGCGCACTTGCTGCGCCTCCGCGCTCTCCCTCGCCGGGCCAGGATGCCATGATCGCTCAAGCCTCGCGGCAGGCGGCGTGTGGACAAGGGCGGCGTGGCGGGGGGTGGGGCTGGACGACGACGTGCTGGGGCTGATCGTGTTCAAGGCCAACATGTTGGATCCTAACGGCCGCCTCGCGATGAGCGGCCCTGCGCCTGGGACGGCGTCACCTGTGACGCCCGCACCTACGTCTCCGCGCTCTCCCTCGCCAGGTTGATCGCGGTCCTCGTCCAGCGGCTCCTCGCATACTCCTCCTCATCGTCGTCAGAACATCCATGCCGTTCGCTGGCATAGGGCGCGGCAGCCTAGGGCACTGTGGCGCGGCATTAGCATTTGCAAATCATTAGCATAATCATCATTATGCATTCATAAGCATCACATGAAATATAAACTTGAAACAAGTTTTCGAAACATGCATGTTGCGATGTTTTGTTTCAGTAGCTTTAATGTTATGTTGATGCTTGTCATGTCTTGTATGTGCTTGTTTTAGTAAATAAACAACATAGAAATGCTTAGTAAATAATTTGGAGCAAGTTTGGTATTCAAAATTTCCTCAAATTTTGCTTTTAAAAAAATAACCTAGAAAAATAGGATTTTGATTTAAATGAACTTTAAATCTCTATTTCAAAATCTAGTTGGAATTTCAAAATGCGCCTTAAGGCAATGTTGTAGAGAATGAAATTCTGCACAACTTTTATTTTTGGGTCACTTTGTGAAAATGCCTCTAAATTGTTCAAAATGAGAGTTTTTGTGCTGTTTGTTTTGAAAAGAAAAAGAAAAGAAATTTCTTTTCCTTATTGGGCCTCCCCCACCCTTTCCGGCCCATGACCGATGCGGTCCGGCCTGCCCTGCGCTCCCTCGCCTCGTGCTCGCGGCCGACCGGAAGCAGAGCTTCACCGCCGCGTGGCCGTACGCCGGCGACGCCCTCCGCCGGGTGGCGTCCGGTGGCCCCCGCGCATGCGCCTGCCTTCAAACCGAGCCGAGCGCTGTAACATCCTAGTTTTTCCGAAACCCAAAAAATCACAACTGAAATTTTTTTTCGCAAACATGCCCATGTTTGGTGAGTGTCATATAGAAAAAAACACCCATATAGTTGCACAAGTAGCACCTACATAGCAGAGTAGAGCATCTGCATTTAATTAAATACTTGTGATTGACTTTTATCGCTTTTTGTTTTGCTAATTAAATCAACCACCTTAACTTAATAACCAATTTGCTTAATTAAATAATTATGTGTAATTAATTAATCAACCTTGTGTGCCAACCCTTGGAAAGGACTCCAAAACCCTAGACCCATAGTGGACCACCCCTAAGGGTGAATGCTTATTGGCACATAAACACTTACATATAAGGACCAAGGTATAGTTAGAAAATAGGATGGAGAAGTGGGAAATAGAAATAGGAAAAAGCCATTTAGTTTTCGGTTTAAAAGAAGAAGCCATTTCGGCCTGGAAGTTCTGGCCGACCCAGGCCTGGCTGCTGCTCCACTCTCGCGCTGGGCCGCGGCCAAGCCCAGCATGGCCTGCAACTGACGTCGGCCCGCTGCCGCCGCTGGCCGCCTCGCCCTGCTGTTGGGCCAGCCCAACAGTGCAACGGCGCCCGCCCGCATGACGACACGGCCACTCGCCCTTCCTCCTTGGTCGCTGACGCACGGGCCCGGAATGTCATCCCCCACCTCTACCGCCCCTCCTCTGCTTTTGCCCGGCGAAAGCAGAGCATGCTCGCCGGGGGCATCCAAGGCGCCACTGCACCATCTCCACCGTCCGTCTGCGCCACCTCCCGTGATAGCGGCTGGATGGAGGACACGCCGGCTATCCGCTTGCCCCGATTTCCCCTCCCCGTTTCAAATTCTAGCCGTGGTGACGTACACCACCGAGGCCCACCCGCCGTGACGCCATGGTCACTTTTGACCGGCTCGTTCACAATTGGGAGCGCCAGCGCAGCCGCTACACACCAAGCAGCTGGAAACCCTAGCCTAAGCCGCCTATCAGCCCTCCACGTACCCCTCTTGCGTCCACCACCGTCCGCCATAGCGCCGTGACCGGCCATGGCTATATAAGCCGAAGCCCCAGCGCCCTAGCCCTCTCCCTCACCCTGCCGCCACCTGTGGCATCGCCCTGACCACACCGAGCCTACGAGAAGAGAGGGGGAAGAGGAGAAGGAGGGAGAGGGGAGGAGACCGAGGAGCCGGAGCCACTACCGGAGTCGCCGGAGCAGAGGACGTCGCCCCGTTCGACTACACCGGCGCAGCGGTTGAAAGTCCCTAGTTTGGTTTTGGCTAATTGATGAAACCTAGGACTAACCTTTGTATCTAAGTGGATGATTTAGATAAAGGTGGTCATTGAATATGAGACATGACATTGACTCATGTGACCAAGATGGTGAAGACCAAGATGAGGCTTGGCTCAATGGACTAGTTGTGAAGGTGAAGGGCAAGTCGAGGCTTCGAAGCGAAGGACCATGCGATGGTGAAGCTTGAGCAAGACTTGGCGCCGACGGACCGATGCAACGGTGAAGAGCAAGTGAAGTCAAGGTCGATGGATCGAGATAGTCATGTGAAGATATGAAGTGGATCATATCATTTGGAGAAACAAAATGGGCTCAAGGCAAAGGTATAACCATAGGGGCATTTTGTTTTACACTCAAGACACCATAGAGGGTGTGAGTGGTTTAGGGTCGATAGCCGAACTATTAAGAGGGGAAGTCTTATCGGTTATTCGACGCACGGGTGCCACTAGGTGAATTCATGAAGTGCATTGCATGTAGGGCCTAGTGAGCTAACTGGAAAACCTTTGAAAATGATTGAGAAAAAGCTAACACACAAGCACATGGAGATGTACACTTGATGGTGTTGGCATATTTGCAAAGGTGGTATTGGTCGCGCTGTGGCTTGCGGGTAGAGAGGGGTTTGGGTTCCTCTCTCCCTCCCGCCGAGCGGGATTCAGGCGATTTCGGGGAAATAAAATGCCTATTTTCCACTACGCCAGAAGTCAGAAAAGAAACAGAGGCGAACGGAGGTCACAGAGGAGACCGGACGCTGCACCGGACGCGGTCACGGTGTGACCGGACGCGTCTGGTCAGTACAGCGCAGCAGTCAGGCGCGCGGGCTAGGGTTTGCAACCGGCGCGTCCGGTCACTCGCGGGACCGGCGCGTCCGGTCAGGCACCCTGAGGGAACTACAGTTCGTAAGGTCGATCGGACGCGGTGCGCGTCTGGTCACACGTGATCGGACGCGTCCGGTCGTCAAGGGAGCTTACTGGTCTCCAACCGGACGCTGGCACTGTCGCGTCCGGTCGTTATCTGTAGCGCGTCCGGTCGGTGCTTCGTGGGCGTGCGGTGCTGTGCGATCGGCGCGTCCGGTCGGTTGAGCTGCGCGTCCGGTCATTGCGTTTGACAGTTGGCGCGCAGTGACCGTTGGAGGTTCTATCGGTCGCGTTTGAATCTGGGTGGACACGTGGATGGCGCAGGGTGATCGGACGCGGTTGAGCGTGTCCGGTCAGTTTCGACCGACGTGTCCGGTCGTCCCGAGAAAACGGTCAGTGGAGTGGCAACGGCTCTATTTGTTTGGGATGCTTATAAATACTTGTTGGCCGGCCCTTGGGGAGGTCTCTTGGCATTTCTAACACTCTTGTGCATCCTTTGAGCTAAAGCTTCTCCTCCCACTCATCTCTCTTGCTTGATTGCAAATCAAAAGTGAGATTGAGTGATCCCAAAGTGCATTGCATAGCTTGAGGGCATATAGTGGCACTTGTGGGTGGTTTAGCCGGTGGATTTCTTGTTACTCTTGGAGAGTACCGCTCCTAGCCGACTTGGAGATTGTTGGAGGCGTTGGCAAGAGAAGGTGATTGTTCTTGGCCACCTCCGGTTGATTGTGAGAGGTTCTTGTGCTTTCCTCGGCGGGACGCCAAAAGCAACTCTAGTGGAATGCGCGTGTCTTTGAGTTACCTCACTTGAGAGTGGTGTCTTGTGGTGCCTTGCGGGGCATGCCTTGAGGGGCAAGTGACTTGAGGGTCACACTGAGAAACCATCTAAGTGTTGGTCAACATAACCGGTGACGTAGCTTGTCGGTGCACAAGTGAACACCGGGTGAACAAAAATATTGTGTGTCTTGTCTCTCGGTGATTGGTCTTCACATTGTATTGTTGTTAATATTGATTGATTGTATATCATCTTGGTGATTGGCAACATCTTCACTCCACCGTCGGTATAAGAATCATAATCCTCTCTCTTGCACTTACATTTACTAGATTATCTTGTGTAGCTCTAGTGGTAGCTTTGCTAGTAGCATTGTTAGCTTGCTCTCTAGTGTTTTATTAGTGACATAGCACTTGTATGAACTAGAGATCATAATCTACTAGACTTGTGGATAGGAGGCTTGCATCACAACCTTTGGCTAAGCAAAACTCGCTTTATGCCGTTTGTTATTCTAACAAGTTTGCTTAGTGGTTTTTGTAGAATTTTTTATAGGCTATTCACCCCTCTCTAGCCATTTAGGTCCTTTGAAGTGGTATCGGAGCCGTGGTCACCGTTTTAATCAAGGCTTAACATCCTTCGGTGTGAAAAAATGGCTCAAATTGTGTTCAATCATGTTGGGGGCAAGCCACCGTTCTTTGATGGTGTTAGTTCTTTTGCTCATTGGAAGAGAAAAATGACAATGTACCTTGGTTCTATTCATGAGAGAGTATTGCAAGTCACCGAGAATGATTTTGCTATCATTGATCCCAATCATCTCACCGATGAGGATAGAGCAAATAGAACATGCAATAGAATGGCTCTCAATACACTCTACAATGGTATTGACACAAAAGTGTTTGAGGGCATCAAGGATTTGGAATTGGCTAGTGAAGTATGGACAAGGTTGAGTGAGACATATGAAGGCACTAAGGTTGTGAAGAGTGCCAAGCTATATGGGCTCAAGAGTGAGTTTGAGAACTTCAAGAAAAAGGATGATGAAACAATCATTGAAATGTTTCATAGATTGCAAGTGATAGTCAATGATCTCAAGAGCTTAGGGCACAAGACTCAAGATCAAGATTTTTGTCACAAGTTCTTATTGAGCTTACCGAGAAGATTCAAGATGTTGATCATGATGTTGCAAAGAGATGGGCTTGAAGCAATGAAGCCTAATGATTTGCTTGGTGAAGTATTGACCTATGATAAATATGATCAAGATGTTGATGACAAGGAGAAGGTGGAAGATGAGAAGAAGAAGACCGTGGCATTCAAGGCCACCTCCTCCAAGGGCAAAGCTACCATCATTGAAGAAGAAGAAGACAACAATGAAGATGGGGAATTTGAAATTGATGATGAGGCACTTGCTCTTGTAGTCAAGTTAATGGGTCACATGTTCATCAAGAGAAGAGGCTTTAAGAAGATAAATGACAACTTCAAAAGAAATGAGCAACAAAGAAAGTGCTTCAATTATGATAGCACCGAACATCTTCAAGCCGAATGTCCCTATGATAAGAAGAAAAACAATAAGAGGGGCAAGTTTGAGAAGAAGAGAGAAGCCAAGATGACATTCAAGAAAGGCAAAGATGATGCCTATGTGGTCACTTGGGAAAGTGATGAAGAAGAAGATGAAGAATCATCATCTAACAAGGCTTTTGCTTCTATTGCTATCAACAAGAAGCCATCACTATTCTCTTCATCACACTCATGCTTCATGGCCAAAGAAGCTAAGGTACAATATGATGAAAGTGATAATGAAAGTGAAATGGAATTTGTTCATGATAGTGAAATGATAATGAAAATGATGATGATGAACCAACTAAAGAACAACTATATGACTTGATGCAACGAACTAGAGACATAGCTATTGCCAACGACAAGGAGTGTAAGAAGCTTTCAATGAAAGTAGCAATACTTGAGAAAGTCCTTAGTGAGCTTAAGACCACTCATGAGAGTCTAGTGGAAGACCATGAGGATCTTGGTAAGGCTCATTCCAAGCTTGAAAAGGCTCACTCATTGCTACTTGAGCAACAAGCAAAGAAGGAGGTTGTTGTATCATGTGACATAGGTGTTACATGTGATATAATTGATGAATCCTTTTATGAACCTATCATCATGTCAAATGCTAACCCTTCTTATAGATCTTCATCCACCACCACCGACTCTACCTCCACTACTAATGATGGTTTCACTTGTGATGCCTCACTAATGGTTGAGAATGAGACTCTCAAAAAGGAGGTGGATGAGCTCACTCATGCCCTAGGCAAGGCCTATGGTGGTGAGGCCCGCTTGCTTAAGTGCTTGGGTAGCCAAAGGTTCTCTCTTAACAAAGAGGGATTGGGCTACACCCCCAAGAAAGGCAAGTCGGCCTTTGCAACTCCAAAGCCTAGCTTTGTGAAGGGCAATGGTCGGTTTTGCAATATATGCAAGCAAGTTGGGCACCTAGAGCATAATTGCAATAAAAAGAACCAAAGCAAGAACCTTGTTAATGCTATATCTTTTGATTCTTGCTATGTGCTTACCAAGAGTGTGAAGGGTGTGCAAGCTAAGTTTATTGGTACACCAATTGTGGGCCCAAAGAAGAAGGCTATTTGGGTACCAAAGAGCTTAGTTACTAACCTAGGACCCAAGCAAAAGTGGGTACCTAAACTTCATTAACTTGCTTGTAGGTCAATTATAAAGCCAGAGGAAGGCATTGGATTATTGATAGTGGGTGCACTCAACACATGACCGGTACATCAAGAATGTTTGACTCAATCAATGACAATGATAGTGGTGTTGATTCTATCACATTTGGCAATAACAAGAAAGGCAAGGTTATTGGCTTAGGAAAGATTGCAATATCAAATGACATGAGTATCTCCAATGTGTTGCTAGTTGAAAGCTTGGATTTCAATCTTCTATCCGTGGCACAAATATGTGATCTAGGCTACAAATGCATCTTTGGGGTTGATGATGTGGAAGTTATTAGTGTGGATGGTTCAAATGTGGCATTCAAGGGTTTTAGATATGAGAATCTCTACCTAGTTGACTTCAATGCTAGAGAAACTTCTTTGATAACTTGCTTAATCTCCAAATTAAGCATGGGTTGGCTTTGGCATAGAAGATTTGGTCATGTTGGCATGAAACAATTGAAGAAGCTTACAACTCACAATGTTGTCAATGGTTTGAAAGATGTTGAATTTGAGAAGAATAAACTTTGTAGTGCATGTCAAGCCGGGAAGCAAGTTGGAAGCTCACATCCAAAGAAGAGTACAATGAGCACATGCAAAGCATTTGATTTGATGCACATGGATCTATTTGGACCAACAACATACACAAGCATAGGCGGCAACAAGTATGGCTTTGTCATAGTGGATGACTTCACAAGATTCACATGGGTATTCTTTCTTAATGACAAAAGTGAAGTGTTTGACACCTTCAAGACATTTCTCACTAGAGTTCACAATGAGTTTGAGATTGGAATCAAGAAAGTGAGAAGTGACAATGGAAGTGAGTTCAAGAATACAAGAATTGAAGAACTTTGTGATCACTATGGCATTGGACATCAATTCTCGGCCAAGTACACTCCACAATCAAATGGCCTAGTTGAGAGAAAGAATAGAACATTGCTTGATATGGCTAGATCAATGCTTCATGAGTACAATGTGAGTCAATATTTTTGGGATGAAGCAATCAATACCGCTTGCTACTACATCAATAGACTATATTGCCATCCATTGCTAGAGAAGACCCCATATGAGCTACTTCATGGAAGAAAGCCCAATATTTCTTACTTTAGGGTGTTTGGTTGCAAATGCTATATCTTGAAGAAGGGCACTAGATTGGGGAAGTTTGACAAGAGATGTGATGAGGGGTTCCTACTTGGTTATTCAACTACAAGCAAAGCTTATAGAGTTTGGAACAACTCAAGTGGCATTCTAGAAGAAGTCCATGATGTGCAATTTGATGAAACCAATGGGTCACAAGATGAAGAAGAGAATCTAGATGATGTTGGTGGAACTCAATTAGTGGAAGCAATGAAGAACATGGACATTGGGGACATTAGAGCAAAGCAAGTAATTGATATTCAAGATGATGATAAAGATCAAGTGCTAAATTCTCCATTCAAGCTAGATAGTGACTCTCAAGTGCAAGATCATGGTGTTAGTACATCTCATCAAGATACATCAAGTGATCAACCAAGCTCAAGCAATCAAGTGCAAATACTTCAATCACAACATGTTGCAAGAGATCACCCCATTGATAGTGTTATTAGTGATATTAGAAGTGGTGTACAAACAAGATCAAGATTAGCTATGTTTTGTGAGCATGCATCATTTGTGTCAAACATAGAACCAAAGAAGATAGAAGAAGCTTTGAGGGATGCCGATTGGATCATGGCTATGCAAGAAGAGCTTAACAATTTCACAAGAAATGATGTTTGGGAGTTGGTAGAAAGGCCAAATGACTACAATGTGATTGGAACCAAGTGGGTGTTTAAAAACAAGCAAGATCAAGATGGCATTGTAGTGAGAAACAAAGCAAGACTAGTTGCTCAAGGTTACACTCAAGTTGAAGGTCTTGACTATGATGAGACATATGCTCCCGTGGCAAGATTGGAGGCAATAAGGATTCTATTGGCTTATGCTTGTGCACACAACATCAAACTATATCAAATGAATGTTAAAAGTGTATTTCTCAATGGGATTATCAATGAGTTAGTCTTCGTTGAGCAACCGCCCAGATTTGAAGATGACAAGAAACCCAACCATGTGTACAAGTTGAAGAAGGCTTTATATGGCTTAAAGCAAGCACCTAGAGCATGGTATGAGAGGCTAAGAGATTTCCTTCTCTCTAAGGGATTCAAGATGGGCAAGGTTGATACAACTCTATTCACCAAGAAGATTGGGAATGATCTATTCATAGTGCAAATATATATTGATGACATCATCTTTGGATCAACCGATCAAGCTTATTGTGAAGAATTTGGTGCTATGATGGCCAAAGAGTTTGAAATGTCTATGATTGGTGAACTTAGCTACTTCCATGGTCTCCAAGTCAAGCAATTGAAGAATGGGACATTTGTGAGTCAAGAGAAATACATAAGGGACATGTTGAAGAAGTTTGGAATGCAAGATGCAAAGCCAATTTCAACTCCAATGGGTACAAATGGAAATTTGGATAGTGATCTTGATGGCAAAATGGTGAATCAAAAGGAATATCGGTCCTTGATTGGAAGTCTACTCTATGTCACCGCATCAAGGCCGGATGTCATGTTTAGTGTTTGCATGTGTGCTAGATATCAAGCCTCACCTAGAGAGAGTCATCTCACGGCCGCAAAAAGAATATTGATGTACTTAAAGTAAACAAGAGATGTTGGACTATGGTATCCCAAGGGGTCAAAGTTTGAATTGATTGGATATTCGGACTCCGACTATGGGGGTTGCAAGATCAATAGAAAGAGCACAAGTGGCACATGTCAATTACTTGGAAGATCACTTGTGTCATGGTCCTCAAAGAAACAAAATAGTGTGGCAATTTCTACCGCCGAAGCCGAATATGTGAGTGCGGGGAGTTGTTGTGCACAATTACTATGGATGAAATCAACTTTGAAGGATTATGGCCTCAACTTCAAGAATGTGCCATTGCTATGTGATAATGAAAGTGCAATCAAGATGACACAAAACTCGGTTCAACATGGAAGAACAAAGCATATTGACATAAGGCATCATTTCATTAGAGATCATCAACAAAAGGGAGATATTGTCATTGAAAGTGTTGGCACCGATGATCAACTTGCCGATATTCTCACTAAGCCACTTGATGAAAAGAGGTTTTGCAAGCTAAGGAATGAATTGAACATTCTTGATTTCTCAAACATGAGTTGAATGCACTCCACCCACTTATTGACATGCCTCTCCTTCGACATTGCAAGGTAAAGTTGATTGACATGTCATTCATCCTATGCTAAGGACTTGCTAGAGCATGTAGACATATTAAGTGGTATGCATGAGCATTCATGATAAATCAAATGAATTTGATGGATATATGTTACCACTATTGCCTCTATGTTTATTTTGATCTAGTGGTGGCATATGACATGTTTGTGAGCTTGCACACCTAGTGTTGAATCTAGAAGATTTGCTATAAGTGTTTAATTCAACATAGACAAGATAACCCTTATTAGGAGGAGTGAAGAAGCTTGTCTTTGGTTCAAATCGAATTAAATATCTTTGGCAAGTGTTCTAGGTTGAACCAAATTTGATAAATTTTAACCTACTCCATCAAAAAAAATTTTCTCTCCACAATTTGATCCCATTTTTGGGTAAGTTGTTGACAAAGGGGGAGAGAAAAAGATGATTCAACATGATAAAGGGGTAAATAAAATTTTTGATGCACACAAGTAGGGGGAGCAAGCTCATAAACAAAGTTGTTGCATTTGTTTGTGCATTTTCATATGACTTGGTAAATAAAATTTTTGATGCACACAAGTAGGGGGAGCAAGCTCATAAACAAAGTTGTTGCATTTGTTTGTGCATTTTCATATGACTTGCTCATTGCACATGTATTTAAATTCAATATACATGCTTGTGTGAGGCAATGCTAGTATAGATCTTGGATGATGAAGTGATCTACTAGCATGCATAGGAATAGTTTACACGTAGTATCTAGACATGCCTAAAGTTTTTACAAGTGGTCCAAGAACCTTTACATATAATGTTGATCTCACGAGGTTCTTGAGTTTTGTTGGATGTCTAGTTACTTCATGATGCTAAGGATGGTGTAAAAGGCAACTCCGATTGGTATCACACTTCAAAGGTCCATTTCTTACACCTTAGCATCATTTTGGTAGAATTACTCTCCCAACACTTCTATCCATGCATATGTGCAAAGCTTTCAATCCAAACTCTATGCACATATGTAGGGAGAGCTAATGCTACCAAAACCGAGCTTGTGATAATTGTCCAAACTTTACTTATTTAAAATGATTGGACAAGTATGACAAGTTCAAAACTTTTATTATCAAAATCATCTTTGTGAGGGTTGTCATCAATTACCAAAAAGGGGGAGATTGAAAGTCCCTAGTTTGGTTTTGGCTAATTGATGAAACCTAGGACTAACCTTTGTATCTAAGTGGATGATTTAGATAAAGGTGGTCATTGAATATGAGACATGACATTGACTCATGTGACCAAGATGGTGAAGACCAAGATGAGGCTTGGCTCGATGGACTGGTTGTGAAGGTGAAGGGCAAGTCGAGGCTTCGAAGCGAAGGACCATGCGATGGTGAAGCTTGAGCAAGACTTGGCGCCGACGGACCGATGCAACGGTGAAGAGCAAGTGAAGTCAAGGTCGATGGATCGAGACAGTCATGTGATGATATGAAGTGGATCATATCATTTGGAGAAACAAAATAGGCTCAAGGCAAAGGTATAACCATAGGGGCATTTTGTTTTACACTCAAGACACCATAGAGGGTGTGAGTGGTTTAGGGTCGATAGCCGAACTATTAAGAGGGGAAGTCTTATCGGTTATTCGACGCACGGGTGCCACTAGGTGAATTCATGAAGTGCATTGCATGTAGGGCCTAGTGAGCTAACTGGAAAACCTTTGAAAATGATTGAGAAAAAGCTAACACACAAGCACATGGAGATGTACACTTGATGGTGTTGGCATATTTGCAAAGGTGGCATTGGTCGCGCTGTGGCTTGCGGGTAGAGAGGGGTTTGGGTTCCTCTCTCTCTCTCCCGCCGAGCGGGATTCAGGCGATTTCGGGGAAATAAAATGCCTATTTTCCACTACGCTGGAAGTCAGAAAAGAAACGGAGGCGAACGGAGGTCACAGAGGAGACCGGACGCTGCACCGGACGCGGTCACGGTGTGACCGGACGCGTCCGGTCAGTACAGCGCAGCAGTCAGGCGCGCGGGCTAGGGTTTGCAGCCGACGCGTCCGGTCACTCGCGGGACCGACGCATCCGATCAGGCACCCTGAGGGAACTGCAGTTCGTAAGGTCGATCGGACGCGGTGCGCGTCCGGTCACACGTGATCGGACGCGTCCGGTCGTCAAGGGAGCTTACTGGACTCCAACCGGACGCTGGCACTGTCGCGTTCGGTCGTTATCTGTAGCGCGTCCGGTCGGTGCTTCGCGGGCGTGCGGTGCTGTGCGATCGGCGCGTCCGGTCGGTTGAGCTGCGCGTCCGGTCATTGCGTTTGATAGTTGGCGCGCAGTGACCATTGGAGGTTCTGTCGGTCGCGTTTGAATCTGGGTGGACACGTGGATGGCGCAGGGCGATCGGACGCGGTTGAGCGCGTCCAGTCAGTTTCGACCGGCGCGTCCGGTCGTCCCGAGAAAACGGTCAGTGGAGTGGCAACGGCTCTATTTATTTGGGATGCTTATAAATACTTGTTGGCCGGCCCTTGGGGAGGTCTCTTGGCATTTCTAACACTCTTGTGCATCCTTTGAGCTAAAGCTTCTCCTCCCACTCATCTCTCTTGGTTGATTGCAAATCAAAAGTGAGATTAAGTGATCCCAAAGTGCATTGCATAGCTTGAGGGTATCTAGCGGCACTTGTGGGTGGTTTAGCCGGTGGATTTCTTGTTACTCTTGGAGAGTACCGCTCCTAGCCGGCTTGGAGATTGTTGGAGGCATTGGCAAGAGAAGGTGATTGTTCTTGGCCACCTCCGGTTGATTGTGAGAGGTTCTTGTGCTTTCCTCAGCGGGACACCAAAAGCAACTCTAGTGGAATGCGCGTGTCTTTGAGTTACCTCACTTGAGAGTGGTGTCTTGTGGTGCCTTGCGGGGCGTGCCATGAGGGGCAAGTGACTTGAGGGTCACACCGAGAAACCATCTAAGTGTTGGTCGACACAACCGGTGACGTAGCTTGTCGGTGCACAAGTGAACACCGGGTGAACAAAAATATTGTGTCTCTTATCTCCCGGTGATTGGTCTTCACATTGTATTGTTGTCAATATTGATTGATTGTATATCATCTTGGTGATTGGCAACATCTTCACTCCACCGTCGGTATAAGAATCATAATCCTCTCTCTTGCACTTACATTTACTAGATTATCTTGTGTAGCTCTAGTGGTAGCTTTGCTAGTAGCGTTGTTAGCTTGCTCTCTAGTGTTTTATTAGTGACATAGCACTTGTGTGAACTAGAGATCATAATCTACTAGACTTGTGGATAGGAGGCTTGCATCACAACCTTTGGCTAAGCAAAACTCGCTTTACGCCGTTTGTTATTCTAACAAGTTTGCTTAGTGGTTTTTGTAGAATTTTTTTTATAGGCTATTCACCCCCCTCTAGCCATTTAGGACCTTTCAGCGGCTCTTCCTGCACGGCATCGGCTTGACACGGCCCCAGCACGCCACCACACTGCCACCCTTTTGCCATCGCCACCACAGTGAGCTCCCCCCCTCACCGTCGTAATGGCGGTCAAGCTCGCTGTTGACACTAGCTAACACCACTTGAATACTAGGTTGTCATCCCTAGCATGGTGCTAGAGCGTACTAAGGTATTTATAAACATAAAGGCTCTCTAGAAAATAATCTATTCTATCCGCAAGCGCACAGATAAAATACCTCATTGTAGCATTTCACCAGGATAAGTATTCCAGGTATCGTTATTTATAATTTTGCTTAAGAGAACGGCCAAAGCGAAAACAGGGTTAAAATCTATCAAGGCTTAGACTAGAGATAAACTTGCAAGAACATGATTACTACTGAGAAACTCGTCACACAGTCACTTGCTTTGGCAGGGGGTAAGCCATAATAATAAAGATAATGAAATATAAGCTCATGGGTAAATAACACAGCGATTAGAAATAGACTACTCCACATAAATGTAAGGTGACGTCGGACTAGCAAGAGAATGGATTCTAAGTATCTACTATTTACTAAGTCATAATCTACTCTAAGCATCTACAAGATCATATATAGCACAAAAGACTCTTCATTCATGTATAAGGAACATTGCTAAAGTAAATCAGAACATAGCAAGACTTACTCCGCAATACAAATTCTGCCTATCCTATCAACGGAGGGTGGACTATATAAGAATCAACGAAGCTGTCACCATCGCGAACTACCACACGACCCGGCCAATAGGATACATTTGCAGGTAAATAACATCTAAGCACCACGCCTACATGTGATCTACCATTTAACTCCCACGTGAAAAGAGCTAAGCGCTTTGCAAACTCATGCATGAACTCATCATCAATCATAACTATATCACTTATAGAACTAGAGCAAACTTGGAACATAATAAATAAAGACATAATGCAATTAGAATAAAGTCGTAGAGAAAGATATGAAATAATACCAATCTTTATTGACGAAGATCCGAAATCCAGAGCGCTAGGCCCTACTTCTCTAATTCTATCTAATCAATCCTATAAAACTTGAAAGAATTGGGAGTAGCTAAATCTAATTCTCTGCGGGAGAGAGAGTTTCTAAACCCTAAACTTGATGGCTTCCTCTGATAATGATTTCTCCTCCTCCCCTGGGGTGGAGAGGCCCTGCTTATATAGCCCCCTCAAATGATCGTGGGCCGTCGGATCAAACCGACATTAATCGCACGGTTTTCCTTGATCCTTTAGGTCGGTGGAGCATAATCCGCGAAGTTGACGCTGATTGGCCACGGGAGTAGGGCGGCCGCCCCAAACCCTAGGGCGGGCGCCTTGGGCTGGGCCCCGTTCGGCCTCCCGTTCGTTCACGTGTCTTCTGGAGTCTTCTAGATGATAGAAAATTAGCGCACATGTTAATATCTCTATGTAAACCCGACGTGTGGGCCTTCTCTCCGTATTTTCTGATAACCCCCTGCAGAAATAGACAAACACCAAAACTCGTGGAATTCTGTCAGATAAAACCCTAATTCTAGATGTCTAGTGCATATTGATCCTTTTCTATGTTTAGTTGACAATTAAATTTGATACTTTAGGATCGTCAACAAACTCCCCCAAGCTTACCCTTTGCTCGTCCCTGAGCAAACAACTAAAACTCAGATGGATCAGGAGTTGCTTTGATGTTTTCTTTCCTGATAGGCACACATGCTTTCATATAAAATTCTCCCAGATTAGAGTGAAGTGTCTTGGGGATTAGCACCTGTACTTAAACCTTAGGTAATTGAAAGACAAAATAATTAAGCCAAGCACTATTCCTCCTGTCTATACCTCACCTTTGTTCTGGAGTTTTGCATAAGTTTTCAAAATAAAGCTCAGAGTTCCTAGACATGATTCACTTCAACAGCCCATACATATGTTTAATCGAACTGCGGATCCAAAGGAACTCAACATACAATTAAATCAAGATGTGCATGTGTGGTGGAGTAAATAATAGTGATGGTGATGATAAAACTTATTGCTCACTGTTCCTCATATTGCTATCTCTCCTCCTCTCTTGATCTTTTATTGGGAGAGAACATGGGCTATCTCTTTTTCTTCTTTTTTTCAGGTGGGTAGTAAATACCCTCTAATTCTACTGTCGGACACTTGTCCATTTTTTCCGCTCCGGTGGGTATCTTTGTACCCCTAATTCTACTGTCGGACACTTGTCCATTTTTACCTCTCGTCTCACTCTTTTTCTTTTCTTTTTCGAGGTTCCGGGCACTTGCCCCTTTTTATTTCCTCGCATATTTTTGCATAGCCCATGTCTCTTTCTGCATTTGATCTTTTAGGAGAGAGAGAATAACAATACTTTGGGACAGTGAGTGATAACAATATTTTTAACAGATTTTTAATGATTGGTGTAATAGATGTGTGCAAGTGAGTATCTTGATTTAACCACATGAAAAGCTCCTAAGGATCTACACAGCTCAATGAAACTCGAAAGATACAACAATTATAGCAAGTATGGCTGTGGTAAGAATGTTATGCTAGGAACTCATCATGTGATTTGCAGGTTTTTTTTTCAAAATAAATTTCCAGAACTTAGTGTTGTAAGAACAAGATAAACAGCAGCTCAAACTTTATATCATGTCTTATCTTTTACCTGGACTTTAGTTTTAGGCTCATGTTCCCACAGATAGTAAATTTCAGATTTTAGCAAGTCTTGGGAGAACTCTAATATAAAAGCTAGGCACTTGAAGGTAAGTAAACAGAGCAACTGTTCATCATTTCCATCATACATATTTTTGGATTTTCTTCATTTATGTCTAGAGATTGAACTAAACAGGAAAATAAAGCACACTTATCTACACACTCTTTTTATTTGGTTTTCATTTTTTAGGAATGCAGTAAATTAAGAAAGAAAATATTTATTGGGTTTTCTAAGTTTTTTTTAAGATATAAATATCTAAAACAGAAAAAGAAAAACTGAAAAATAAATAGGAAAAACAATTAAAACTCACTCGGTAACTGGGGAGGAACTCCCCCAAGCTGGTTGTTGTCGTGGCTCTCAATGTTGAAGTAGCGCAGCATGGTCGTGATGTTGTTGTTCAAGGTTGTGGTGTCTTCCCTTATTGCTTGCACTCTAGTGGCTTGCTCCTGGTTCCATTTTTGTTGCTCCTCCAGGAGTCTTCCGTGCTCTGCTTGCGTAGTGCGGATGTCGAGGAGAGTGTTGTCAGTGCGGGTATAGAAGGCAGCAGTCTCTTGGTAGTAGTCCCCCGAGAAGGCGTAGGAGGCGTCGGAGTATCTTCCTGTATCAAACTGGGGCTGGGGCCTAGACCCTGAAGCTCCATATGGGTCAGTGGAGTACCTTCTTGTAAAAGGCGGGTTCTCCCACTGGTGATATTGTCCCTCCGGCCATGTCTCTTGTGGTGGTTCTTCTGGCTGGACGTGTCGCGCCCATGGGTCCCGAAGAACTCTGGGGTTGTAATCATTATAGTGCAGATGTGCTGCCTCTTCTGGCCCGGGATCAGCTCCTTGCCATGTATGTTCCTGATGGGTGGCCATCCTTGCGGATGCCGCGCGCTGTGGAGCTCTCCGGTTCACCAGTGCTGCAGTCTCAATCAAATAATTTCGAACAGAATATATGCCAAGGTCCGGGTTAGGTAACCGAACCTTGGTGTTGTTGTCATCCAGCATGTACATTATCCCCGCTTCCCTTTTTAACATCCGTGCGTATCTAAAAGTGTCGTAGCCGTGATAAAATCTAGGTTCCTCAATGAATTCTAATGATGAATTTTCTAACAACTTAAGGCTAATGGCTAAACAAGTTATGAGTGAAGTACACCCAACAGGTCCCTGAAGAGTAGGTGTGCCAAGCCAATGGGCAACTAAAAAAGTAACAGGTGAAACTTGGATTTTGTTTATGGCGGCATAAATGAGTTGTAGATCTCCCACACGCACCTTTCTCAAGTCATCACGAAAGAAAAGATTGTACCTGAGCCATTTGTGGAACATCCGGAGTGTAGGATGCTCCATGTCGCTGGTTCGGGGTTGGTAAAAGAGTTCGTCCCTAGAGATTTCTCTCCAAAACTGATATTTCTCAAAATTAGGCAAGCCGGAGTCAAGGTCCAGAATGCTCCGTGGAGGAAAACCGAGGTGATTACTCAGCTCTCTCCAGGACAGCATAATGTCCTGCTTGAACATCCGAAAAGAAATTCCCCCCTCACAATATTGTAATGTGCAAAGAAATTCAATAGTAAGGAGACAGGAACCATGCTCAGTGATATTCCAAAAGTCCGTCCATCCTATCATTTGAAAAATTAAGTCAAATTCAGCAGCCATACCTGTCTCTTGGAGTAAGGCGAAATCGATGGTGGGAGTGTGAATGAATGTCTTGTTTTTCAACTGCTGGAGAATCTCCTTCTCCCTGCGATTCCTGAGCACAAGGTCTCCTATCTTGAGTAGGACCTTGTTTGGTGCACCCGACGAAGACGATGGAGCTTGCGGAGGTGCCGAATCGACACTCATCTCCGACTGGCGTGAGGAGAGTCGAGACGAACTCCTCGTACCACTCCTGAGAGACTTGGTCGCGCTCTTTACTTTCTTAAACATCCTGCAGAATAATAGGGACAAACAGAAACTCGTGGAAATATGTGAGAAAAATATGTTAGTGGTTAGCTGTCCGAGAAGTCAGTCGTCCAGGGGTTAGTCGTCCGAGAGAATTATAAATTTTAGCAGCACTTCCCCCTAAACAACTTTTAATTCCGCTTGGGACAGCAGGAACACTAATTACTAGGCGATCTCACTCTCTATCTCAAAAATTTTCTAAACTCTCTTCCACTCTTTCTTTCCCTTTCCACTCTCCTTCTTACTCTCCCACTAGATCACTTCTTCTGAAAGTCGAGAGCTCAAGCTTGCATATGTTTTCTGGAATGTGTGTGGGATGAGAATGAGGTAGAGAGGTGGCCTTTTATAGTTGGAGCTGGGGGCAGGGCGGGCGCCCTGGCCAACAGGGCGGGCGCCCCACTTGAGTGCCCTCTGTGGCTGAAACTTTCCCACTCCCTCACATGCTTCACTCCTACGCCAAATAATGCTGCATAGGTGGTGATTGGTCGGTGGAAGTTGTCTGGTTGAGTGGAGATGAGTTGGTGGGTGAAATTATGTGTTATGATGTATGTGAGGTGTAGTGTATGACATATGGGACCAAAGGATGTGGGTCATGCTTCTAGAAGATTGCTATAAATAAATATAATGCAGGAAAAATTATGAGAATTGAAACTAAAAAATGATCATGGAAAAATATTTTTGTGCCTCCACAATAATTAATTAATAATTATGGGTTTTTACACACCACAAATATTATTTATATGGGACTTATGATTTTTATAATAATGCTATGGATGAGTATGACTAATGCAAGAATTAATTATGCAAAAAATTAAATGATGTGGATAAATACCGAATTACCTCCCGGCGAGGGTTTGGGAATTTTAGGTCCCCCAAGCTGGACCTCCAAATCTTTTTAAACTTCTGAATTGCCTTCCTCTGGAGATGGTGTCTCCAGTGGTTTCTCTTCGTGAACCTCCTCCACTGTAG
Organism: Saccharum spontaneum; assembly: GCA_022457205.1. NCBI lineage: Eukaryota > Viridiplantae > Streptophyta > Magnoliopsida > Poales > Poaceae > Saccharum > Saccharum spontaneum. The sequence continues at coordinate 22,684,463 of CM039587.1, forward strand.
AGTCTCTCTCTGGTCTGGGCTTGAATGTGAAGTGTTCTTCTTGTCCGTTTATGCTGAACTTGATTTCTCCCTTACTGACATCAATGTGGGCATTGGCGGTGCTCAGAAATGGCCTTCCAAGGATGATGGACACTTTTGAGTTGGGGTTCATGTCCAGTACCACGAAGTCTACTGGCACAAGGAAATCTCTTATTCTGACTGGGATATTTTCTGTGATGCCCATCGGGTGTCGAACTGATTGATCTCACTACTAAGTTTTGACCCTATGGCATCGGGCCAAAGTTGATGCAATAGGTCTAAAATGGATGCAATAGCTTGTTTTCGCATCAATTTGTCGGTCGATTCGGCCGATGCATTATTCCGAGGTGCAATAGCCTTTTGCATCGGTTTCTTGTGGTCGATGCAAAGCACCTTTTGCATCGGATAGTCGTTGTCTTTTTCATCAATAAAGTGCGATGCATTAACTTATTGCATCTAAATCATCTTGATGCGAAGCTGCTTTTGCATCGGATAGTCGTTGTCTGTTTCATCAAAAATGTCCGATGCATTAACATATTGCATCTAAATCATCTTGATGCGAAGCTGCTTTTGCATCGGATAGTCGTTGTCTGTTTCATCAAAAATGTCCGATGCATTAACATATTGCATCTAAATCATGTTGATGTAGTACATATATTGCATCGGATTTGGTACGCTGCAATAGACTATATTGCATCATCAATTTGTTTGATGCAAGAAGTACTATTGCATCACCGTTTTGTTTGATGCAACATGTACTATTGCATCCCCATTTTATTTGATGCAATAGAATGACTTGCATCAAGGATATGATGGATGCAATTGAATGTATTGCATCAACATAAGGTTTGATGCAATACAAAGTATCACATCTACTTGACCGTGGATGCGATAAAAGCTATTGCATCCACAAGAAATTTGTAGAGCGACCAATAATAGCGTTGAATTCATTGCACAGGAAATCATAAAATTAGAAAATTCAATGGCACAAAAGGCAATTATATTAATAACGTGCATAAAAAGCATTCCATAGTTTGTACAATGAAAGGAATTCTCATGGATTCCTAATTGCAAAGAAAATTGGAAGGTCCGAATGCATTACAACCCACTATCTTATGCTACTAATAGATGCTACTCATAAAGAGGAAGACATGTGTCTTAGCACAGAACATGGAAAATTCTTGTTGCACAATCTTGGTTTCATCTCAGCTTGCCAAGACTCCCTCATTGGTGATCTTCCTGAAATAAGTCCAAATCACACAGTTGGATTGAAGCATAGGCAACACATGATATGTAACAATACTATTGGGATTAACAAATACAATGGATACTTTAAATGAGAGCTGATTGATCATACCATTTCTCATTTATTTTTTGTTGTTTCGCTTTCTTCTGTCAACAACCTGTCTAAGTGATTGTGATTGAATATATGACACTGTCTCATTGCTATCTTTTTCATTTGGGATTGGGAAAAGAGATCTGTTCGCACTCCCGCGAGTGAAGCGGATAGTAGGTACGTTACTATTTTTTTCCGGCAACAATTCACTGTCCTGTAGAACCTGTACAAACCAGAATTTTCAAAGACCAATCAGCACTAGGCGAACTGTTGAGCTGCAGGTGATGGTTTCGAACTAAATTACCTGTTCCACATGTTCAGATTCTTGGATGGGAGTGGGAATACCATTAGGTGTGTCTGAAGGATCACTCTGAGTGGGCAAGTCAGAGTTTGTGGCAACCTGCATATGAGGAAAAAAATATTCACACTTTATTTCAGAATACATGTACCTATCCATTACATTTCAGGTTGTATTAATCAACAAAATAATACCTTTGCTGAATCTGCAACATTGAAACCATGAACTATATTTTCAATACCAGTAGCATTAGCTGTCAATTCTGAAGGTTGAGTGGTTGTTTCTGCAGTTTCAGGGGATGCTGTGGTTTTTGCAGCAGTCTGTCATTGGTGTAATGAGGAGAAACATTAGCAATCAAGTTTTACTATAAACAATGATGCTGCTAACAATTCAGAATTAGTAATATTATCAAAGGCGGTGCTTCATTGCGTTCTTTCAATAGTGAGAAAAACTCTTGCCTTAGTTCTTCTCTAATCATTTGACTTGTACTCTTCAATTCTTCTTTCAACAGCACAATTTGTTCCTTGTCACTCTCCCTCTCAGCGGCTTGAACGGTAAGTTGTTCTTTTAACTTCTCTACCTCAGCTTGCATCTCACTATTCTTCTTTTGTGCTGCTGCTGCTATTTCAGCAAACGAGCTTGCTGCTCAATTCGTTCATTCATAAGTTGGCTTCGGGTCGGATAATTTGCCATGTATCCATGTCCAGGCCCTTTTCGGCTCTTGCAGCCAGTGGTTTCCTTGTAGGTTTCACGAAGAATTTGTCTTTCTTGCTCTTCTGATATCACACAAGCTTCCTTCTCAATTTTTTCTGTGATTTTGGAGAAGGCGGTTTCCTAAGTTTAAGAACACAATTAGTATGACACTGATGATGTACGGATATAACTTGTGGGCAGGCATCAGTTTGTCAAAAAAATAAATCATCTCAGGAGATTAGCCCAAATGACTTAGAAGAGGACATTCTGGAAAGATTATTAAATTGTCCAGATTTCATTTTCAGACATCAAAGAATGTTTGAGAACTGGACTAATTTGAAACAAGCAAATTACAGAAACTTCTGTGCTCAAAGAGGGAGGACACAAAACTTGTAGCTAACTACAAACATCTGAACTGCTCCAAAAGACCTCAAATTTCATCAGCAGGTATACATATGACAACACAGTAGTAACTTTGGTATTCACAAGATTCCCAGGAAACAAAGTTATACAGGACAATTTCTCAAACTCCCCAGATCTGCCCAGATTGTAACAACATCTCAATTTCCAAATTAACGATGTTCCAAATTACAAGGAGATGATGACCTTTGAACAACCAATCAGGTAAAGGAAGACCATGACTATAATATGAAAAGCATCTCTAAGTAGTAGTGAGCAAAGTAGCACTTACATATATTTCCCTAGCAGCATCAGAAGACCATCGGCCCTCCTTGGTGCGTGTACTCCTCCAAAATGCCAAATCATTTGGCTCTTCACCAGTCTCCAGGTCTCTCTAATATGAGTTAATAGAACATTGTTACTGTTTAGGAACTTAAATTAAAGAACAAGTTTAGGTTCCATATCATTACCTGCTCAAAACTAACTTGTGAATAAGGTTTTGATCCAGTCAGATGTATTGTCTGTCGATGCTGGGAGTTGCTAGAGTTCTTCTTGCTCATTCGCTAAATCAAACAAAGATAAGTTAGTTTCTCATCAAAGATGCTGACAATAAACACATATAAGTAATAGAATTGCAACCTGGAATGAGTCACTTGAAAAATACAGCACCAAGTAGTGCCACTCCACAATGTCGACATCATCTGGCTTATGTCTCATTCGCTCATGATAACTGTTGTATGCCTTGTATGTGGCACTCAATTGGGCTCGCCATCCCTTGTAACGATTTTGTGCTATCTTCCAAATCCTAGCCTTCTCCTCATCATTCTCCTCAATGTTCCACCTTGCCTGTTTAAATGGGATAGCAATAAAGTGTCAACAAAAAAGATATTACAGATTATTAGTTGATCATATGCGGTAGCAACCCTGTAACCTACCATCATTTCTGTTATTATGTTATCTTTAGCTTTCTGTTTCACTTGTCGCCACTTCTGAACTCCAATAAGCGGAGTCCACTTTCTTGTAAACCGAACAACTTCATCAACAAAGGAGCGATAGTTATCTCCTATAGGACCGCCCTTCGTCGATGAGAATTCTATAGAAAGTTTTTCAGTGGCAAGTTTAAATCTCTTTGCTTCGACCGTTACTCCTTTCACGGTTCCACGCGCACCCTTCCTCTTCTGGCCAATCCCAGCTGTGAAATTGAGTACATATAATGCAAAGAATGTAATCATTATGAATCAGCATTTTTATGTCATACTAGTGTCCGAACAGTGTATACCATTGCATACCTTTCTGAGAAGGCTTGGGCCTACGGGCATGAGCTGGAAACTTCATAGGTGTTCCACTATTGTCACCACTTCTGTCATCTTCATTGGCTTGATCATCTACATATGCATCTGCACATACAAAATGTTCAAAGTACTCAGTTACAGTTCAGTTAGATATATAATAGTGCTTACACAAATAAACCATCAAACAAGATGATCTTACATATATCTTGAAGAAGCCCTTCCGTCCTCAACCATTCTTGATATGTTTTAACTGTACTCTTGCGGGTGTCATCTGTAAATTCTGCAAGATGCACATATGCATGTCATATATATACTGACAGTTTTAGATAAGTGTATATATATCATTGAGATGTATTTTTCTAGTGCATTAGTACCTGGGTTATCTTTATCCTGTTCCAGATTACTAAGCCACACTTTGTATGCATCAATTCCTTCTTCCTGTTCATCCTCATCTCCTTCTCCACTATCAGTCACATGTGTTCTACGTTTCTTAAGCGGTGTGACTGCATATTCTCCATGGTAATCTATATCTGTTATGGAAACTATTAACCTACATGTCTTCTCTTCTATCCCTTGCTGTACCATTGTGAATACATCTTCTTCGTGATCTACAGGATGCAGCTCAGCTGTATCGTTTCCATTTCTCTTCAAATAGAACATGAAGTCCCTCGCCGAATAACCACACTGAACTTTGTGTCTTATTAAGTTTGCAAAGGTAATTCTAGAACGGTCCATGTCCAATATGCCTCGATGCTGGTCCATTTTCCCCCCCATGAAAACAATATATACTTTCCATATTTCTCCCGTTCTACTACAAAATAATGTAAACCGCAAATCATTTAAGATATTGTATTAGGATATGTAAAACAGTGGTCTGCATTTTTATTGACTCATCAGTACACAACATACCATTCATTGGATAGACAATTACAAGAACATAATTCTGTTTATACTTAAGAATTAACTGAGAAGAAAAATGACCTCTAATTGATACATACACCATCAGATGTTAAAAAAATGCAATTTGTGATAGGAACCTGCTAATGCGTAAGCAATATCATCTGCATCTTACTGTAAACAACTTTGATAATATAATTTGTAACACGTGCATAAACAATTTCAAGGCAGAGCTTAAATAGAACAAATAGATTTAAAAAATTGACCTGGGCGGCGGTTCTATTGTGATCTTGTCGGGGACATCTTCTTGGCCATGGGCATCTTCAGGGCTGGAACCTCTGGTCCTCCTCCTGTTTGTCGGAGGAGACGCCAATCTCTTGGACGGAGGAGACGGCGACGACGAACGCCTTGTGGAGCGCCTCCGGGGAGGCTGCGGCGACGGCGAGATCCCTGCGGGCCGCCTCCGGCCTCCCGGCGGTGACGGTGACATCCTGCTGGAGGGCCTCCGTGCAGGCAGCGCCGACGGCGACACCTCTGGTAGGCGCCTCCGGGCTCCCGGCGGTGACGGATTCGTCCTTGTGGTTGGCCTCCGGGCAGGCGGCGGCGACGGAGATGACTTGGCGGAGGGCCTTTGGGGTCGAGGCTGCGACGTGGATGACTTGGCGGAGGGCTTCGGGGCCGGCGGCGGCGACGGAGACCTAGCGGGAGTAGAAGACGGCGTGCGTGCGGCCTTCGCCATAGCGGCTCCGAGTAGGATTAGATGGGATGCGAACCGCTCTGCCATCAATTTTATTAGGGAGGGGGCATAATTATCGGGAGTGGAGGGTTTAGGCGCTTAAGCTGAAAATTTTGGCGGTATCAACTTTTTCGGGCGCCGCTTTTTTCAGCTAAACATATGGAACTTTTTCATTAAGCCAAATAATAAATAAAAACTAAACTCGTGCCATCAATTATAAAAACTAGTAATATGCCCGTGCTAACGCAACGGCGACACTTGAGGATTGGATCTAAATATGAAGATAAATAAGACAACGAGTTTTATATATATTTTAAGTCACATTATGTATACATTCATTCGTGTTAATCTTCAAAATGTCCATTAAGAATTTCACCTCATTGAATGTGACCTCTGTGAATGAAACACAATAAGTTAACTTATTATTTTGTATTTCACCTTGAAAAACAACGTATGAACCATATTCATGCTTACAGTGTCAAAATAAGATAAACTTTCACCGTTCCATGACTTTAAGATTTTGTATACAAGGTATTAGTAGTAGGAGTAGTAGGAGTAGTAGAAGTAGTAGGAGTAGTACTAGTAGGATTAGTACTTGTAGTAGTAGAAGTAGGAGTAGTAGAAGTAGGGGAAGTAGTAGTAGGAGTACTAGGAGTAGTAGAAGTAGTAGGAGTAGTAGTAGAAGTAGGAGGAGGAGTAGTACTAGTAGGATTAGTACTTGTAGTAGCAGAAGTAGGAGTAGTAGGAGTAGTAGAAGTAGGGGAAGTAGTAGTAGGAGTAGTACGAGTAGTAGAAGTAGGGGTGGTAGTAGTAGGAGTAGTACGAGTAGTAGAAGTAGGGATAGTAGTAGTACGTGAAGTAGGAGTAGTAGAAGTAGGAAGAGGAGGAGGAGGAGTAGTAGTAGTAGTAGTAGTAGTAATAGTAGTAGGACTAGTAGTAGTAGTAGTAGTACGACTAGTAGGAATAGGAGTACTAGGAGTAGTAGTAGTAGGACTAGTAGTAGTAGTAGTAGTAGTAGGACTAGTAGTAATAGTAGTAGTAGGAAAATTGCTATCAATGGTAGTTCTACTATTTGTAGTACTATACACTAGTATACATGTTAGAGGAATATAATTTTGGTCGTAGGAATGGTAGTAGTAATACTGAAAATGTAAAATGATATTTGAAAAGATAAGTTACACTGAAATTTGAAAAGATAAATTACACAAAACAAATTTTTAACAAAAATAAAAAACCCATGAGAGGTATACAAGGGCGATGGGCCTAACCAAGCTCAACCGTATGAAGGATTATAAGCAGATCAATTGCAAACGGGAGCCCAGTTAGGCCCAGCCCAAGCAAGCCCTCTCAATGGTGTGTTTGTTACAAGGAGTTCAAGGCGAAGAGGATGGCTGCGACTATATGCTGGGTTTGGGTGACTAGAATTGGCGAGGTGGTGCAAAAGAACCGGCTCTTCTATACTGCGTGGGCGCCTTTGCACTTCGGGGTGCTAATGGGCCGGCCCATTTGGCAACGAAGCCGAAGAGACTTAAGTCCCCCTTCCCCTCCCCATCCCGTGAACCTTCTCGTCCACTCCGTTCCCCTTCTCCGCTTGTATCTCCACTGCATCCCAGCGTTGACCTCACGAGCGACGGTGGCGGAGTCCATCGGAGCCGGCGGCGACTCAATCGGAGGCGCCATGGCTCCCGGCGGCAAGGGCCGTGGCTGGAACGCGAAGGACCAGGCTCGCAACGCGCGAGGCCAGTTTGCCGCAGCCAGAGTGAAGGTCGGAGCTGACGAGGTTGTCTACATCAGCTCCGACGACGAGGTGACCAAGCCCCGTGTGAAGCGCACCAAAGGAGAGGCTTCGACTCCAATCCAGGCGAAGAGCAAGCCCAAAAAGGAGGCGCCGACCACTCCCCCATGCACGACGACGAAGGATCCAAACCCTAGCAAGAAGGGGAAGAACAAGGTCAGATCTGCCTTTCCCCTACTCATTGTTAATGTATTACAAACTGAGGTATACATTTTGATTGGATTAAACTCGTTTACTGCTCTAGAGATTTAGAATTACATGGTCAGAGGCAGTGTAAGGCCAAGGCCCTTGGCGGATCCAGTGCTATGGCCACTAAGGTCGGCGCTAGTCATGATCTTGGAAGTGTAAAAACAGAGAACCTGGAATCGTTTGTCCAGTTTATCAATTTATCAGAGTGCAGCCCAACAGCTTGTAAAAAAGCTCTTATCTTGGTAGTCTATGATGCTCGGTGACTTACTCCTAGGTGCTTAGAAAACCTAAGAACAATAACACAGTAGCACATCTTTCGTAAATCCTAGCTATTGCCTTATTTTTTTTTAATTCTAGGGCATAGCCCCCGTCTATTAACCATGAAGTCAACAGACAAATCATTCCAATACAGTCCAGGGGTGGGGAAGCCACCACAAACACCAACGCCCAGAACTCACAACATCAGAACTCACAACATTCAATAGAGTGAACTGGAGTGATGTCCTGCGAGTTTACACAAACAACCTTGCTGTTGAATTCTGGTGTATTAACCATTGAATGTGATATTGTCATGGTTAATTTAGATATGACAAGTTGCCAGCTGTGATAGGTAGTCCATGGATAATGTAGCGGCACAGTCATTTGTTTTGCTTGTTTGTTTTTATTTAGATGCCGGCCTGACAATTATTTCATTGTTTAATATTTCAATTGCAGGTCCACAATGACAGTGATTTGGAGGACTCCTCCTTTGCCTGGAATGAGGATCACCAAGAGGATGAACTGGAGAATGCGGCGTGCATGTCTCATTGGTTGTTTCACAGAGGAGAGAAGAAAGTGAACAAGTTTCTGAATCGGCGAGCAAACAGGCTGATCTATGCAGTTAATAAGGAAATGGACAATCTGTTGGCCAATGTCAACTATCAAGTGCTGGAACAAGTTGGGTGGACCGACAACAGTTCTATACAAGCGCTGAGGAAGTACTTTGATGATTCCAAGGATTACACACACATAGATGAATCAAAGACTTTTACATATGCATGTTGTCTATCGACCAAGAGCCTTTAATACATCCAAAATGTCATTTGAAGTAGGAAGCGATGTACAAGTACTTAAACAAAAAAAATAATCATCATGTCCTAAGAACATCGAAAATGTCATTTAAAGTAGGAAGCGATGTAAAAATAGTTAAACAAAAAAATCATCATCTGGTTCATCAGATGTGGCAACGGCTGGTGCGACAACTCCATCGTCAATATATGCCTCCACGTCGTCTTCACCTTCATCAGTAAAATATTCATCATCTGGTTCTAGTGAAGAATTAGCAATTGCTTTCTGAATAACAGAAGAATCAATTGCTTCCCCCTCCATGTCCGTTCGTCGCCAGTTCATTACGTCCGCCTGGTCGATAACAGCCATGTCCTCCACCCCAACAACCAATGAGTCGACATCTAGCGGATTATTTTCGGCTTCATCTTCAGCAACTATTGATTCCGGCATCAAGAAAATGTTTCTTGGTTTGATCCGAACAACACTACACCAATTTAGCTTCTTTGCGTGTTTCACATAAAACACCTGCTCTGCTTGTGTCGCCAAAATGTAGGGATCATCTGAATATCTGAGACGGGTAGTATCAATATCTATAATTCCATATTGATCTTTGTTGAACCCTTTACCTTTGTTCTTTGTTGGAGCGGGGACATCGAACCAATCGCACTGAAACATAATCACTTCCTTTCGACCAGTGAATTGTACGGACATAATTTTCTTAATAACTCCATACCAGTCCATATTACCAGTACTTTCATCGCCCTTGACAAGGACACCACTGTTTTGTGTGATCAAGCTCGTCTCTGCCGACACCGTCCGAAATAGTGTGGCATTGATGAAACATCTATTGAAAACACGAGCAATTTCATCTGGTCCTCGAGCAAGGTTTAGCATGTCCTCAGTAGCTTTCCCTTGGTCATATTCTTGTTTGGTCTGTAATTCCAATAGAAAAAGTAAGTACTTTTCACTACGTGCAATACAATGTGAACAAATATCAAAATTGTGGTGACTCACTCTTTCCTCAAACCAACCAGCAAAATGTTGCTTGTGTCTTCTCTCAACATTATGCGGATTGAATTTCTTCAGTGAAGCCTTATGTACACTGCAGTGGGCACACCAAACAATATACAAATAATAAGAAATATATATGCTGTCAAAAAAATATAGCAAGCTGCAATATTAAATAAAACTCACTCAGGCAAAGCACTACATTCATCAGTATTAGTGATTATGTAGTGCCTTATTCTTAGCAATTTCGATTCGTCCAAGACCTCGAAAGTGTAGCCTTTCCTACTGTAGTCAAGGTCAGCAAAAACACTCAAACCCGATGGTGGTTCAGCCACAGCCGCACTTTCATGTCGCTCTGGGCGACTTGGCATGTCTTTGAAGAACAAAGAACAAAATGTCATGCACTCTTCTGTGATATATCCCTCCGCTATTGAGCCTTCAGGATGTGCTTTGTTCCTCACGTAACCTTTTACCGTACGCAAATATCTCTCCACGGGATACATCCATCTATAGCATACAGGTCCACCAAGTGCAGCCTCTTCCGCAAGATGAACTGGCAAATGTACCATGATGTCAAAAAAAGAAGGTGGAAATATCATCTCCAGCTGACATAGAGTCTCCCTGATGGAGGCACTCATTTTGACAAGCTCGTTTACATCCAGCTCCTTCGAACAAAGTGAACTGAAGAACCTACTCAAGTTAATCAATGGGACAACAACTTCTTGAGGCAGAATGTTCCGTAGAACTAATGGTAAAAGTTTCTGGAATATAATGTGAAAATCATGAGTTTTCAGACCAGAGAGCAATATCCGATCCTCATGCAGACATCTTCGGATATTGGATGCGTATCCATCAGTAGTGATGAAAGCGGACGGAAACGAACGGAAAATCACTCTACCGTTTTCATTTTCATATTTTTAAACGGAAACGGGAGCGGGAGCCGGACAGCCGGGAACGAAAACGGTAGCGGGATAAACGGTAATACGAAAACGGGTAAATACGGTCGGAAAATAGACGGAAACGAACGGTAAGCGGAAACTTAAGCCGGAACATGTATGCAACATATAAAATATATACTGCCCAGTGCCCACACATAAATACGCTCGTAGATGAATGAATTATCAGATGATGAAAGGGCGGACACTGGCACACTGCTATGTACTCTACCAAAACAAAAAGATGATGACTTTAATATATATGTGACATGTCCACACAGATGAAAAGAAAAATAAAAGCAACTCAGACATGTGCTTTTATGGCCCAACAGGCCCAACATCTCTAAAAAAATAGGCCCAATAGGCCCATCCCGTATTGAAGAAAAACGGGATGAAAAACGGGATATCCCGGTTAAAAACGGGATACCGCAAATACGGACGGACAAATGCTCTACCGTTTTCGGTCCCGTTTCCGTTTACTCCGTCCCGTTTTCGGTCCCGTTTCCGTTTATCCCGGAAAAAACGAAAACGGTCGGGAAAAAACGGTATACGGTTGCGGACGAAACGGGATTCATCCCGTCCGTTTTCATCCTTGTCCATCAGGCAACTTAACTTCATGAAGAAATTTGCATAAAAGTTTCTTGTCCTCTTTCCCCAATTTGTACAAAGCAGGTGGTAAGGTGAACTTACCATTCTGATGCTGCACTGGATGCTGATCCTTCCTTGTACCGATATGCTGCATGTCAAGCCGGGATTCCTCATTATCCTTACTTTTACCTTCTATTTCTAGCAAAGTCCCCAATATGCTCTCACATATATTTTCTCGATATGCATCACATAAGCAAGTGCTGCCAGTACGGAAGCTCAAAAAAAATACTCTTCTTCCTCCAGTTGTGCCATCTTTTTTCTTCGTCACGCTGCTTCCTTTTTCTTGATTCAGGGCCGAATTTCACCTGGTCAAAAGTTTCATACTGTTGCAGCACCTCTTCCCCAGTGAGTGGTTGTGGAGCCCCCCTATATTCAAACTTGTTGTTGAAACTAACCTTGTTTCTGCGCCACTTGTGGTTCATAGGCAAAAAGCGACGATGCCCCATGTAACACATCTTCTTCCCATGCTTCAACCATAAGTAGTCTGTTTCTGTATGGCAGTATGGACATGCAAACTTGCCTTTCGTACTCCATCCAGACAACATGGCATATGCTGGAAAGTCATTGATTGTCCACAGTAGAATTGCATGCAAATCAAATTCCTTCTTCTCCACTGCATCCTAGGCTTTCACACCATCTTTCCAGAGAACTTTGAGCTCATCAATTAGAGGCTGCAAGTACACATCAATGCTAACACCAGGCGATTTTGGTCCCGGTATCACCATCGACAACATCCAATACGACTGTTTCAAACACAACCATGGTGGAAGATTGTAAGGAATTAAAATCACAGGCCAGCAACTGTAATTCACATTCATCATACCAAATGGATTGAATCCATCAGATGCCAGACCTAGCCTGACATTACGTGGATCTTTTGCAAACCATTTATATTTGCTGTCCACATGTTTCCATGCTTTGGAGTCCGCAGGATGTCGCAATTTTCCATCATCCACCAATTCTTCCTTATGCCAACGCATGTATTTTGCTCTAGTCACTGACATATATATCCTTTGGAGCCGCGGAATCAGTGGGAAGTACCGCAAAATCTTACGTGGAACTCGCTTTTTTGACCCAGAACTGGTGGCATCATCCTGTTCCTCTTTAGACTGCTTCCACCTTGTCTCACCACATTTTGGGCAATTATCCAGGGACTCATATTCTGTCCCTCTGAATAACGGGCAATTATCCAGGGACTCATATTCTGTCCCTCTGAATAACACACAATCATTTATAGCATGCATCTATCTTTTCATAATGAAGACCAAGATCTCTAACAATCTTTTTCATCTTATCCATAGTATCTGGGAGGCAATGACCTTTAGGAAGAACAAGCAAGAACAGAGCAAGTACGTACTCCAAGCAAGCATTACTACAACCAAACATGCACTTCATCTGAAACATTTTGACAATGAAAGACACCTGGGTAGCTTCCGTGCAGCCTGGATACAACTCCTTCCTGGCCTCTTCTAGCAAATTAAAGAACTTCTGTGCCATCTCATTAGGTTGTTCTTCATCAGTAATTTCACCGCGTATCGTACCCTTGATCAGAGAATGTATCAAATTCGTGGTACAGCCCTATCATCGACATCATCATCATCATGGTCATGTACAGCTGAGCCTTCACATATACTTTCCTCCTCGCGGATGAAGCCTTCGTCGAAACCTCTTCGAAGCAAATGTTTCTGAACATCAGAAAATTTCTATATGATGTGGAACGACATTGTGAACATGGACATGGTGCCGTTCCTCCTTTCGAGCTGCTCCAAAGGCCCTGTCAAGATATTCAGATAAACCCTGTTGCCACTCTGCAGATGTCTGAGTCCTGACAAACACACAAAAAGATAAATGTCTTCAAGTTCTTCAAATGAAAAATCAGTATGGATATTAATGATGCCCAAATAAAATCCTTCACAATGCCCTACCCACGTACTTACTCCGATCAATATTTCTAACATATTCAAATAATAAAAACATAGAACTATTAATTCATAACCCTAAGACACTACTATATGTTACCGTGCATAGAAAACAAAAAATCTATGATGCATGGTGGTCGATCTGGTACTTACACACGTCACGTCGTTGCCGGTTACGACATAAAAATGCTTTACTGTAAAGTACAAATCAGTTGCTTACTCACGTATTGGGAATAAATAGTAGGAATTATAATAAATATATCTTCACATCATATGCTAAATCAGTATGGATATTAATGATACCTTGCTAATCGATCATGTGTATTGGCCAGTTGATTACTCACCTGTGCAATCTGTCCTTGTTGCCGGTTGTGCAATGAGAGAGCGTCGGTCCTTGGCTTCCCGCGTGCCCGCGTATGTGTCGTCGACCGTCGTCGTTTCGGCCTCAGCAGCGTGCGAGCGTGACTATGGGGGTTGCAAGGTAGTGGCGGCCTTCGGTCCCAGCGTCCGGCGGAGTTCAGTCCAGGCGACGAAGGACGTCTTGATCCCGTACGTGAACGGCGGCCGGCAGCGTCGAGTCCACGCGAACGGCGAAGGGCGTCACCGCGTGGTCGTCCGTCCTTCGTCGTGGTCGTCAGGTGTCTCCGCGTGTGCGACGTCGTTCACCAGCGCTCGTGGTGGAGTGCTGCCGTCCTCCGTGCAGCCTTGTGCCCTAGCACGTGAAGCCTTGTGCCTTGTGAAGACGGAAGATCGGCTGATCCGTGCAGCCTTGTGCCGGACGGACTACATACTACGTAACGATCCAGGAGTCCAGATCGATCACCATCGGTTTCTGGAAACCAATCTGTGTACGGCGCTAAAAATAGAGTCAAAACAAAAATATATACTACCTCACACAACAACGTGCAAGTAGTGTAGTGGTTACTCCACCACCTGGACAATCCAGGTTGCGCGAGTTCAACTCCTCTAACCAGCACTTTTTCATAGTATTTTTGTTAATTAACAATTCACTTATTAGGTTCAATTCACTTATTAGGTTCCAGCACTTTTTCATAGTTTTTTTTATTAATTAACAATTCACTTATTAGGTTCAAGTTTTTTTAACAAAATTTAACAATTTACTTATTACACGTGTCATTTTAATTAAATTAGCAATTCACTTATTAGGTACGCACAAGGTATTTTCGCGTTACTCACAACATATCGGTTGCATCAAACACAAATCCGTTGCAATAGTATTTCCCACTTGCATCCATAATCTTAATGGATGCAATACCATCTACATATCGCATCAAAAAATCAATACTAATGCAACCCAATGTGTCTGATGCAATAACTCCTACCTATTGCATCCCTTGTTCTATATGATGCGATAGATCAAACCTATTGCATCCACATGAGTTGCTATCGCATCAACCTCGTTTGTGATGCAATAACGACCACATATTGCATCAAAATCTAAACATTGATGCAATAGCAGGCACCTATTGCACCAGATTTGTGTTTGATGCCCAAGGTCTGGATGCATTAGGGTCAGAATCTAGTAGTGTCTGCTAGTTGTAGGCACATTGATGTTGGTTCTAGGGTTGTGTGTTCAAGCTTCTTGTAGACTGATGCTGGCATCACACTGACACTTGCTCCGAGATCACAAAGTGCATTGTTAAAGTGCTGGTCTCCGATTGAGCAATCAATGGTAGGACATCCTGGATCTTTCTTCTTCCTTAGTGGTTGGTTGAGGATGGCCTCACTACATTCTTCTGTCAGCTTGATTACCTCAGTGGTGGGCAGTGGCCTCTTTTTGTTAAGAATATCTCTAATGTACTTCGCATATGTGGGTACCAAACTGCTCATCCGACTGTAGTCCTCTGTTTCTTCTAGGAAATGGCAAATAGTTGGTGTCGTGAAAATCTTTCCTCATTTCTCCAGTTCTTGATGGTTGTAGCAGATCTTCTGCTTCAACTGGTCTCTCTTCTTCTATCATTGCTGGTTGCACTGGAGCTGGTGTTCTTTGCTTCTCTCTTGGGTGTGGGGGATCTCTGGTAGATCTCCCTCCTCTAGTAGTTATGTTCTTTACCTGCTCAAGGTTAGTGGCAACAGCAAGACAGCAGCTAGCTTAAGCTCTACCCTCTTATTAAGAGTGTTTTGCTCATCAAAGGCAGTTAATAGAAAATCCATTTTATTGTGTATATCTTTTAAAAATGATTCATTTGTATCTAGGCTTTGTTTGACTCATCATTAGTTTTAGTTTGTTGAGCAATTATCTCCTTTAATGAAGGTTGTTTGAGAATATTACCTGAATTCATACCTTTGCTATTGGGTTGACTTGAGGTGGTTTGATATTTGTATACTGTCTCTATAGCCCTTTGATCTTCTTTGAACTTGGGGCCCTCTGGTCAATCCAATGGAGCAAATCTTCCATCTTAGTTGATAGTGCTTTTACTTCTTCTGGTATTTCTTCAGTTTGATGACAATGTTGAGTCTTGTCTTGGAACCAGCTTGGTTTTCTGCTATCTTATCCAAAAGTGTCTCTACTTTTCTAATTGTAAACTCAAGAATGATCCTTCAGCAGATGCATCTAGGCACTCACGAGACTTTGGGTTAATCCATGATAAAAGGTCTGCATAAGTAACCATTTGGCCATTCCATGGTGAGGACAATCTGATATGTATCCTTGAAAACGCTCCCATGCTTCTGGAATGGTTTCTGTCTTCTGCTGTTGGAAACTGACAATATTTCCTCTTAAGGCAGCTGTTTTGCCTATAGGGAAAAACTTTGATAGAAAGGCATCTGACAGGTTCGTCCAATTTTTGATGTTTGCTTGATTGGTGTAGAACCACTTCCTCGCCTTCCCTTCTAGTGAAAATGGAAAGAGGCGAAGTAGTATGACGTCTTTGTCAACTCCGTTGATGCTAATTGTGCTTCCAATCTCCAAGAAGTTCTGCAAATGTGAGCTTGCACCAAGTTGATGAGGTTTGACTTGAGCTCAAACTCAGGTACTCCTTCTTCTACTTCAAATCTTGGACCAGTAAGAATGTTCTCAAGACTTGGGGCAGAAAATTCTGTAAGGTCTTCTGTGCCATCACTTCAACAATTGGTAGCTAGCTTCTTCTTCCTTGATTGCTTTGGTTCTGATGATGAAGAATTTAATTCACCAAAGTCAATCCTGATATACCCTGTAAAAAATATAAACATAGGAAAACAACAGGGTGAACCTGCCAAAGCAGAGGTGCCTTGCTATGATTTCTCATTTATATAGTAGTTGTTATGCAATTATTTCTCAATAGTCTAGTCTAAAATTTTATTTGAATAACCTTGACCGACTTCCTGACTTTCCTTACCGTTCCCCGGCAACGGCGCCAGAAATGCTTGTTGACACTAGCTAACACCACTTGAATACTAGGTTGTCATCCCTAGCATGGTGCTAGAGCGTACTAAGGTATTTATAAACATAAAGGCTCTCTAGAAAATAATCTATTTCTATCCGCAAGCGTACAGATAAAATACCTCATTGTAGCATTTCACCAGGATAAGTATTCCAGGTATCGTTATTTATAATTTTGCTTAAGAGAACGGCGAAAGCGAAAACAGGGGTAAAATCTATCAAGGCTTAGACTAGAGATAAACTTACAAGAACATGATTACTACTGAGAAACTCGTCACACAGTCACTTGCTTTGGCAGGGGGTAAGCCATAATAATAAAGATAATGAAATATAAGCTCATGGGTAAATAACACAGCGATTAGAAATAGACTACTCCACATAACATGTAAGGTGACGTCGGACTAGCAAGAGAATGGATTCTAAGTATCTACTATTTACTAAGTCATAATCTACTCTAAGCATCTACAAGATCATATATAGCACAAAAGACTCTTCATTCATGGTATAAGGAACATTGCTAAAGTAAATCAGAACATAGCAAGACTTACTCCGCAATACAAATTCTGCCTGTCCTATCAACGGAGGGTGGACTATATAAGAATCAACGAAGCTGTCACCATCGCGAACTACCACACGACCCGGCCAATAGGATACATTTGCAGGTAAATAACATCTAAGCACACGCCTACATGTGATCTACCCACTTAACTCCCACGTGAAAAGAGCTAAGCGCTTTGCAAACTCATGCATGAACTCATCATCAATCATAACTATATCACTTATAGAACTAGAGCAAAACTAGAACATAATAAATAAAGATATAATGCAATTAGAATAAAGTCGTAGAGAAAGATATGAAATAAATACGCAATCTTTATTGACGAAGATCCGAAATCCAGAGCGCTAGGCCCTACTTCTCTAATTCTATCTAATCAATCGTATAAAACTTGAAAGAATTGGGAGTAGCTAAATCTAATTCTCTGCGGGAGAGAGAGTTTCTAAACCCTAAACTTGATGCTTCCTCTGATAATAATTTCTCCTCCTCCCCTGGGGGTGGAGAGGCCTTGCTTATATAGCCCCCTCAATTGATCGTGGGCCGTCAGATCAAACCGACATTAATCGCACGGTTTTTCCTTGATCCTTTAGGTCGGTGGAGCATAATCCGCGAAGTTGACGCTGATTGTCCACGGGAGTAGGGCGGCCGCCCCAAACCCTAGGGCGGGCGCCCTGGGCTGGGCCCCGTTCGGCCTCCCGTTCGTTCACGTGTCTTCTGGAGTCTTCTAGATGATAGAAAATTAGCGCACATGTTAATATCTCTATGTAAACCCGACGTGTGGGCCTTCTCTCCGTATTTTCTGATAACCCCCTGCAGAAATAGACAAACACCAAAACTCGTGGAATTCTGTCAGATAAAACCCTAATTCTAGATGTCTAGTGCATATTGATCCTTTTCCATGTTTAGTTGACAATTAAATTTGATACTTTAGGATCGTCAACACTCGTCAGGGATCAAGGCCGTCGCTTTCCACTACCCTGGGACACGCACATACGCACGCACCTCGCATAGCCACACCAAGCCACCAGGCCTCGAGAATGTGGCCACGAGCACCGCACGCGGAGCACGCCCGCCATGGCTAGAGCACGGCCATGGCGAGATCGTTTCTAGCTCACCAGAGTGGCAGGGGCAGGAAAAAGGTACGCTGTCGGTTTCGCCTTGGTGAGGGGCGGGTGCCGCGCGGGTAGTTAGGGGAAGAGGGAGGCCGAAGGGCCGCGACACAATCCCAGCTCGCTGGAGTCGGCACGCGCAGAGTGCCGCCCTAGTGCGTCCTTTTCAGGTGAACCCGACCACCACACATAAATAGGAGGAGTGGATGAAGTTCACTAGACCCTAGTGAACCTAGCTGCCTAGTTTTCTTTTCCACCGAGCCACCATGTTGTGCTCCACGGAGACCTCGTCGCCGGCGGCCGCATCCCTGGTGTCCAAAGGAGAATGGGGATGGAAAGGGAACACTGTGGGGCTGAGAGTGCACCCGGTGCACATGAACCAGGAGGGAGGGGAGAAACGGTAGACTCGGTCCGACTCGGTCCACCGTGGACCGAGCCTTTGGCTCATGGTCCGGTGAACCAACGTCCACGGTGAACCATCTCGGGTGGACCAGGCCCGACGGGAACCCGAACCGACGACGTGGCGTTGCCTGAGTGTGCCACGTGTCCGGGCCAGACCGGCCCAACCCGACCCATGTCCAGGCCCTGCCCCGGCCCGCTAAGCCCGGTCATGGCCCAGTCAAAGTTGACCGTTGACTGGTCAATGTTGACCGGACCCACTTGTCAGCGTTGACCGTTGACCGGGACCCCACATGTCAGCCTATGATTCCCCTCTGACCAATCTGAAGCCGCCACGTGTCACCCCCAGATTAATCAACCTATTTTTCTTTTTTTAGAAATTATTAAAATCTTCAAAAATTCATAATTAATTAACTGTAGCCCAGAAAATGCCAAACCAGAGCCCAAATTTTTCTAAAAATGAGGTCTACGTCATAGTCTTATGCTTGAGTGCTTTTGGATCTTTTGAATTTCAGTTGCTTCTTTGTGCACCTCTATAGGAGCCGCTAACGCGGCCGTATGTCACGTTTTACAGACCCGGAGGAGCCACCGACTGAGGAGTTTGACCCCGACTACACTGACGACTTGGGTGATGACCTGCCAGATGCCACGCCCCACCCATTCGTAGATCCTATTACGCATTGATAATACTTAGAATTGCTGGTGCTTTACTTTTATGCAATAATATTACTGATAGGTTGCATGGTAGTTTACTGCTTTTGAGCCACTTACCTTGTTGCAACCTTACACCTGCTCACCCTGCTGTTAGACTAGATGCTGCCTTATCACTCGTTACTTACTGCTTTACTCTTACTCGCATTATATCTGTGATGTGATGCTGGTGAGTGAGAGGCATATGAGATAAGGCACGAGGTGCCGTAAACCTGATAATAACCTGATAATGAACCTGGGGAGATCTTAGCGTGAGTCTTGGGTGTGTGGTGAGGGTCGAGTCGACCGAGCAGGATCTACGATGAGTCAGGAAGGACAAGTCTTGCCGGAGGATGCTACCTTGGCGTTCGCCATGTGAGGTGCATGTGGCGGGTACATGTGACAGGGAGAGGTCCCGGGGTGGAGTGTCTTCGTGGGATGAAGCCCCGGGATGGGAGGTGTTGTGATGGCATGGGGTGCCGGGTGTTCCGTTGAGTGGAAAACGGTTTCCCCTTGTGATGATGTCCTGCTTAGTCACCCTAAGGACTGACACGCCTGTGGACCGGGTCTTAGGAATCCTTGCACACCCACTCACTTCTGTGGGGAGGACACGGACGTTCGACTTGCTGGTGTGGTGCCACTACTAT
Source organism: Saccharum spontaneum (assembly GCA_022457205.1). NCBI lineage: Eukaryota > Viridiplantae > Streptophyta > Magnoliopsida > Poales > Poaceae > Saccharum > Saccharum spontaneum. Next base: position 22,704,456 of record CM039587.1, read on the forward strand.
TGAGAAGTTAGCGGATAGTGTAGGGTGGTACGGGCACGAGGACCCACACCCTCCCAAGACAGCGTAGTACTCAGGGGCCAAGTACTTTGTCTCACAGTCTCAGCGTGTCGGTGGTACTCCGACATGGCCCCGGTTCTGAGTGATAGGGTGGTACCGTTTCTAGTCAGTAGGCGGCCCAAAATCAGCTTAGACGAGGCATCGTCGAGGATAGCTATCTTGTGGGATGTGTAAACCTCTGCAGAGTTTCTGGTTGATCGATCGATACATATGTCGAATCTTTTGGCTAAGGACCTTTCCTAAGTACAGCTTCACTTGACTAGATGAGAGGAGTCTTTCTCCCTTCCCTGGGATTTCAGTGTGTGTTCCGGCCTTAGCCGTTGAGACATGGGCGAGAGGGAGTCTCCCATGCCGATGAGAGAGTGAGATGAGATGTGATGTGGTGATGAGATATGTGTTGGGATGGGATAATGTGTGTGAATGAGATAGGTTAAAATTTGACAAACTTATATTATTAAAATAATGATTATTCGCATAGGGAGCCACAACCAAAGATAGGTCTTTTCTTACCCCCTTTTGCATCCAATTCCACAAAGCTTTGCATCATAGGGTGGGAGCTGCATGGCCAGTACCAAGAGTACTGATAGATTTTTGGCAGGCTCAGAGCCTGAGTGCGACGAGGAGGACGACTGGGAGGAGTTGGGGTTCGCCCTGCGCTTAAGCTTGGTGCGAGGAGTCCTAGTTTCCACTGCTGTCTATGAGATGCTATTCCAGTTGCTGTGTGTGAGTGTGTTCCGCCCTACGTGGTGATGATAATAAGTAATGTAAACCTTCTATTTGTACTCTGATATTCGTGTATGACTCTGTTATTTGACTGAGATTTGGGTAATGGCATGAACTCGTTCATCTATTACACATCGAATATGTGGCATTCCCTTCGTGGAATGCAAGATCGTTTCAGTTGGTACCAGAGTCATGCTTGACCCTAGGACGAACCCTTAGGATTGGACGATAGAAGCAGGCACGAATCTATGCACCTTCAGTTATATTACCGACCATGCTGCATTTTCTTGCATGGCTTACCTCATTTCACACGTCTTACCACAATTACTGCTTGCTTTCTTGCCTATCATCGCTCTCCATCACCCGACTTCACTCCACTTCAGGCTATTTTTCTCTACTTCGCTCTACTTCACCCTGAGTTACTTGTCTCACATAGTTGGATTTCCTATGTGTTACCCCTGTCTCACCCTGTTTTGCCTTATCCTATCATGTTGTGTCTCAGACTTACTCTGTTCTACCTGGTTACCTTATAAGGAATAACCTACTAACTCCGTTTATATGGTTGTTTTGCAGATGGCTCCGCTTGTTGAGCTTGCTGTTGATGCACGAGACTACTGTGGGTTCACCACGATCCTATACGGGGTGCTGGACTCACTGGGCGTCCCCACTGAGAGGATCACGTGCATGTGCCGGGGTGAGGCTGGACCGAACGGACTTCTTCAGGGTCACGTCATTGTCCACCTCTGGGTCCCTGCCAGCGCGTACGTGCCCGTGCTTCACGCCTTCGAGGAGGTGGCTGTGGAGACTTCCGTTGCTGCTTGCGTGTAGTCCGTTTCGCGCACGGCTCTCCGTAGCGTGATGCGTGACGCGCGACTACCTCTAGACTGGGCCCTACCATATGCTGTCCCATGCCCTCAACCTCAACCAGGTCACGGTGCCATAGGACATTGCTGCCAACTATGCTACGCGTGTCGAGGTCGACCCCTGTCTGAGTGCCTCCGCATAGTACATCCTTGCCCAGGACCACTACATCATGGAGGTGGAGTCGCAGAACTGTTGCCTTCGGGACTTCTAGTTTTAGCGTGATGACGTCCTAGCCTAGGAGGAGTGAAAGCGCGAGTTGGTGATTCGCAATCTCATAAAGGAGTGCGAGAACTCCTACAAGATGGAGGTCCTCCATGAGTCCCGTGAGAAGGCACTCAGGGCGGAGATTGCTGAGCTCAAGGACAAGGTGTTGGAGCAAGGGCTCCGCATTGACTACCTATCCTCCTAGCTGCTGACGTACGAGGATCGCATCGAGCGCTAGAGGCATGTCCTGCAGGAGCTCCAGGGGAAGGAGAAGAAGCGTGCCTTCGCCAGGTGTGGCTTGCAGGATCACTGTAATGCCCTGGAGGATGAGGCAGAAAGGGTTGCCGTTGTTTCCACCTACAATGCGCACCACCTCACCCATTACGTCAAGTGCACCGAGTTCCTCAAAGACAAGGTGAACCGTCTCCGTTAGGCCTGGGTCATCGCCGATGCTAAGCATGTCCAGGAGATCGAGGTGGTACAGGACCCTCTTCCGCTTGGGACGCGCAGGAAGCCGCGCAGGCAGACTTTCCACGTTGAGCCCACCAATCTCAACCTGGCAGCATGTTCGTCTGCGGACTATCCTCAGATTCCACAGACTGAGATGCTGGAGCACGCTCTTGCCCGCGTTGCGAGGATCCACCACACCGATGACGAGCTCCATGCCATGGACCACACTTCTGAGGTTTCCACTTCCACCGATGGCCCGTCTACACCACTCGCCACTTTCGGACAGGAGTAGTCACCCTCTCATGATTATGTAATAATGTAGTAGTAACCTTGATGAGCCCTGTGTGGACATGAGACATGACTCATCCCTTGGAGTAGAGTAGATTGTCCACTTTTGAGCTGCCTGCGTGTAGCACGATTCCCATGAGTCTGCCTAGTGTAGCTACTGGAGACGTCGCTTTGTAATAAAACCATGTACTGGATGTTTGGATCTTACTGCGTCTTATGGTTCTTATCCCCTTCTTGTATTGAGTGTCGGGTAGAAATCTTTTGAAATTGTGATCAAAATTGTGTAATCACTTAATAAACCATCCATCTTGACCTAACCCTGCAGTGAGATGTCTTGCCGCCGTTCCGCTCGTCTGAACAACCGCTCGCCTTCCCCCGCGCCTGAAAGGATCAAGATGCCCAAGAGGGGGGGTGAATTGGGCTTTTCTAAAAATTAATTGCAAGAATTAAATCCTACAAGCCGGAATTCACCCTTCTTCTTCTTGTAGAACTCCTTCTTCTTGCCATCCTTCTTCTTGTATGGCTTGTTCTTCTTCTTCTCATCTTCTTCATCACTTGAATCATTTTTCTTGCCCTTGTTCTTGTTCTTGAACTTGTCTTTTGGTGGTCTAGGGCATTGATGAGCTAGGTGGCCAAGTTCACCACAATTGTAGCAATCCATCTCCGAGATGGGCTTTCTTTTGCTACTTGTGAAGAATTTCTTTGTCTTCCCATCGAACTTGATGCCACTCTTGTTGAGCTTCTTTAGCATCTTGGTGGTCTTCCTCACCATGAGTGCAAGTGATTCATCATCGATATCACTTTCACTTGAGCTTTCTTGCACGATCATGGCTTGGCCCTTCTTCTTCTTCTTGTCATGGCTAGCTTTGAAGGCCAAGTCTTTCTTCTTGGAAGATGATGAGCCCTCTTCCGGAGTGATGTGCATGTACATCTCATGAGCATTGATCTTCCCCAATACTTGTGTTGGAGTTGCGGTGGAGAGATCACTTTGATGAAGCACGGTGACTATGTGACCATACTTCTCAACGGGAAGCACACTCAAGATCCTCCTTGCAACATCCGATTGACTCATTTGAGTGAGCCCAAGAGCATTGAGGTCCTCTACAAGAACATTCAAGCGAGTGTACATGTCATTAGCGCTTTCTTTAGGAAGCATCTCAAAAGAATTAATTTTCTTTAAAGCAATATGATAGCGTTCCTCACGCTCACTCTTAGTTCCCTCATGGAGAGCACAAAGATTTTGCCACAAATCATGAGCGTTCTTTGCATTACGCACACAATTGAAGATATCTTTGCCTAAGCCCCGGTAGAGTGCATTTTTGGCCTTTGCATTCCACCGGTCGTACTTCTCCTCGTCACCCGTGGGGTTTGCGGGATCCTTGATAGCGGGAAGCCCTTCGGTTGCGGCTCTAAGGCACCCGGCATCTATGGCTTCGAGGTACGCCTCCATGCGGATTTTCCAATATGGAAAATCATCCCCCTCAAAGGTGGGAGGTGGTCCTTCCCCATTAGACATCTTGCTCTAGGCGGTAAAGCCTAAAATAGGAGCAACACGGCTCCGATACCAATTGAAAGGATCAAGATGCCCAAGAGGGGGGTGAATTGGGCTTTTCTAAAAATTAATTGCAAGAATTAAATCCTACAAGCCGGAATTCACCCCTAGTGCCTACTTGTGTTCCTAGAGAGTCTACCGTTAAAAAGTTTTGCACCCTAGTTTCCAATCCTAGTCTAGCATGGCAATTCTAGGAAAGTAAAACAAGCAATGAAAGTAAATACGAGAAAGTAATTGCTTGAATGTAAAGGGGCAAGGAACACGGCGATGTTTTTCCGAGGTATCGGAGAGTCGCCACTCCCCACTAGTCCTCGTTGGAGCACCCGCGCAAGGGTGTCGCTCCCCCTTGATCCGCGCAAGGATCAAGTGCTCTCTACGGGTTGATTCTTCGACACTCCGTCGCGGCGAATCACCCAAAACCGCTCACAACTTGAGTTGGGTCATCCACAAGCTCCGCCGGATGATCACCAAACTCCCAATCACCACCAAGCCGTCTAGGTGATGGCGATCACCAAGAGTAACAAGCTAGAACTCTCACTTGACCACAACGAGCCCAAATGAGGAGATGGATGCACACTTGCTACTCTCTAATCACTAGTGAGGAATCTCAAACTTTGATTCTCAAATCTCTATCCTCACTAGAGCTCTTGCACTCCCTTGCACTCTAAAGGGTTTTCTCAGATGTTTGAATGAGCAAGAGACCTCTAAAAGAGGTGGAGGGGTTGTATTTATACACCCCTCAAAGAAAACGAACCGTTACTTTCTGACACGGGGTCACCGGACGCGCCGGTGCAACTCACCGGACGCGCCGGTCCCCCGTAACGGTCAAAACGTGATTTTGAAAACGAACCACCAGACGCGCCGGTCAGGGGTGACCGGACGCGTCCGACGTGCAAGGGTGCTTACTGTACTCGCACCGGACACGAGGCCGCGTCCGATGCCTGAAGACCGGACGCGTCCGGTCCTCTCTGGACCTTACTGGACTCGCACCGGACTCGCCGATCAAGTCCAGGTCGCGTCCGACGGGCGTTCTCCCTGAGTGACACGTGTCAGCCTCTGACCACCGCGTCCGGTCCTCGCGAGGACCGCGTCCGGTGGTCAAGGCCGAAACCCTAGCGCAGAGCGTACTCACCGGACGCGTCCGGTGCTCCCGAAGAGCGCGTCCGGTGACTGGAAAACAGCCCGAAACTTCTCGAAACGCGTCGCAACTTCGACCAAGTTGCTTCCAACTGAACTTTGAGCTATTCTAGGGTTGCCTAGCGCCAAGTTTAACAAGTGTGCACCACACCTAAACATAGGACTCGCCTAGGTCAAGCTACCCATTCATGCCCCCCTTTATAGTACGGCCAAAAGAGAAAAACGAAGATCCTAACGACTATTCCGAATGTGCCTCAACACTTCGTCATCCGGAACTAACCGTCCTTAATCTTGACGTCACTCTTTTGAAAACCGAAACGATTTCCATCAAGGGACACGAATACCACAGTGCTCAAAGCAGTTATCACCTCCATGACCTAACTTACCAAGTTTCTGCAAAACACACGTTAGTCATGGTAATAAAGCGTTGTCATTAATTACCGAAACCAAACCTTGGGGCCTAGATGCTTTCAGCGCCCATGGGCCGTGGAGGAGGCTGTGGAGCTCCTTTCATCGTTTTCACTGCCATGGAGGAGCCTGTCCCCGTGGAGCCCACTGGAGAGGCAGGAGCCGCTCAGCCTGGAGGTGGGGCTGGAGCTGCCCAGCCTAGGAAAGAGAATGCCGCGCTTGGTGGAGATGCACCGCCGCCGCCGCCACCACCACAGCTGGCGGAGGTGATGGACCGCCAGACCCGCCTCCTGGAGACATTGGCTGAGGGAATCCTTCGCTGCCATGGGGGTAAGCCAAATGACTTCTAGAGGAAGTTGGAGGGCTTCCTCAAGCTGAGGCCCCGTACCTTCGACTATGCCGACGATGACCCCATCACCGCCGAGGACTGGCTGCGGGAGATCGAGAAGAAGCTGGACCTCACCACCTACACTAACGAGGAGTGTGTGGGAGTCGCCGCTTATCAGCTCATTGGCACTGCGCACGCTTGGTGGGACGGCTATTGTGATGCCCACAATGACCCAGGGAGCATCTCATGGGAAGAGTTCACTGAGGCCTTCCATGAGCACCACGTGCCCGAGGGCGTCTTGGATGCCAAAGTGGAGGAGTTCCACAACTTCACCTAGGGGACTCTGAAGGTGCAGGAGTACACCACCCGCTTCATTTGCATTATGCGGTACGCTCCTGAGGAGACCAGCTCTGACAAGAAGAAGATGTACCACTACAAGAAGAGGCTAAACTTGCGCCTCAAGATCGCTCTCTCGAGCCATGAGTGCCGTACCCTCCGGCAGATGATCAACATGGTGCTGGAGATGGAGAGGGATCGCCTGGAGGCCGATGCTGAGAGGGAGAGGAAGGAGAAGAGGCATCGGGGCGAGGGTTCCTCTCGCACCCCGGCCCAGAGGCAGCGTTGGTCTGCTCCGCCGTAGTCCCGCTCTCGCTTTGCCCAGGGAGCTGCTCCGAGCCGTGGTGGTGGTTTCTACTCCGCCAACAGCCACCGCCTGCTCAGGGCCGCCCTGCTCAGAGCCTGAGCCAGAGTACGTGGAAGGCACCTGCACCCACCGCCACAGGCAGTGTGCCCTTCGCGTGCTTCACCTGTGGCCAGCCAAGTCACAAGTCGGCGGTCTGTCCGCAGAAGGTCTCTCCAGTTCAGACCCCTGCGAGGCAGGCACCGGCTCAGGGAGTGCCTCGCAAGCCAGCCGTGGGAGCCACCCGCGGTCGTCTCACTCACCTGACCGCGGAAGATGCTCAAGACGCCCCCGACACGGTGTACGGTATGTTTTTGGTATAGGAAGTTTTAGCATCAGTTCTTTTTTACTCTAGTGCTACATGTTCTTATATAGCATCTAAGTTTGCACGAGAGCACAACATACCTGTCACACCACGGAGTGTACCCATAGACACCATATCTCCCTTAGGTACCACCAGATCCACCAAAATCTGTAAGGGAGTGAGTATCACTATAGAAGGTTGCACCTTTCTAGCCGACCTCACCTTACTTCCGTCAGATGGTCTGGATGTTATCCTAGGTATGGACTGGTTAACTCTGCACAAGGGAGTAATATCTTGCTCACCCAGATATGTGGAGATCACACATCCGAGTGGCCGGGTAATCAGATGTGAGCCTCACCACAAGAAGACAGACACCTTGATGAGTGCCTTGGAGGCCAAATCAGTTGAGGAGGTGCCCGTCGTATGTGAGTATCCTGATGTGTTCCCCGAGGAGTTACTGGGTATGCCACCTGATCGGGATGTGGAGTTTGTGATTGACTTACTGCCTGGTATCGGGCCCATTGCTAAGAGGCCCTACCGCATGTCAGTCGATGAGCTAGAGGAGCTCAAGAAGCAGGTCAGGGAGTTGTCTGACAAGGGGTACATCAGACCTAGTGCCTCACCCTGGGGTTCCTCTGTCTTGTTTGTGAAAAAGAAGGATGGCTCTATGAGGATGTGCATTGACTATAGGAATCTGAATGCCGTGACAGTCAAGAACAAGTATCCTCTTCCTAGAATCGATGACCTCTTGGATCAGCTGAAGGATGCCAAGTTCTTTTCCAAGATCGATCTCAGATCTGGGTACCATCAGATGAAGATCAGGTCTGAGGATATTCCTAAGACCACTTTTGTCACTAGGTATGGGCAGTATGAGTTCACCGTTGTGTCCTTTGGCATCACCAATGCACCAGCCTACTTTATGAACATGATGAACAAGGTGTTCATGGACGAGCTAGATAAGTTCATGGTGGTGTTCATTGATGACATTCTTGTCTATTCATCCACCGCCGAAGAGCATGAGCAGCACTTGAGAGTAGTTCTGGAGAGGTTGAGGCAAAATCGGTTGTATGCTAAATTTAGCAAGTACGAGTTTTGGCTCAAAGAAGTCGCTTTTCTCAGCCATGTACTCACAGCTGAGGGTGTTGCTGTCGATCCTACAAAAATCGAAGCTGTGAAAGAGTGGGAGCAACCCCGCAATCCGATAGATATTCGTAGTTTCCTTGGGTTAGCTGGTTACTATCGCAGATTCATCGAGAACTTCTCTAAGATAGCTAAGCCCATGACCAACCTCTTGAAGAAGACCAATGAGTTTGAGTGGACGCCCGAGTGTGAGCTTAGTTTCCAAACTCTAAAACAGAATCTTACCACCACTCCTGTTCTTGCCTTGCCTGATATCCGAAAGGACTTTGTGGTCTATTGTGATGCATCCAGACAGGGACTTGGCTGTGTTCTGATGCAGGATGGGAGAGTCATTGCCTATGCGTCCCATCAGTTGAAGGACCATGAGCAGCGCTACCCTACTCATGATCTCGAGCTAGCTGCTGTTGTGCACGCTCTAAAGATCTGGAGGCACTACTTGATTGGGAACAAGTGCGATATCTATACCGATCATAAGAACCTAAAGTACTTCTTCACCTAAGAGGATATGAATATGAGACAACGCCGATGGCTGGAGTTGATTAAGGACTATGACCTAGAAATTCACTACCATCCAGGGAAAAGCCAACGTAGTTGCTGATGCCTTGAGCTGTAAGAGCTATTGCCATAGTCTATCCATGGAGGTCGTACCATCCGAGCTATGTCAGGAAATGGGTGGACTTTGCCTCGAGATCATACCCAAGGGCATGTTGAACGAACTGCGAGTGCAATATGACATAATGGACCGCATTCGTAAGGCTCAAAAGAAATGCCCTGAGATCTTATAGCTTCGTGAATGGATGGAAGTTGGTAAGTACCCCAAGTTCTGAGTAGATGAACGAGGAGTGTGTTGGTGCAATGAAAGAATCTGTGTACCGTCTGATAAGGCCATCCGTAAGGAGATCCTGGCAGAAGCGCATGACTCTAAGTATTGCATCCATCCTGGCAGTACAAAGATGTATGCCGACATGAGAAAGATGTTCTGGTGGAAGGACATGAAGAAGGATATTGCAGGTCATGTAGCCAGATGTGATATATGCAACAGGGTTAAGGCTGAACATCAGAGACCAGCTGGTTTGTTGAAGCCACTAGATGTACCCGTGTGGAAGTGGGAATGCATATCTATGGACTTCATCATGGGATTGCCTCGATCCCCAAAAGGCCATGACTCCATTTGGGTTATAGTGGACCGATTGACCAAGGTAGCTCACTTTGTACCTGTCAAGGTTGACTACCATGTAGAGAAGCTGGCAGATCTGTATATCGATCACATTCTCTGACTTCACGGGGCACCTGTTAGCATCGTATCTGATAGAGCAACACAATGGACATCTAGGTTCTGGCAGAGTTTGCACAAATCGATTGGCACTCGACTTGACTATAGCACCGCTTATCACCCTTAGACAGATGGGCAGACAGAGAGAGTGAATCAGATTCTCGAGGACATGCTACAAGCCTGTGTACTAAAGTATGGGACAGATTGGGAGAAGAGTTTACCACATGCAGAGTTCTCGTACAACAATAGCTATCAGGCTAGTCTTCAGATGTCACCATTTGAGGCCTTATACGGGAGGAAGTGCAGAACCCCATTGATGTGGTCCGTGGTAGGAGAGCGAATGTTCTTTGGCCCTGCTAAGATCAAGGAGGCCGAGGAGGGAGTTGCTCAGGTAAGAGAGAATTTGAGGATTGCCCAAAGCCGGCAAAAGAGCTATGCAGATAACCGTCGAAGAGACCTCGAGTTCCAGGTTGGAGGCCATGTCTATCTCAAGGTCTCGCCTCTCTGTGGCACTTTCCAGTTTCATGTGAAAGGGAAGTTAGCCCCACGATATGTAGGTCCCTACCGAATCTCAGAGAGGATTGGTGAATTGTCATACAGGCTTGAGTTGCCCGAGGAACTAGCAGGTGTGCACCCAGTGTTCCACATATCGCAGTTACGAAAGTGTCTGAAGTTGCCAGAGGAATAGGTTCACACAGATGTGCTGGATATCTAGGACACGCTTGAGTACCAAGAGTACCTAGTCTAGATTCTTGACAGAGCAACCAAAGACACACGAAGCACCACTATACCAATGTGCAAAGTTTTATGGAGCAATCACACTGAGAGAGAGGCAACATGGGAGAAAGAGTCAGAGTTACGGATCCGTTACCCCTACTTGTTCGAGAGGTATGTCACACTTTAAATCTTGGGACGAGATTCCAATGAGGGGGGAGGACTGTAACATCCCAGTTTTTTCGAAACCCAAAAATCACAACTGAATTTTTTTTCGCAAACATGCCCATGTTTGGTGAGTGTCATATAGGAAAAAACACCCATGTAGTTGCACAAGTAGCACCTACATAGCAGAGTAGAGCATCTGCATTTAATTAAATACTTGTGAGTTGGCTTTTCTCGCTTTTTGTTTTGCTAATTAAATCAACCACCTTAACTTAATAACCAATTTGCTTAATTAAATAATCATGTGTAATTAATTAATTAACCTTGTGTGCCAACCCTTGGAAAGGACTCCAAAACCCTAGGCCCCTAGTGGACCACCCCTAAGGGTGAATGCTTATTGGCACATAAACACTTACATATAACGACCAAGGTATAGTTATAAAATAGGATGGAGAAGTGGGAAATAGAAATAGGAAAAAGCCATTTAGTTTTTGGTTTAAAAGAAGAAGCCATTTCAGCCTGGAAGTTCTGGCCGGCCCAGGCCTGGCTGCTGCTCCACTCTCGCGCTGGGCCGCGGCCAAGCCCAGCACGACCTCCAACCGATGCCGGCCTGCTGCCGTCGCTGGCCGCCTCGCCCTGCTGTTGGGCTAGCCCAACAGTGCAACAGCGCCCGCCCGCATGACGACATGACCACTCCCCTTCCTCCTTGGTCGCTGACGCGTGGGCCCAGAACGTCATCCCCCACCTCTACCGCCCCTCCTCTGCTTTTCCCCGGCGGAAGCAGAGCATGCTTGCCGGGGGCATCCAAGGCGCCACTACACCATCTCCACCGTCCGTCCGCGCCACCTCCCGTGATAGCGGCCAGATGGAGGACACGCCAGCTATCCGCTTGCCCCAATTTACCCTCCCCATTTCAAATTCTGGCCATGGTGATGTACACCACCGAGGCCCACCCGCCGTGATGCCATGGTCACTTTTGATTGGCTCATTCGCAAATGGGAGCGCCACCGCCGCTGCTACACGCCAAGCAGTTGGAAACCCTAGCCTAAGCCGCCTATCAGCCCTCCACGTACCCCTCTTGCGTCCACCACCGTCCGCCATAGCGCCGTGACCGGCCATGGCTATATAAGTCGAAGCCCCAGCACCCTAGCCCTCTCCCTCACCCTACCGCTACCTGTGGCATCGCCCTGACCACACCGAGCCAAGGAGAAGAGAGGGGGAAGAGGAGAAGGAGGGAGAGGGGAGGAGACCGAGGAGCTGGAGCCACTACCGGAGTCGCCGAAGTGGAGGACGTCGCCCATTTGACTACACCGGCGCAGCGGCTCTTCCTGCACGGCATCGACTCGACACGGCCCCAGCACGCCACCGCACCGCCACCCTTTTGCCACCGCCACCATAGTGAGCTCCCCCCCCCTCACCGTCGTAACGGCGGTCAAGCTCGCCACCATGGCCTTTCCTCATCAGGGATCAAGACTGTCGCTTTCCACTACCCTGGGACACGCACATACGCACGCACCTCGCACAACCACACCAAGCCACCAGGCCTCGGGAACGCGGCCATGAGCACCGCACGCGGAGCACACCCGCCATGGCCAGAGCACGACCATGGCGAGATCGTTTCCAGCTCACTAGAGTGGCAGGGGCAGGAAGAAGGTACACTGTCGGTTTCGCCTTGGTGAGGGGTGGGTGCCGCGCGGGTAGTTGGGGGAAGAGGGAGGCCAGAGGGCCGCGACGCAATCCTAGCTCGCCGGAGTCGGCACGCGCAGAGCGCCGCCGTGGCGTGTCCTTTTCAGGTGAACCTGACCACCACACGTAAATAGGAGGAGTGGATGAAGTTCACTAGACCCTAGTGAACCTAGCCGCCTAGTTTTCTTTTCCACCGAGCCACCATGTCGTGCTCCATGGAGACCTCGTCGCCAGCGGCCACATCCCTGGTGTCCAAAGGAGAATGGGGAGGGGAAGGGAACGCTGTGGGGCTGAGAGTGCACCCGGTGCACATGAACCAGGAGGGAGGGGAGAAACGGTAGACTCGATCCACCGTGGACCGAGCCTTTGGCTCATGGTCCGGTGAACCAACGTCCACGGTGAACCATCTCGGGTGGACCAGGCCCGACGGGGACCCAAACCGTCGACGTGGCGTTGCCTGAGTGTGCCACGTGACCGGGCCAGACCGGCCCAACCCAGCCCATGTCCAGGCCCTGCCCTGGCTCGCCAAGCCCGGTCATGGCCCAGTCAAAGTTGACCGTTGACTGGTCAACGTTGACCAGGCCCACTTGTCAACGTTGACCGTTGATCGGGACCCCACCTGTCAGCCTATGATTCCCCTCTGATTAATCTGAAGCCGCCACGTGTCACCCCCAGATTAATCAACCTATTTTTCTTTTTCAGAAATTATTTGTATTTTCAGAAATTCATAATTAATTAACCGTAGCCCAGAAAAATGCCAAACTAGAGCCCAAATTTTTCTAAAAATGAGCTCTACGTCATAGGCCTATGCTTGAGTGCTTTTGGATCTTTTGAATTTCAGTTGCTTCTTTGTGCACCTCTATAGGATCCGCCGACGCAACCGTATGTCATGTTTTACAGACCCGGAGGAGCCACCGACTGAGGAGTTTGACCCCGACGACTTGGGTGACGACCTGCTAGGTGCCACGCCCCACCCATTCCTAGATCCTATTACGCATTGCAAATACTTAGAATTGCTAGTGCTTTACTTTTATGCAATAATATTACTGATAGGTTGCATGGTAGTTTACTGCTTTTGAGCCACTTACCTTGTTGCAACCTTACACCTGCTCACCCTGCTGTTAGACTAGATGCTGCCTTATCACTCGTTACTTACTGCTTTACTCTTACTCGCATTATATCTGTGATGTGATGCTGGTGAGTGAGAGGCATATGAGATAAGGCACGAGGTGCTGTAAACCTGATAATGAACCTGGGGAGATCATGGCGTGAGTCTTGGGTGTGTGGTGAGGGTCGAGTCGACCGAGCAGGATCTACGACGAGTCGGGAAGGACAAGTCTTGCCGGAGGATGCTACCTTGGCGTTCGCCATGTGAGGTTGCTGTGGTGGGTACATGTGACAGGGAGAGGTCCCGGGGTGGAGTGTCTTCATGGGATGAAGCCCCGGGATGAGAGGTGTTGTGATGGCACGGGGTGCCGGGTGTTCTGTTGAACAGAAAATGGTTTCCCCTTGTGAAGATGTCCTGCTTAGTCACCCTAAGGACTGACACGCCTGTGGACCGGGTCTTAGGAATCCTTGCACACCCACTCGCTTCTATGGGGAGGAGACGGACGTTCGACTTGCTGGTGCGGTGCCACTACTATTGAGAAGTTAGTGGATAGTGTAGGGAGGTACGGGCACGAGGACCCACACCCTCCCAAGACAGCGTAGTACTCAGGGGCCAAGTACTACGTCTCACAGTCTCAGCGTGTCGGTGGTACTCCGACACGGCTCCAGTTCTGAGTGATAGGGTGGTACCGTTTCTAGTCGGTAGGCGGCCCAGAATCAGCTTAGACGAGGCATCGTCGAGGATAGCTATCTTGTGGGATGTGTAAACCTCTGCAGAGTTTCTGGTTGATCGATCGATACATATGCTGAATCTTTCGGCTATGTACCTTTCCTAAGTACAACTTCACTTGACTAGATGAGAGGAGTCTTTCTACCTTCCCTGGGATTTCAGTGTGTGTTCCGGCCTTAGCCGTTGAGACATGGGCGAGAGGGAGTCGCCCGTGCCGATGAGAGAGTGAGATGAGATGTGATGTGGTGATGAGATATGTGTTGGGATGGGATAACGTGTGTGAATGAGATGGGTTAAAATTTGATAAACTTATATTATTAAAATAATGATTACTCGCATAGGGAGCCACAACCAAAGATTGGTCTTTTCTTACCCCCTTTTGCATCCAGTTCCACAAAGCTTTGCATCATAGGGTGGGAGATGCGTGGTCAGTACCAAGAGTACTGATAGATTTTTGGCAGGCTCGGAGCCCGAGTACGACGAGGAGGACAACTGGGAGGAGTAGGGGTTTGCCCTGCGCTCAAGCTTGGTGCGAGGAGTCCTAGTTTCTGCTGCTGTCTACGAGTTGCTGTTCCAGTTGATGTGTGTGAGTGTGTTCCGCCCTGCGTGGTGATGATAATAAGTAATGTAAACCTTCTATTTGTACTCTGATATTCGTGTATGACTCTGTTATTCGACTGAGATTTGGGTAATGGCATGAACTCGTTCATCTATTACACGTCGAATCTGTGGCATTCCTTTCATGGAATGTAGGATCGTTTCAAGCGCCCCCCTTCGCCATTTCGCACGCTCCACTTTGCCCTCCTCCTCCTTTCTGCCAGCGGTAGCAGCGGCAGTAGCGCCGCCGTGCCATCACCGCGCATCGCGCTCCACCACCGCTGCACCTCTCCATGATTCAGCTAGCACACAGCTCCGCCCTGCCTCCCTCTTCACCATCGACCCGTTTGCGCCGCCATTCGCGTCAAGGTAGAGCCAGATTAGTCACTCCTTGCCAGCCGCCACAGTCGGGCTCGCCGGAGTTTGCCTCGAGCGTGGACAGTTCGCTTTCTTCCATCTCCTTCTTCTTGCTCTTGTGCTTTCGCTCCGCTAGGGCTCGAGGATGGCTTGCATGTCGCTCTCCCGCTCCGTCTTCACCGGAGCCGGCCTGGCACCGACGAGCCGTGCCACCACCTCTGCCATGGCCGCCTTCGAGCTTGCTCCGCTCCACTATTTGCTCTGCTAGATACCTCTTTGAGCTCACGCGAGTGTGGGGAGTCGATTGGTGGTGACCTCGTCGCCGGTGACCTCGCCGATAGCGAGATTTTCCCGGTCAACCACTCCCCCTGCCCGGGTTCGACTGACTGGTGGGCCCCGTTGACCCTCGGGCCCCGTCTGTCTGTCCCTCTGTGCGGATCCGTGGTGAAGGAGTGGGTTGCGCCTAGCAATAAGGCCGGGTGGATTTTTGATTTGTAAAAGAAATGATTTTCCAGAAATTCTATTTAATGCTTCCAAAATTCATATCTCAAGTTTTATTGCTCCAAATTGGATGAAATAAATTTTTTAGGTTTCTTAGGAATAGATATACTGTATAAAATTATTGCATGGCAAATTTGTGATAATTTTCTGTGTAGCTTTATTTAATCCTTGTAAATGCTATTATCTTAGAAAATGCATAATAAATAGAATATGCATCAGAAAAATATGATTCCAATTTTGTTGATCTATTCTTGATATATAATTTCTGTGAAAAATATAAGTCATGCATGTTCTGTAGAAAAATATAGCTATCTATTTTTGGTGCATTTAATTGTTTTTTCTTGTAAAATTGCTAGAGCCAAAAATATGAATAAAACATGTATGTGAAAATTTTTGTACAATGTTTGTAGACTATATAGATCATGGGAAAAATACTAAATCTGTTGTTTGATACTTTTCATAGTACAAAGTGTTTTCATGCTCATTTATCTATCATAGCTTGTCATTTTTGTGTAGGCTGTTTTACTTATCCAAACACCATGAAAATTTTATGGTAGGCTACTTATGGTATGACTAGACTACTGTAATTTTTCTAGATTTTTCTATGCACTATAAATACATGTTGCTGTTGTAACTTTAGTTTAAATTGAAATAAAATAACATTTTTTATGCATGATTAGTTTAATTGTGTAGCTTTGGTGTATCTTTGAAGTATCAAATAACTTGCTAATGTGACTTGGCATGTTAGTATAGTTGTGGTGATAAAGTGTAGTAGCACTTGTGTTATGGCTTTATGGTAGTTAGCGGTAGCTAACGGGGGTTAGTAATAGAAGAGAATGCAGTAGATGACATGTACTTGTGGTACATGTTCTTGGATGATGTTGACTACCTAGTAGACGAATTTACATCTATCCTATCAAATAAAGCTAAGCGTGTTCATCTATATTGCATGCAATCACGATCATCATATGTCATCTCATCTGATGCACCACTTGCATAATCACTTACACCAATGCATCATACAGGATCGCAGGAGGAATTAGTAGCAGCCGAGCCGGAAGCAGTTGAGGAAGTCCTGCAGGAAGAGCTCGCACAGGAGGTGCAGGCCGAAGAGGACGTCGTTGAAGAACTGCAAGAGTGTCCAGACCACCGTCCGAGTTCGTTCGAGCGAGGTAAGCCCCGGAGCATTCTAAGTCTCTTACTTTATAAAAGCAATCTTTTATATGAGTTTTATATATTATTGCATTAGGTTATAGGAGTTGAGTGAAACTGTTGCTGCATCTATTACTATCTTTGCCTACCTTATTATTTTCTTACCATGTTAGGTTTAGAATCGAATAACTGCTTAGCTCTGCTTAGACCGATAGCGATCGGTGATTTCCTGTCACCTGCAAATATAAGTGGTTACTGAAATATTTTAGCTATGAAATGGATGATATCCTAGAAATAACCATGTGTTGATGGATAATTGGAGACCGGACGAAATAGTTGGAGGCAACCAGACAGGGTTCTGGGGTGCTTGTAGTTTTCCGTCTGTGTCAGTTAAGGACCGATCGTTGCTCATCCCTCTTGTCATGTTGAACGCATGCCTCACATTTAGCTGGCCGAATAACGTACCTTTTGACCGTGAAGCTAGTGACACTATTCGGGCTAGGATAAACTCGGATTGGCAGACTGGTGCTGAAGGGGGTATGACGGGGGCACGAAGAGTGAGCCCAAGGGCAGGCTGGGTCCTAATTCCTGGCAGTCGGGAGGCCCCTGGGTATTGCGGTCCATGATTGTTACCCCGCGACGTTTACCTGGAAAGTGTCATTGGTGATCTATAGCTCACTTGATCGGTTAGTGTAGTTTGTGTAAGAAATAAATCACCAGCTGGTTAGGAATCGATTCGAATTGTCATCGCTCCTAGATAGTGAGCACTTGATTCGAGTTACGGCATCGTAGTAATGATGATGGAACACTGATGGTTATATGGATGATGCTGAAAATGCTAAATCTAAGTTGGTAACCGGATGTTATTGGTTAATCAAGTGATTGTTATAGCATAGGTGCTTACCTAAATTGATAGGTTATAATAAAGATGATGCAAAGTACTTAAATGGTTTGTTATGTTAACATATTGCTCTTCAGCAAATGAGTCAGCTAGTCCACAAAAAGAAAGCCTTGCATACTCCTTGGTGTCACTTTATTTTAGTTTAAGACGGGTAAGTCTAGCTGAGTACTTTCTCGTACTCAGGGCGTTGTTCCCATTGTTGTTGTTGCAGATGGTTAGATGTACTACGGTTATTGCATCAACTACCTATACCTTGCGATGGGCGACAACTAGGACCAAGGGCATGGTCGCTCCGTATGTCTTATCTGATGCTTTTGTTGGACATGACTATCTCCTGGCACTGTATCTGAACTAAACGTGTGTGTGGTTTTAAAACTAATTGCTTCCGCTACTTTAGTATGAACTTGGTTTGTAATAACCTTTATGTTTTAAACTCCGATGTATTCCACGCTGTTGCGAACTTTATGTAATTTGTGACTGTGGCTGCTAAACTTGTATGATCTTGGTTTGTATGTTAGTTGGTTTGAAATCTGTCGTGGTTTCACGGACTACCGGGTTATATGGGCTTAAGTTTGCTAAATTATCTGCTTTGGCGGGTGATTTTCTTACTTAATTTCGTATAATTGGTCGGTTCTGTTATAGGCACCTGCAAACGCATCATCGACTTCCCATTTGGCACCTCGCCGGCAAATGTGTCGTCGGTGTGTCCTCTTTGGCACCTCGCCGGCAAGCGCGTCATCGGCGTCCTCCTTGCCACCTCCTCCCGCAGCTCCTTCAACGTATTCAACTCCTACGCCGGTAAACCTCCCAACCCCGCCTCTTGTTTCTCTGTCCATCACTAGGGTTTGCGTTGCTCAAGGTGCACGGCACGGATCGAACTGCTCTCCCCAGTCCTACGGATCTGTAGATCGATTCGTACGCGGGCTCGGTCCACTCCGGCGGCTGCCCCACCATCGCCCTTGCATCGCTTGCAGTAAAATGAATTAAAATCGTATTAATATAAAATCGGTCCGCTCCGGTGGCCGGCGTTGATGGCCGCTTAAAATGAATTAGGCAAATACATATTTTGATTTAGCACAAGTCTCTCGAGTAAAACCACTGTGCATAGCACATAGATAGCCTACATAGGATGCCAGTAAGCTATCCATTTGAAGAGGGTAAAAAGATACTCTTCAAAGTCCCTGTGCCGGCAAGATATTCATTTGAAGACCGACACAATCACACAAATGAGTTAAGATTTTGGCATACACAATACAAACATACCCATCACAGTTGGTACTAAATAGTTAAGGCCAATTCTTATGTATACACGAAAATAAACGTGTCCAACTAATGATGGGGAAATGGTAAGTTGCATCATAAAAATGAAAAAACGACCATGCATAAACAAGACATGAAAAATTTCCATCGGCTGTGCTTGAGCATCGTATTTCAAAATTAATGAGCATCGTGTGAAACTCCATTGTAGGAATGATAGTTCTCCCTACAAAGAGGAAAATTATTATTCCAATATTTCTAATACAAAAGATTAATACCAGTAGGAAACGGCATTAATTTAAAAGGGGCGACACAAGAGATAATACGATTTCATGTTATCTCCACTTACTATGTGCAGGAAACCATGGAATTGAAGAACATGTCCCCACCGGACAAAGTAATGATAGGGATGAGTAACTTGGTGAGGAGGCAAATTATGATATGGAGATGTTAGGACTAAAGGGTTCCGTAGGTGATGATATAGGTACAACCAATATGGAGCACAAAGAGTGCGGTGATCGGAATGATCAGGCACACTATGAGGTGAAGCTCGTGCTAGACAGGTAAAACAAGGATTTTTTTCAACTCCTTGAGTTTGGAGGTTACAATCATAAAGAATTGTATTACATGTGGCACCCTTGTTTTTGCGATATACAGTGCTCAGGTAGCCGACCGTAGTGACACAAGCCATATGCAGAGTATAAGGCGGACAAGAGCATGATGAAAGACACTGCAAAGGACGAATGGAAGGATGCAATGGGCTTACAGTTGAAGGACGGTATTGCTAAGGAAGACACTAATGTGACAAAGGTTAATGTTCATAAGCCAGCTCAAAGAGATTCTCCAGATGCGGATCCATCAAAAGAAAAAGAATTGTTACGTAATGAATTGATAGAGGGTTTGATTCATAATAAACCTAAAAAATCATTGTTGACTCACATTGTGCCAGAAGGCAATGTACTTTTCTTCCATTGCGCTATTCATTTGTTATCTATTTTTAATAATAATTAATATGTGCAATAGTATTAATTAATCCTACAAGTATGTTGTCTTTTCAGATTATGTTTGTACTGAAAGTGATAGAGCCATAATTGTATCTGTCAAAAAAAATTCCTTCTTCACCTAGGAAGGAGCAGCTTGTGCTCATCGATGATGTTCCAGTGTTGAGAAAGCACATGGAATGTCTTTTTCAACCATATAAATTCTTGTGTGACGTGGTAATAGATGCAAGTCATAATACTCAATGAAACATAGACAACTTCAATGTCCTCCTCCTTTTTATTGGCTCAATGTATGCAGATCGTAGATGCTTATATTAAGCTGCTGAAGGTCCACAACAGTTTGATAAAGAGGCCAGGAGGTACCGTCTATCTTGAAAGTGCGTGCATAGCTGCAACCATGAAGCGGGATGGAAAAAAGGATGAGACCATTGAAGCCAATTACCGTGGCACTTCCCAGCATCGAGTGTACAAGATGGTATAGAGATGGGACGAAACTTATTCATAGATTTAATGACGTACGAAAGAAATTGATATTGGAGATTTCTTTCTGCCGATATAAAATATTATCTTAGTTGTATCATGGAAAGGTCTATAAAGTAGAGTTTGAAAGCCTGCGACGGCACGCTCTCCATGACTGTTAATTTCATGAACTTTATTTTTTGGATTAAATGTCATTTTAACGTCGGTATTTAATTTCATAGTATTATTATCTTACGGTACGATCCGTATATTTTTAGTATAAAAATTTAGTTGTCCAGCAACGCACGACTATGAACCTAGCAGAGAGAAAAGAATAGAGATAGCTAGGTAGGTTAACCACGCGGGAAAGAATAGAGATAGCCAGGTAGGTTAACCGCGCGCCGTCTTGTTTTTTTTTTTTCTATCCAAGAACTTGTTACCCAGTAGTACACACGTACGGCAGCATGGGAAAGGAGGCGGCGGCGAGGCCGAGCAAGAAGGCGGGAGAGGAGGCGGCGGCGACGCCAAGAAAGAAGGCGGGAGAGGAGGCAGCGGCGACGCCAAGCAAGAAGGCGCGCAGGGCCGCCGCTTCTGGTCTGACGGCGTTCGCGCTCCGCCTGGCGAAGCGTCTCGCTGACGACACTGATGATGAGGGCGCCGGCGTCGTCGACGGCGGCGGCCAAAACGTCGTCTTCTCGCCGGTGTCCATCTACGCGGCGCTAGCTCTGATGTCGGCCGGCGCACGTGGTACCACCCTGGACGAGGTGCTGACCGTGCTCGGCGCGGCGTCGCGCGACGAGATCGCCGAGTTCGTCCGTGGCGTGGTGGAGCGCGCACTGGCGGACCGTTCCGAGTCCGGTGCGCCGCTTGTCGCGTTCGCGTGCGCGCTCTGGCACGAGAGGACGCTGGCTCTGAAGCCAGCTTACAGCGCAGCCGCCGTTGAATCCTACAAGGCCGAGACGCACGCCGCCGATTTCGAGAACAAGGTTCAGTTCAGTTCCCTGATCTTTCTATCAATTACATAAGTACATAACAACAGCAAGAATCAATTAGATCTGTAGATTGCTTCAGCTAATGCGTCCAGTCCGTGGTAAGCCGTAAGCTAATCGATCTATGCATATAATAATGCATGCAGGCGGAGGAGGCAAGAGAGGAAATCAACACATGGGTTTCCAAAGCCACGAAGGATCTCATCACCTCAATCCTTCCTCCAGATTCTGTAAACTCTGACACCGGCCTAGTGCTCGCCAACGCCATCTACTTCAAGGGCAGGTGGTCCATGCCCTTCGCCAAGAAGGACACCGAGACCAGGCGCTTCCAGCGGCTCGACGGCAGCCACGTGCGCACGCCCTTCATGCGCGGCCGTCAGGATCAGGCGGTGGCGGAGTACGACGGGTTCAAGGTGCTCAAGCTAGCCTACCATCCATACCGTCTACCCCACTGGGAAGACAGATATGGGATCGGCCATAATCGTCATGCTAAGCAGCAAGACGGGCAGGGCTCCAGGTTCTCGATGTGCGTCTTCCTCCCGGACGCCCACGACGGCTCGCCGAGCCTCGTGGACAAGATGGCCTCCAGCCCCAGCTTCCTATGGGACCACATGCCGAGTGAACGCGTCAAGGTTGGACAGTTGTGGTTGCCCAAGTTCAAGCTCTCTTTCTCCAGCAGAATCAATGGCGTTCTCAAGGCGATGGGGATCAAGGCCGCCTTCAAGGAAGACGTTGCCGACCTGTCAGACATGCTGGAGGGTGGGAGTAGGACTGGCCTGGTGTTGGAGCATGTTTTCCACAAGGCGGTCATCGAGGTGAACGAGGAAGGCACAGAAGCAGCGGCCTCTTCTGCTTGCGTGATGAGATTGATCTGTTATAGGTGCCCTGTCAATTTTGTCGCCGACCATCCGTTTGCGTTCTTTGTGGTCGAGGAGGTGTCTGGTGTCGTCGTCTTCATGGGACACGTTCTCGACCCCATGAAATCAGAGTAAACGTAGTGAAGTTTTGTGGTACAAGTAGAACGGTAGAAGCCGCTCGATGTGGAGGAGTTGCTCCACGAAGAATAAAAGCTCAATGTATTTTTGTGCTACCTAAGTGCTAATCTTAAGTTCAACGATGTTTTATGATAAATTGAAAACCAACAGGAATTGTCCGGCTTCCAAGATTGCCATGTTTTACTTTGCAGACAACATATATATCCAGCATTGAACGTCTTCTGGAACAAAAAACAAGTCCTTTAATTTCATTGCTCGGTTATTGATCTGAGAAGTTTCTATCTTTTGTTATATCATAGATTGTTTCTCTCACCTGAAAATTTTAAGTTGCTAGTTTTTATTTGTCATTATGATGGTGACAATATTCTATCATTGGCATCCTTCTGGGAACTGCTCCTTGCATTGAGGAGCTGGAGGTGGATGTAAGTATCTTCTTCTGTGCCGTGCTCTGCTTTTAGTGATTGCATAATTTAGTTACTTCAGTTGCTTATGCCCTTCTTTGATCTTGATTCTTAACTATGTCCTCAGTAGTTACAGCTAATAATTTATATTTATTCAAATTCAAATAGAGCACGTCTAAAACGTTGACCTCATTTTTTTTATAGAACTTGATACTTGCTCATACCCTTTTTTTTTTTGAGATATAAGGGTCCCATTAGATCAAATATAGAACAATGCAAATACATAACCTATAGAACAAAGAAAAGACACGTGAGAACAACAAAGTTCTTATTCATCGCCGAGCTAGCTTGGGCGCAGGAGCTGGAACCACAGAGTTGGAATCATAGACCGTAACTGACGAGGTTGGGCCTTTGGAGGCCAATAAATGGTTTTAGAGCTACCATGAGTAGTGTCTCATAATGGACACTATAAGACAGACGAATGCGTCGAGCAACCTCGTAGGCCATAGAAGAAACCAGCACTGTAAATGAAGAGGTTTTAGAGCTACCATGAGCAGCAGCTTCTCGTTACGAATAGCTACAAGGCAGATGAATGCATTGAGCAACCTCGCAGGTTTTGTAGAAGAAACCAGCACCTTCGATCAAGCGACCCAGTAACCTGGACAGGAAGGCCCCCCGCCCCCGGCACCTCCAAATTCGAATCAAATTCATCTTATCAAAATCGGAGGAGGAATACTACTGTACTAGAAAGTTTGTCACGTTGACCATCAAATAGGGGGCATTAAATATGAATAAATAGATGATCATTTTCTTTTTGCAAAAATGCCTCTGCCACGTTTTTCCATGAAAGAGGAAGAATAGATTTTGTAACGGCCAGACCTTTCACCACAAAGTACAACAGTACAACCAGACCACAGGTTCACCACAAAGTCAAACCACACAAGTTGGACATATTACAACAGTACTAGGAGTTACAGCATAGCAAGAGGCAAGACAAACATATTGCGACAGCAACAACAAAACACATTATTTTCCTTCCTTTCCCTCTTCAGATTGCTCTATTGTAGTTTCTTCGCAACCAATGCAAATAAGATTGCGAGAACCTCAAGTGGATATATCATAGGTCACTTGGTTCCAACAGTATTCTTTACAACCAAAGCGCTCCAAACTGAACATTTACAGAACTGGTATCATCGTACAGGTCCATTGTAGCAGCACAGTTTACAGTTCAAGCACATATAGCATATTAGTGCAACATGCTTGTCACAGTAGAACTAAAACCAAGCTTTTTCAAAACTATCACTTGATATGCTATATAGCCTACCATTATTAATCGTTTCCTTCAATAGAAAATGCTAAGAATGGCAGGGAGCCTCTTATCCATCACTATTCATGCTATCTTGCAGACAGTTTGACTTGGACAGAAGGACCAAGGACAGCCAATGATCTAAAAGATAAAAGCTGATCTATATATGCTATACAAAACGCTGTTGCATCCATCTGTATGATTGTATACCCAATGCAAAGAATCAATGCTACTCCTGTTCTTTGATGTACAATTTGTATTCATTCTCTTCTTTTAGAGCGATAGTTCAACCTGCAAAGGAAACAAGAAATTTTAATTAGAAAATTAGAAACTCAGAAGAAATTAGGCATGAAGCCAATAACACGACCTAACTAAGACATGCATACACCAGTTGCAAATGAATGGAATTTAGCACAATAATTGTTGGCATCAATGCTGGTGTGATATTATTTACTTGCCTGAGCTTCTGAAGAACCATCTGGCATAGCCATACAACGATGGCCTCTCGGGTGTCGGTGTAGCAGCCTCAAGATCCCACCTCCTGGACCATGTGTCAGTTTCGCTGTGTCCACTTGATGCCAGGGTCTCTGTGACATGCCTCGAAGTCACCGGCGACCCCATCTCAGAAGAATAGCTTCTGGAGCACCCACTCCAGCTGCTAGAGAGCGTGGCCAAAGATCTCAGCCACCCGATAGAGCCCCTGACAGCCTCTGGCACCTCCTTACCATCTGGAACTGGCAGCGGCTTCTGTACCTTAGCACAATCTGAGTCATTGTCGAGTCGGCCACTCGAGCCCTGGATCCAACTTCCGGTGGTGCGCCGTGAGGACAGTGGCACAACCGCTGCAGTGGCACGATTGCTGGAGCGTCCTCTCCAGCTGCCAGATAATCTGTCCAGGGAAGAGCGCAGCCACCCATGAGATCCTCCAACAGCCTCTGCTACTGCCTCGCCAGGTGGAGTCGGCATTAGCATCTGAGACTCAATGTCGTATTCAACTGAGCAGAAGGTCGGAGCAACTTTAGTCTTGTTAGAGCCAGGGATGGTGATAGAGGCATGGCAGGACGGGCAGCATGATGGTGTGGTGCGGCGTAGCCAGCTGATGATGCATGACTGATGGAACATGTGCGAGCACACTGGCAGTATGAGGAGCACATCAGTAGGTAGAAACTCTTTGCACATTGCACAATCGCTCCCAGGCTTCATCGGCACTGGAGGTAGCAAAAGCAACTCCAATATCAAACGCTCCACCTCTGGAAGATACGGCGCCGATGGCACCAGTGTATCCATCCCACCCTTTGGCATCTCAGCAGAGACAGGCACGGATGCTACCAGTTCAGACCCCTTCACTGGCACTTCTGCAGAATATGCCACAGACGACACAGCTGAGGCAACAGCTGCTGATGCAGCTGACCGCATTCCAGACTCAGAACTGTAGCAAGAGAGGGATGAGATGGACAAGCGGCCCTGGCGACAGAGACAACCTCGGCGCAGGAGCACGACGCAAGTAGTCAAGGTGATTGTGGCAATTACGACAATGAAAATAATGGCAACACTGGCCCCAATCGATGAAGACGGCGGACTTGGTGATCCTGTAAACACCAAAGGCAGAGGTGGAGGTGGGAGAACGGGCCTGGAAGCATATCTGCAAAATTAAAACACAACAACTGTGCTTAATAAGGCAAAGATATTCAAATACGGATCTAATCCGTTCTCGAAAAAAAGTAAGGCAAAGATATTCTGCTAATTCAATAAACATAGTAAATGGAGATTATAGCAAACATATAATAATCCAATGGAAGGTAAAATGTAACCAAGCATGTTGTGGATGCTTGTATTTTGCTGGATCAGTCTGTATGTTGCACAAAGAAAGAGCTTGGTCTGGAATTGACATCCCTTCCCTTTTGATAAGACAGGAACATGTTTCATGCTTCAACTTTGGTCACAACGAGAAAGGGAATACAGTTTGGTTCTGGTTCTCAAATTGGATTTAAGTGAGTGCACCTAGAAACATTGGTCCACTGCTATTCGAAAAGGCAAAGAGGAAGAAAATCTCGGTGGAAATAGCTCTGGAAAACAGACGGTGCGTTAAGCAAGTACTTCCAGTATCTATCAACACCGGTTGAGACACAAGAGTTTATATTACTCTGGGAAGCTATCGGTAGGATCCAGAGATTTAGAGATTCAAGGTCAAATAGGCTAGCGATAGACATCTCACGGAGTATATACAACCTGCAGTGTGTATCTAATACAATTCATGTGGGGACTCTAATAAACTTAGTATCAGCCCAATTTGGTGGCCCAAGGGTGCAACCAGAATGTAATTTTTTCGCTTGGAATTATTGCTTAAAAAGATTTTGACTGCTGAAAACCTAAAAAGAAAATGGCTAGCGAAATAACCCTATTTGCATATTGTGTAACTATGTGCCGGAGATTTCGTGCAAAGACCGTCCTTAAACAAGACAGGCATGGAATACCTTGCAACACGGGAGCAACCTATCTGTGCTACAAAACATCAACCATGGTGTATTAATTTGTAGTTGGTGGTGGAGATGCAGGGCAAAGATTGTTAAGGCTATGAGTAGGAAATTTGATGCCATGGTGATATTCTTCTGGTGAATATTTGGAATAAGCACAATTGGAGGACCTTTCACCACCTCAACAAAGCAGCCTCTGGAAGTTGCGTTCTTGATTAAGGAGTCGGTTCATCAATATAGTTTAGCTAAGTCAAAGTTTACTCATGGTGTGTAACTTTTCTGTCTCTTTTGGTAGTTTGTGTGGGCCTTTTCTCTCGTTTTGATGTCGCTCTCTCTCTTGGTTTTGCCAGTCGGGTGGAGGAGAAAGTTGCAATGGTGCAAGTGTTATTTTCTATTTTTTTGTTTTATTCTTCTACAAATAAAAATAGAAGTTAACCTCTTGCAGGCGTGTGAGCATAGTAGAAAATTCAAAATACAGCAACCTGATCCCCGCGCCACCGCCCCTCCCCAACCCAGTAACCCCCAATGAAAATTTATCATCTACTATACCTAAATAGGAGAACCCCACCATCACATTTCTCTGCGATTCTGTGAAACCACGTCATCTGGGCCCACTTCTCTTCTCCTTTGGTCAAGGCAGCTGATTGGTCATCAAGATGACATGCACTAGCATCTGTTCTAATTTTGTGTTCATCCACAAGAACTCCTCAATGTTACGGTTCTTCTCCTTCCAAAAGAAAACGGTCAGGCACCAAGCCACTAATTAAGCAAGGTTTCTCCTTCCCAAAGAAAACAGTCAGACACCAATCCATTAATTAAGCAAGGCCCTCCACTCCATGATGGCCTTATTAATCACCCTCCAGGCCTCCACATAAAGCTGTTCTCTAATCATCTCCTATAATCGTTGATCGGCCTATTTATCAGAAGAGCGATAGAGCATCCCAGATTTGCTTCCACGCACGCCAATCCGCCCTCTACACGACCTAGATGCCCAGCTGTGCTTGCGCAAATGCATGCACCAACTGGTGGTGGCTATTCACGACAACGGCGATGTGACCATCTCTCCACCTTGCAGTCGCACAGTGCTAATTACTTTATCATTGTCTCACAGCACCAATTACTTCATCATCGCAAAAACTGCAGCCATGTTTCGTTCCAATTGTGGTCATCCCGGGACTCCCTTCTATTATTAGGAGATCCACCGTCATGAGCTCTATCCAGGTATTTTCTCTCTTTCATGGATGCATGATCTCAATGTGTTGTTAATTTATTTAAACCAAGTAGCACCTACGACCTACGCACTTTGGAAGGGTTATGCCATTCTGCATCTGTATAATATGGAAATTTGAAATGAGACTATCTTCTACATTCCCTCCATCATTAACTTTCCTCTCTGTTTGTTATGTTGTCTTCTAGATGATGCAAGCCCTATAATTCTACTCAATCTCAATCATATAAATAAAAAGAGATGATTCAATTGCAGATTTCAGTCTTAAGGACTCTATGCTATCGTAAAGAATATCGAGGAATATATTTACTGCTACAGTAATACTGCAATATTTATTATTCAATATGCTTAGATATCTACTTGGCAGTCTCATCAAGCAAAAAGCAAGAGAGATGCATCTGTCACAGTCACAGCTATTGCTTTTTATTTTTATATCTCCATTTATTTATTATGTCTTTTGAGTTCTGAAGGCAATGATCGTGTTTTTTATTCTGTATGATCCTCCATATTCTTTTATTATATTTTAGGAAGTGTTTATTATATTAATTAGTATTTTACATATATAATTCGTTCTGTAATTTCACATTTAATCTTGCAGCAACGCGTGGGGTGTATCATCTAGTTGAATTGTAGAGGTAAATACACAGGCCACCGGACATCATTACAAGTTACGATCTTATAAATGAAGTTTACAGAAAAGAAACGACAACTGAGAAGGCACTTAGGCTCCTATAAGAACAATGGAATTCAAAAGTCTTTCTAAGAATAAATTTATGCTCAGGAAGATTCCCAGAAAAATTGTGGTTTACGAATTCAGTTTCAAAGTTTGGGTAAAGGGTGACAAAGTCATCTAAGTTGATCTGTAATATGCGTATACATACACGTACAATACTGAGCACGAAATTATTGATTCCACAAAAAAAAAAAGTTGATCTGTAGGTAAGAATTGGTTGTTCACATCTACAGCTCTAGTTCAACAAATGTGCCCCCCAAAAATGAATTTGGCTGCAACAACCTAATTGCAATTGGCGTAACTGATCCAATTGGGTGATCGCGTCCTGCTTCTACCCCGACACACGACTGAATCGAACCAGTTCAATTTTCTCATGTGCAGCAAGCGGACTGGGAGCTAGGAGCTGGGTAGAAGAGACACAGACACCGACACGCACCTCGAACGTCACGAGGCGGGGACGTTGGGCGACGCAGCGGTGGTGGCGGAGCCTTTTCGATCCTCGGCACTCGCGAATGAACCTGTAGGAGAAGGAGGACGACGATTGGTCGAGGGCTAGGGTTTCGCAGCGAAGAGAAGCGGGGGCGGAGGAAAGCAGCGGTGCTAGCGCGGGACGGGGGCATACCCGGCGATGTACGGCCGCGGGGCAGGGTCCGCGGCGAAGAGTTGCGACCGTAGCCGCGGCCCGAGGTTTTGCCGGCGAGGTCGCGGAGGGGAGGCGGTGGTGGTGGCGGTACCGGTAGCGGTGGCGTTGGTGGGGAATGGTAGGCGGGGAGGGGGAGGGGTTTTGGCGTGGGGTTTGGAAATGGTGCGGTACGCGGGAGGGAGAGGAGCAGGGCAGCAGGGGCAAGGAAGAAAAGGCGAAGAAGAGGAGGGAAGCGTGAGGTTTGAGGGCCCACATGTCGGTCACACGGCTGTGCTGCCGCTGCCTGCTGGCTGGTCGGGGAGAGTTTTTGAGCGGCTTTCCGCCGCCCGATTGTTCCGGCGCAAGACGCTAGTACGACGACGTAGGATTGGTAATTTGGTATTGATGCTCAGTCGTCTCCAATGGTCTAACTTAGAACTAGCTAAATTATTTATTGGTCTTAGAACTAGCTAATTCATTTATTTTACTTATTGAATAGTAAAAAAATAAGAAGCTAACATGGAGTCTAGAGGTAGTCCGTACATTTCATGATGCCTCTCTCTCACAACACGATATGTGTATGGCTATCTCTCTCTTCCACGTTTGCTAGCTAGCTTAGAGCTAGTATTAGCTCACATTGTTGTTGGAGACACGTCAAGACGTAGGATTTGTATCCATGTACATGTTGTTGTATAGGTGCTAAAAGGCATTGTATCTCTTTTGAAACATCTAATTTAGGTGCAACTATAGCATAATATCTTATGCAATTGGTAACCAGACAACATCATTGTTGAGAGGCTAAATATATGGATGCCGAGGAATCAAATATGTCTACCGAGGGACAACCCTGCTAATCAGAAACATATCATATCATGCCGGATGTCACTGATGATTCCTTTGATGGCGACGGTGGTGATGAAGAAAGCGGTGACGATAACGAATAAGCATAATTATTCGTGGCATTATTCGGAGCCCTCAGTGTTACTTATGAAGGGTATAGAGGCCTTGAAGAAAGCAGTGAGAAGCCTTCATACGAAGAGTCAAAGAGTTGTACCAGTGAGTGGATGGTATTTCGATTTGTTCTTCAATTGTTGATGCTAAAAGCTTGATAAGGTTGGTCTGATGCTAGCTTTAACGATTTGTTGCATCTTCTAGCAAACCTTCAGTAGAACAAGAACGAAGTGCCTACAAATATGTACCATGCAAAGAAATTTATCAGTTGTCACACTCGAGAACAAAATCAAATGTACACCGTTTGTGTACCAGGATCAATTTCCACACATGCAACAATGTCAGAAGTGTATAACAAAACAATGTTTATTAAATATATGAATAATACATATTTTATTGTCCCAAAATATTTTATCCCCATAAATTACAACACATTGGAAAATAAGCATCTTGCAAACGAGTCTTGTGATAATTTCGCAGATTGACTCACTACATACATCCACGTTTCATAGAATTGGTATTTAGTGACTCAGAGATGTGCAAGGTTCACTGGGAGTTCTCTCCTGAATAATAACATGTTCAAACATCATGCTGTAGTCTTTTTCCTCTATGGATTTTCCTTGCGCACAAAGTTTTCTCATAAAAGGTTTTTAACGAGGCAATATCAATACAAAAATATGCCATATGTCCTATTTCCTCATCGGGGTTTTTAAAGGGGATATTCTAGACATCTAGTATGTCATATCTTCTATCTTTCCCAAAGAGGTTTTTGAGAGAATATCAAAGACGTACATCCCTCCTCATATTTTTTCCATTGGGTTTTAGAGGATGTTATTCCCATTATGATCCACATATCATACTATTATTCTCTAAACTTATTTTTGAGTTTTCCTGTTAAGATTTTCTCACGTGAGTTTACAATGAGGCAATAAAAATATATGTTGTATCATTTTCTCATGACTTTTCCATTGGGTTTTACAGGAGTTTTAACAGCATGTCAATATATCATTCTTCTCATATTTTCAAAAGGTTTTGGAGGAGTTTTGATATTACATGTTGTATCTCTAATTTCTTTTTCTCACATGGGCTTTTAAATGGGATACTGAAGACATAGTGATTTACAAATCACACCTATTGTTCTTTAAACCTCGTTTATGGTTTTTCTTTCACCCGTCTAAGTTTAAATTGACCAATACCCTGTAGCTGGCTACAAAATAACTTATTCTATAGCCACTTTGAGTTACGATAATTACTATGTTAATTTACGAGATTATAGTAACTCCTTACTAAGTGGTTTACTATAACGTTACGGTAAATATCACTATGTGTTATAGTAACCCAACTATCGTAAATATGTATTGACATTATTGTAAATTAGTATATAAAATTATCGTAAATGGAGGTGGCTACAGAATAACTTATTTTGAATATACTCTCCCTATACACACAAACACGCACGCACACGCACGCACACACACACATTTTTCTTATTTTTCCCACTGGGTTTAAGAGTTCAAATGGCACATCAACATATTCTTCAAATTTTTTTCCATAGGGTTTTTTTAGGAATTTAAGCTACATAATTTCACCTGCATTGATAAGGAAGATTCGATGAAGGAGGAGTATTGTGAAACATGTGCCTTTTTCAATAAACATCTCTTTAAGATGCGTCCCCAAATAGACACCTCTTTAGGATTGATCTCATCAAAATTAGATTAGGCATTAGTTTAATATGGCCACCAAAGGGGCTGATGTCCGTCTTGTCCTTTTATGACTTGACATGCTTTTTTCGCACCACTTCACCTTGTATATATTCGGTCCTCACATCAATGCTAAGATTTCTTCCTTTCTATTATCACATTTACATTTCATACTTTAACAACACTTACCCACCCGAACTGATATTCAAGGTGCGATAACCTGCTACACAAACATACAAACATATATATTTGGTGAAAGTTCAACATATTTGCTTTCTTGGGAAGCGAGAATGACACTTTTTATGGGATGGAGGGAGTACAAGGGAATAAGTTCATTTGGACATGAATTTCGCAAGAATCGTATAGGGTAATCACTTCAATTTCACAGAAAAAAAAGTAGGAACAGTTATATTTTTTTCCCAGGTTCCAAACATACCCTTAACCTTAAGGTTTCTTAGAAAGGTTTGACGAAAGTTTGTGAACCGAAATTGGTAGATGGTAGATATTTGTATTATGGATTGAAGCCTACATCTCTAGTGCGACCAATTTCTTGTCACCTCTGAAACAATCAGCTCTAGTTGCGGGAGGCCCTATATCTCAAGTACTCCGCAGCTCTGTCCAATGTCTAGTTGGAACAAAACAGATGTTGCCAGCAAGAGGCTGCAGCAGCCTAGCTCGCACACCAGATCTAGACCCAATCACCATCCTCTATTATACCAAGTGTTGGAAGGTACATCAAGGTGTGATTCCATTGGAAGCTGCATACACTTCAGTCAACAGCAAACAGTACAGATGAGAAGGCATAGGCAATTCTACCCTCGGGTGTGAGCACGGCATAAGATTTCTACCCATGGGTATAGATGCGGGTACGCCGCTTCACCCATTAATGCTAAAAATACAAAGAACTCTATTTATTGTAGTGATAATCTAACTCACAGGTGAAGGTATCGTCGATAAGATATGACCGATAGTCTACTGAGGGGTATGCCCACGGTAGTAGATGAATCGGTGAGGTGCTCCGTAGACTAGAAAAAACTCATGTTGAATTATTGTAGAAAAGTGCCTAGCAACTTTTGTTGAACACTTGTTGTTATGGTATGTTTGTGTTTATATTTGATATAAACCATCTGATCAGTAGTGTATAGCTGAGTCCCTAGCCCTAGCTAGCATGTTAACCATAATGCGGGGCGCAGGGGCTGTGTGCGTGTGGGAAGAACAGGGCGTCGCTAAGGAACCGCAGCCGACCACCCATGACACAGAGGGCGGACGCTCATGCACATGCAGAGAGAAGTCGGAGACAGGTCATCTTTAGAGGCGTCCGAGTGTCAACATGTTTGATTGGGTATTTGCCTTAGGCGTAGTTGGTGTGTCGTCTTTAAGATGTTGTACGCAGAAACGGAATCACTTAGCAGAAAAAAGCATGGAGATAACAATATGGGGAAACATTAGAACAAAAACTTTATTGAATACTTGAATATGAAAGGTATATATCTTTGATAGGAGACCCTTCAAGGGTAGAAACGCCTAAGAAGATCGATGTGTCAAGAATTTGGGACATCTCTTTCGTCCATGTCACATAGTCTGTAGAAACCTGGTCGGGTGACCGCCTTGATGATGAAGGGCCCTCCCAGGGTGAAGATAGCTTGTGCATTCCGTTGGTCTTCTACTTCTTGAGAGCACTAGGTCTCCGACCACGAAGAATCGATCGTTGACATTGCGATTGTAGTATCTTCGCATGCTGTAAAGGTACTTCGCCGTCCGAACACACAAAACTAGGTGCTCCTCCTCTAGGCTGTCCAACTCAACGAGTCGGGCTTGGTCGGAGTTTTCTTCATTGTAGTTCTCCAATCTGGGTGCTCAAAAAGCGATGTCGGCTGGTAAAATGGCCACGGAGCCAAAAAACATGAAGTACGGGGAGACGCCGGCGTTACGACTAGGCTGGGTCCTTAGCCCACAGACCACAACTGGTAGTTCCTTGAGCCCTTTGCTCGGGTGTTTCTGTTCCTTCTCGTAGAGCCGCTTCTTCAACGCGTCCTGGATCATACCGTTGGCACGCTCGACTTGGCTATTGGTCCTTGGGTGTGCCACGGAGACATACTTTACTGAGATGCATCTTTCATCATAGAAATCCTAGAAGTTGCTACCAGTGAATGTGGAACCTAGGTCGGTGATGATGCTATTCGGGAGGCCGAACCTGTGAATGATGTCATTGAGCAACTTGGCTGCCTTTTTTGCTGTAGCTTGGACCAGGGGCTTGTACTCGATCCACTTGGAAAATTTGTCGATGCAGACGTAGACCCAGCAGAATCCTCTTGGGGTGGGCTTGAAGGGTCCAATCATATCCGGTCCTCAGCATGCGAAGGGCCAAGATGCAGGAATCATTTGTAAGGCCTGGGCCGGGACGTGGATTTGCTTAGCAAAAAACTAACAATTCTCACACCGGCGAACGAGTGCCTCAGCATCGGCAACCGCTGAAGGCCAATAGAAACCAGCTCAGAAGGCTTTGCCGACCAGTGTTCTAGAGGCTGCGTGATTGCCACAAGTTCCGGCGTGGATCTCCTTGAGTATCTTCTCGCCCTCTTCCATGGAGATGCACTTTTGGAGTAGCTCTCCCTTGGCGTTCTTGCGATATAACTTCCCTTCGACTAGGACGTAATGCTTGCTGTGGCGGATGAGGTGTTCTCTCTTAGTGTTGTCAGCCGGGACATCTGCAGTGGTGAGGTATTTGATGAAAGGCTCCCTCCAATCATTGCTCGGGCTAGGGATCGCTGCGACTAATGGCTCGGCAGGTGGCTTTTCTTCGACCTTCTTGCCCCTGCTTGATGGATGGCATTACTAGGTCTTGATGAACACTCCGGCTAGAACTTTGGCCTGGGTCCCCTAACTTTGACAGCTCAACAGCTGCTTGGTTGTCAGCTCGGACCACATTGTGGTACTCGATGCCGTAGAACTTGTCTTCTAACTTTCTTATAGTGGCACAGTAAGCGTCCATCTTCTCGTTGGTGCAATTCCAATCCTTGTTGAGCTGATTGATCACGAGTGTGGAGTTACCATACACCAAGAGGCATTTAACGCCGAGCTCGATAGCTATACAGAGACCATGAAGTGTTGCCTCGTATTCAGTGGTATTATTAGATGCTCGGAAGTTAGGCGAGGGACATAGCGAAGCTTATCCCCCGATGGCGAGATGAAATATACGTCTGCCCTAGCGCCTTCGAGGTTAAGAGACCCATCGAAGTACATGGTCCAATGCTCGGGGTGGTCGACCAGGATAGGAGTCTGCATATCCGTCCACTTGGCAATGAAGTCGGCGAGCGCCTGTGACTTGATTGTGTGGCGAGGCCTGAAGTCAATGGTATAGGTGCCAAGCTTGACCGCCCATTTAATGATGCGGCCACTGGCTTCCTTGTTGCGAAGGATGTCACCGAGTGGGTACTCAATGACTACCGCTATGTGGTAGGCGTCAAAGTAGTGACGGAGCTTTCGGGATGTGATTAGGATAGCGTACAACAGCTTCTAGACCTAGGGGTAGCGAGTCTTAGACTTGTTTAGGACCTCGCTGATGTAGTAGACTAGGTGCTAGACTTTGTATGCGTGTCCGGCCTCTTCTTGTTCAACAATGATGGCAGTGCTGACTACCCGGTTGGTCGCTGCGATGTAGATTAGCAAGGTTTCATCCTTTCAGGGGCGGTCACGATCGGAGGGTGGTGAGGAACCGCTTGAGCTCAGCGAATGCCTTGTCAGCTTTCTCCGACCAGACAAATTTCTCTTGAGCCTTGAGTAGCTTGAAGAAGGGGAGTCCCTTTTCGCCCAAACGGGATATGAAACGACTTAAAGCTGCCATGCACCCCGTTAGCTTCTAGGCGTCCTTGATGTAGGTCGGTGGCTTCATGTTGGTCACCGCCGCTATCTTCTTTAGGTTGGCTTTGATGCTGTGACGACTGACGATGTTGCTTAGCAGGATACCGGACGGAATGCCAAAAATTCACTTAGTGGGGTTTAGCTTCCATCGGTGTACTTTCAGGGCTTTGAAACTATGGTGAGGTCAGCGATGAGGGTGTCAGCTGTCTTAGACTTAACCACCACATCATCGATGTAAGCCTCGACATTCTTCCTGATCTGGTCCTTGAGGCAGTGCTGGATGGCTCTTTGATAAGTTGCACCCGCATTCTTTAGCCCGAAGGACATGGTCATGTAGTAGTAGGCGTCGAAGGGCATAATGAACGACATCTTGATCTGGTCTTCTTCCTTCAACGTGAACTGGTGATAACCAAAGTAGCAATCTAAAAAGCACAGGAGCTTGCAAATGGCTGTGGAATCTATGACCTCGTCAATACGAGGTAGGCCGAAGGGGTCTTTAGGGCAGCGTTTATTGAGATCGGTGTAATCAACACACATTCTCCATTTTTTATTCTTTTTTCTTACAAGAACTAGGTTGGCTAACCACTCCGGGTGATACACTTCTTTAATAAAACCAGCAGCTAAGAACCGAATTATTTCTACCTTAATAGCCTCCTTTTTGTCTTGTGCGAATCGTCGAAGCTTCTGCTTGATCGGCTTGGCGATCGCTGAGACATTTAAGGAGTGCTCGATCAGCTCCCGAGGCACGCCGGGCATATCTACAGGTTTCCACGCAAACACATTGACATGCTTCCTTAGGAAGTTGACGAGCGCATCTTCCTATTTAGGTTTGAGGCTGGCCCCATTCGAGCAGTTTAGACTGTTCACCGAGGATGAGGGCCACTTCCTTCACTTCCTTGGATTTGGTTGATGCTCGAGCGGCCTCCACGGTTAGGATCTCTAGGTCATCTGAAGAGATCTAGTGCGAAGTTGTGATGCAGTCCTGCATGCAGATGGAGATGTCAGTAGCCTCGGTGAGCGCAAAGCTTTCCTTATCGCAATAGTAGGCGACGTCGAGGTTGGTGTGTAGGGAGAGGACCCCTGCTCCACTGGCATCTTCAGCACCTGGTACGTGTAGTGCGGCATGGCCATAAATTTGGCGAGAGCTGGTTGGCCAAGGATGGCATGGTACGCCGTGTTGAAGTCGGCAACCAGGAAGTTGACATAGTCCACGTGGAAGTGCTTGGCGGTGCCGAACTGTACTGGTAGTGTGATCTGTCCCAAAGGCAGGGACGCTTTTCCGGGAATGATCCTAGAACAGTGAGTCCATGGGGGTGAGATCTTCCTTCTTGAGCCCTAGCTCCTCCAGTGATCCGATGAACAGGATGTTGAGGGCGCTCCCACTATCGATGAGGACCTTCTGGAAGCGCACATCCTGGATTATGGGATCTAGGACAAGTGGGAAATGCCCTAGGTATGGGATATCTGACCACTGATCACCCCTAGAGAAGGTGATCGGGTATTCCGACCAGTTGAGGTATTTGGGATCAGCGACGCGACCGTCATATGTAGCGACCGACATGACATGTCAGGCTACAAGCTTC
The DNA here is from genome assembly GCA_022457205.1 of Saccharum spontaneum. Lineage (NCBI taxonomy): Eukaryota > Viridiplantae > Streptophyta > Magnoliopsida > Poales > Poaceae > Saccharum > Saccharum spontaneum. The sequence continues at coordinate 22,741,333 of CM039587.1, forward strand.
TGCTCCCGCTTGTCTTTGGAGATAGCTCTCCTACCAAAGATGGTGGTGACGGTCTTGGTGGGGTCCTGGTAGGTGGGTCCCTTGTTCTTGCCTCATTCTCTATCTTGATCGTCTTCGGTCTCATCGTCGTCATGCCGTGGCTTCTTTGATGATTCACCGCTGAGCGCTGTCTTTAGGCCTCTACACTCTCACATGGTGTGCTTGGCATCCTTGTGGATACAGCATGGGCCGTCTAGAAGCTTGCTGAAGTCAGCGTCATAGGTGCGCTTAGCACGGGTGTTGATGGTGTTGATGGAGTTATCAGGCCGGCGACGGCGGCCTTGTTTGCCTCTCAAGCTATCCGGGCGGTCGTCACGCTAGGGCTCGCAGTCATCTTGGCGGCGCTCATGGTCGTCGTGGCAGTCTTGATCGTCACGGTGGCGGTCGCGGTCGTCGTAGCGCATGTCTTCATGACAGTCATCGTCGCGGCGTCAGTGGTGAGTGGAGTAGGCAGTCCGTCTAGCTTCTTCAGCATCAGCATATCCATTTGCTATTTGTATTAGTTCACCAATGGTTGTGGGCGTCTTACAGCTTGCCACGGAGCTGCTCGTGCCGGAGCCCTTTGGTGAAAGCGGTGATGGCCTTAGCGCAAGTGATGTTAGGAACATAATTTCTTGTCTCCGAGAAGCGCCTAATGAAGTCACGCAGGGAAGGATTGATGAAGCTTCTCTAGGTCATATTTGGTGCCGGGCTGCTCGCACATAGCCATGTAATTGTCAATGAAGACTTTCTTGAGGTCGTCCCAAGATTGGATGGATTCTCCCGCAGGCTGAGGAGCTAGTTGTTTGCAGACTGGTTAAGCATGATGGGAAGATAGTTTGCAATGACATCTTTGTCTCCGCCTACGACTTTCACGGTGATCTCATATAGAGTTAGCCATTGAGCGGGGTTGGCCTTTTCGTCGTAGGTGTTAACACCAATAACCTTGAAACCGACAGGCCACCGGACGGCTCGGAGCCTTTCTGTGAAGGGGCAAAGTCCTAATGCGCCGGCAGGTAATGGTGCTTGACGGGTAGCAAATCCCTCATGTTCGGTGTCGAATTGTCGGCGACGCTCCATCTCTGCTTCGTAGCGTGTAGACCTACTATTTTTGATGCGGCTGTAGACATCCGCTGATGTTGATGTGGTCTCAAAGGTTGTGAGGGGGGTTGATTGACTTCCTAGTTGCGGTTGCTACCCTGACCTCCCTAGGGGCGCGGAGGGCGGCCGTCATGGCGTGAATGAGCTTCATAGTTGCCTCTGGATCCTCTGTAGAGGTAGGGACCTCCAGCCTGAGGTCGGAGGCCCTCGGCACTGTGATGCTGGCCTCCTCCGTCACAACGAGAGTGACGGCTATGAGCTGACATAGTGGAATAAGATGGGGCATCGTTCTGGAACTCTTTGACTTGGACTTGCGCGGCTATGATATGTGCTCGGACCTTCTCGACCTCTGGGGTGTGAGGGAGTTTGTCAAGCTCATTGAAAGCGATGGTTAGATTGGCGCTTGGAGTCTGGTAGACTGGCTGGTCGCCTACCATGTCAAATGCCTCCTCTAGATTACGTTGATGGCGGGGCGGGCCGCGACCATCCCCGTCAGCCCCTTAGGCTGCTCTGCATCTCGGCGACATTGGCGGTCGGCGTTCTTCGGTAGACAAGCTTCACGCTCTTCAACGGTTTCACCATCCTTGGTGATGCTGTTGTGGCTGATGTGGAAAATCGTAACCCCAAACCTCGGAGGGAAAGTAGGGCAGCTTGATACGGTCTTGGTTGAGCCCTCAGAATAATCGTTGGGGCTCTCATTCATAACGTTGTGGAGAGATTCGTCGGAAGAGGGGAATCATTCGAAAGCTAGCGAATAGCCACCACATTGACCATGGGCGTGGGCAGACCGGAGTCAGTCGGGTTGATCATGTAGAGGTCGGTGGCATGGTTGCGCTCGGCATGGTCGATGAAGAGGTAGTAGATGGTGTTCTAGTACGCAGATCCCGCACCCTCCAGCCCAAAGGGATAGGGCTTCAGTGGGTCCTCCATTAGGGCCTCGTAGTCGGCCAGACGTAGGCTGGTAGTGGGAAGTGGTCAGCGTCACGTTGTGCGCCTCTCTAGAGTGGTCGTGATCTGGCCACCTCAAACGATGTGGCGGAGTAGGTCGCTCGGTTGCAGCGGCTTAGTGATCTTGGAGTACGGGAAATTCATCGCTCGCCCTAGATTGATCTAAGACCGAATCCACGAGGAGCTGACATTCTGCTAAGCGGTCTGTGACCCGATCGATGGATGTGATCAGATCATCATTGCTGATGGTTCTCCTAGCCCAGCGGCGGGGCGTTGAGATTGAAGATGTCATTGCAGGTGTTAGCACAATTGGCGTAGGGTGATCCTGCACCGCCTCCATGATCTCCCTGTTGCCGTCAGGGCCGATGACCTAGGTCATGGATCCGACCGTGAAGATCTGGCCCGGCTCAGGAAGGGCCATGGAGCTTGAAAAGGTGACCATCTGGCTCACCATGAATTTAGCACGCACACCCACTACCTGGCGTGCCACTATCGACGAGATATGAATAGCAGTCTACTGAGGGGTATGCCCATGGTAGTAGATAAATCAGTGGAGGTGCCTGTGAGGGAACCAGACGACGACACAGAACGCAAGAGACAGCGATTAGGCAGTTTCAGCCGTCGACTTGGCGTAATACCCTACTTCCTGTATCTTTTGGTGGGTTGTATTGCGTATGGTCAGATAAAAACGAGGGGGTTCCTACCTGTCTTGTATAGCCCGGGGGTAGGGTTACAGATCATTTGTTTCTACCTAGTCTATTTACAAGATAGAAAGTTACAGATATTATGGGATCTAGCATATCTGAGCAGGTTTCCTAAATCACCGAAGATCTTCACGCAGTCTTGCGAGGCACGCCGACCTGTGCCATGCTTCACACAGCGTCGTCTTGTAAGCTGGGCCTCCACTAGTGGCACGGCCCATGCGCAGTCTTGTGGGCTGGGCCTCCCCTAGCAGCTCAGCCCATGTAGAGCCCTGTGGGCATCGGGGATCATACCCCCACAGGTACCCACGGGTATTGTACCCAATATGTGAGGGTACAAGTTTAAAATTTTACCCACGCGTAGGGGTGTGGGTATCAATTTTACACAATATGCAATTTGCCATAGGCGGCTATTTACTCCACCCGCAACTTATCCGACCTGCTGCCCCCTATATCTAGTTCCTCAAGCTGCATGCCTACATCAAACTCCACAACCTCTGCTCGATTAGTTATAAAAAAACCTCTGCTAGATTTTTTTATTTTTTATTTTTAGTTCTGTCACCAGCTTTGACAATACCAATTATCTTAACCCTGACAACGTCATAAATGGAAGCAAAAATGAAAACATCAGATAGCAGGTCAGTAGGTCAAAAAAGCACCCAATGGGAGAACCATCAAACAATTTCATTGTCTTCTGAGTAGCTACTAGATAGGACGGAAAAAGTCATCTAACTTCTATAGTCCATCAAGGACAACATTTGTGTTTCTGTTTCCCAAGATGCAAAAGTGTAATAGTAAGATAAGCGTTCAGCGCAATGTGATATTTTTCGGTCAACTCAAAGTTTAGTTTCAGAGCCAAAATCATCATTGTGCAATTGAAAGCATGCAAGTGAACTATTATTGTCCAATGATTCAAAAAATGGTTGCATCAACAATCTCTGAGAAATCACGTAAACACCATGGTCTACAAATTAATGTTGAAATTTGATTTTGCAACATAACTAGGGAACAGAAAAGGTTTGTCAAATTCCATTGTTAGTTTCACCCATTTTCCTTGCTGTTTGTGCCACCCAACTATAGATGGCCATCGGGCCGGCACGGCACGGGCACGGGCCAGGCACGACCCGCAGGGTGTCGGGCTGGCACGGCACGCCGTGCCTCTACGTGCCTCGTGCCTGACCTTCGGCCCAAGCATGGCACTACAGGCCAAAATGCATGCCATGCCGGCCCGTTGAGCACGACCAAAACTGCGGGCCGTGCCAGCCCACAACCCGGTGACATGAAAACACTTCAAAAAATCCACTCATCAAACACTTATCAAATTTCACATATGTTGTCACAGAAAAGTTATATAGATTGAATTCTCTCATTCATTCACAAGTCAGAACTCAAACAAAAAGAACAATCCATGATGGGAGTCGGAGCAGCAGAGCCGCTACCGACATTGATACCAAACAACGCAGCAACGTCCTCTCCAGTGTCGTTGTCATCCTCAAGGGCCAGGCCTGCCGCGATCAAGTCGTCATTGCTAGTGAGCGGCCAGACGATATCATCATCAGCAGCCGCCATGGCGGACGGCTCTCCAGCACCATTCCTCAATGGAGCGCAGGGCCGCCTTGGTCGCTCTATGCCACAGCTAGAGGACAATGCATCGGCTATCGACCTGCGCAAAGAGATGGAGGAGGATGAAAAGATTAGATCAGAATAGATCAATGGAAAGAAGAGGACGATTAGGGTTAGGGTTTTACCTGCGCAACCGGAGCTCGGTGTCAGAGAAGACGAGGGCCACCCAGAGAAGACGACACACCGGTTAGCAAGGACGGCAAGCGACGGAGGAGGGACAAACAGTGATACGAACTCACATAATCACCGAGATCTAGAAGGGAGAGAGGGAGAGGGAGATAGGAGAGGCAGAGTGGGAGGACTAGAGGAGAAGTGAACGGCTCACCGACGGCAAGCAGATTGAGGTCACCAGAGCTGGGGAGGACGAACACCAGTCGCTAGCAGAGGAGTCGGAGAGGCGAGGCGAGAGAGCGGCGTGGCGGGTGGAGTGGACTGAAATTGATTAGGGTTTGGGGTGAGGGGGAGGGCGCCGCATCCGCTCAATTTTATATGAGGAAGGAGGCGCTGCTAGTGCTGGGCCGTTGAGAGGTGGGGAGGCCGGGCTGCTCCCAGGCCGTAGCCTCAAAGCCGGGTCGTGCCGAGCTGGCACGACATGCCCGGGGTAAGGCCCAGGCACGGCCTCCTTCCCTAGACATTAGTAGATTCTTCAGTAGGTTCTTTCTGTTGCTTGATTTTCTTTTCTCCCCTTCGTGATCTACTTGTTTCCCTCTTCCGTGATTCCGTCAACAGCTTCTCCAAATCTGGCTAGGGCTACTGCTAGTGCACGCTGAAGTGCTAGGCCGTCTGTCGTGATGCTAGAGTTGAAGCTCATTTGCTCATCAGGGAGTAAATGTCCAAACGTTACATATGAAATGCTCAGAGAGATGCTTCCAACCTTGCTTGCAAGATAATTTACTGCTTTTTAGAATTTTAGATGATGAATTATTATTTTTATTAAAAATAGTAAAAGGTATCTGCATATAACTGTATCTGTCGATACCGATACATGTACATGTATGCATATCTGTGCTATATAGCTGTCGTTGCTTCTGTGCACAAGAAATATTTTTCTTTCGTGCGCACTATGGGGCGGATCCAGGGCCTAGGCCCTAGTCGTTGGCCCACTAACCCCTCATACCCATAGAACTTTTAGCCCATAACTGAAGCCCCCCAACATCCCTTTTGTCCCTTCTGGTTTGCGTCGCTTCGCTCACCCGACACAGCTAACCGCCGCTGCCCGCACAGGAGAAGGCACCACGTCAGGCTCCCTCCGTGGCTTCGTGGCTTCGAGCGGCACCACGCCAGCCGTCGACCGCCCTCCGCGGCTCCGCGCAGCATGGTTTCCAGTTGGGCAGTTGCAAATCAGGATAGGCCATCGACAGCGATTCTAGTGGCAGGCTACACTCTCTGCCTCTCGTCCTCTCGCTCTCTGATCGTGAATCACTGAACTCGTCCACAACAGGAACATGTACAGACTATGGGTACTCGTTTTTGCTCTTGCACTGCCCCGCCCCCTGTCAACGCTAACATGAAACAGAACAAATTATGAACTTCAAGTACATTATTTGGCTAATGATGAACACTTGAAATTTCCATTTTTTTCATAATACGAATGTATTGCTCTCAAATAGGTTATTTGTTCAGAGGCAGTAGTATGATCAAACAATCAGTCAATACTCATTGTAGTAGGAATCAGCTACCAACGAGACAAATCAGATTCAACGAGTACCTAATGATATAAGAATGGTGTATTTTTTTAGAAAAAGGGAATATATTAATATCCCAACTTCTACATCGACTAATGCATATGGATGTTTAATATTACAAGCAAGCAAAACAGTTTCGAAGGAATCTCAAAAATGAAGTTTTGAGCCATCAAGACTTAAACGTTTACAAAAAAAGAGAGAACTAAAGAGCAATTCTGTTGCTAAATCTCCAGCCATGCACCTCTATCGCAGCTGTCTCAATAGTCCTAAGGCCGCCTTCATGAATTGACGATCCTCCTCCTTCTAAAGTAAGGTCCAATACCTGATCTAATACGTCCCCTTGAAGATAACCTACAAATAAGACGGTGCTGTGGCCTTGTCAAACACAACATCATTCCGTGTTAACCAAAGTGCCCAACAAATAGCACTTGCACCCACAAGAATTTGAGATTTCGTTTTTCTATTTAACCCTTCCAACTAACTTGTAAACAAATTGTGTACACTACTTGGGGGTTTTAGGTTAAATGAAATATGAATGATTCTCCACATGAGTTTAACATAATGACAGTCAAAGAGTAAATGTTGTATGGTCTCATTGGAGGAATAGAAACAACACTTCTTATCTCCTTGCCACTGTCTCCTAGCTAAATTATCCTTGGTTAAGATTACTCTCTTGTACAAGTACCATATAAAGACTTTAATCTTGAGGGGTAGTTTAAGTTTCCAAATTAAAGTATTGTACGATAGCGCCTGTACTCTGAACAATGCTATGTATAAGGAATTAACTGAAAACAACCCGTTCGGATGTGGCATTATTCACGAATCCTCCCAAAAACGCACCTAGGATCTGTCACGTAGATCAAACCTACCCATAAACAGGAACTCATCCTTGACCTTCATAAGGCCAGCCCAAAACTGAGAGTCCCCGACCATGTGTTGAACCTGAGTCAGAGTTTTGTCCCTTAAATATTTATTTTTAAGCAACTATTGCCATACCCCATCCCCATTTATCAGTTTAAAAAACCACTTTCTTAGTAGGCACCTATTATGCACACCTAGATTTAGGACTCCCAATCTTCTGTGGTCTTTTGGTGTACATACTACCTCCTATTTTATCAGTCTATATTTCTTCTTATGATCAACACTTTGCCAGAAAAACCAAGATATAAAATTATCCAATTTTTTCAATACTCCTCTAGGTATCTCAAAGAAAGACATCATAAACATAGGAAGACTACTCAGAACCGAATTAATTAGGACAAGCCTTCCTCCCACCGAAAGCATCTTACTTCTCCATCCACTCAGTCTTTTTTGAAATCTTTCTTCTACATGCTTCTAGTCCTTATTCATTAATTCTCGATGATGCATAGGAATTCCTAGATATCTAAAAGGGAATAATCCTACATTACATCTGAAAATTTTTGTGTACTTCACTTGATGAGCATTAGCTTCTCCATAACACAACAATTCACTTTTATGGAAATTAATTTTGAGTCCTGATAACATCTCAAAAGCACAAAGCAAGAGCTTCATGTTTTTGGCCCTCTCTAAATCATTATCCATAAAGGTAACTGTGTGTTGATATTTGGTAACGCAATTAGGAAATGATCCGCAAGCGCACGGATATCGGTGAGCACTTCACCCGGGATGTTATCCAGAGTATCGTATTTATTTTTTTACCACTAGGAGAAAGCGTGCATATGACTAACCAAATCTATTACTACTAACCTTTAGACTACAACCACTGTGATTTGATGTGAGCGATGTATAGAGAAGACTGCAACTGCACTCTCGTTCTAACCTTGGTAAGGATGATCTACTGCTCTATTGGGGAGGCTCACGGAATCTAGACACCTCAAAGGATGTTCGACCCGCACCTATAAACCCTATCGATCCTGCTAACGGGATATGGAATACAAAGATAGCTACGGAAATGTCACGTTCCTCGCTACTACCACGGTCTGGCTAGACAGGGGATATCTATGAGTATCCTAGCCCAAACACCTCGTTTACGCTAGAGATGATTACTCTAAACTCTACGCGAAGAGATTAAAGTAAACTCATAAACCAAAGAACAATAAAACAAAGAACTTACTAGAATTTAGAAGTCGAAATACTGAAGAATCCTAGGAGCAAGCCTCGGGTTAGGAGAACTTGATCCCGCAGGTACAACCTCGAAGTAGTCACCGACAGGCCGGGCTTCCTTCGATCTATACCTCCACTCTATCTCTCTCAATCTAGAAGAACTAAGTCTAATCTCACATTGGATGCTAAGCCCTAATGAGGTGGGAACCCTAAGGGAACCTCTCTCTCTGAATCCTCTCTGGAAAATATGAAAATAATGGACTTGGATTCCCCTCTCCAGGGGCCAGGGGTCCTGCTTATATAGTCCCTTCAAGTGAACCTGGGCCGTCGGATCAAACCGACATTAATCGCACGGTTTTCCTTGATCCTTTAGGTCGGTGGGGGCATAATCCGCGAGACTCGTCCTGATTGGTTGCAGACCTAGGGCGGGCGCCCCAGGGTCCAGGGCGGGCGCCCTGGTCCCGGGCCCGTTCGGCCTCCCGTTCGATCCCGTGGCTTTTGGAGTCTTCTAGATGATAGAAAATCGGTGAACACGTTAATATCTCTATGTAATTCCGACGTGTGGGCCTTTCCTTTGTATTTCCTGATAACCCCCTGCAGAAACAGATAAACAACAAAACTCGTGGAATTCTGTCAGATCAAACCCTAATTCTAGGTGTTGCTTGCATATAGGTCCTTTTCCTTATTTATTGGATAATTAAAATTGATACTTAAGAACCGTCAACAAACACCCCCATACTTAGGCTTTTACTCGTCCTCGAGAAAAGGATGGTTCAGAAAAATAACTGGGGTTGAAACATTGTAAAGCATTCTTTTTATACCTGCAGGGTGTTGTGAATGTCCACTATGCACTGTAGTCAGGGAAATATATGGTTGAAGTAGAGATCCTTTCTTCTTCTCAACCCTGTCACTTGGAGTTTTTATATATTTTCGAATAGAAAACTTAGCATACCTTTATCCTCATAGGGGCTCTCAGATCACTCATTTATCTTTTGTATATCTCACTGAGGCTGTTTTAATTTGTAGAAATTCTCAAGCATACTTACTTTGCATATATTGCCTGGGTCAAAACGGGATCCGAGGAGAGGAATGCCATACTCTTAGATCAAAGACTTTGAAAATTAAAACTTGTCAACTCTTACTGGCATATTGCTTATTAGAGGGACCATGGGCTATCATTTTCTTTTTACCATATATATTTTTATCATCTCATTTTTTTTCAGGTGGATACTGAGGTACCCCTAATTCTACTTCCGGACACTTGTCCATTTTTCTGCGAGGTTGTCGAGCACTTGCTCCTTTTTATTTCCTCGAAATATATTTTTGCATAGCCCATGCCTCTAATGCAATAATACTTCGGAAGAGTGAATCTTTCTGAATAAAAATGTCTTGATCTTGGGAGCATGATAAATCTCTCAACAAGGGTCTAACTCGTTTTGCACAAACTCAATACAAAGCAAATTAATATTTTTAGGTTTATCAGGCATATAAAATATTGAGGATGGTAGCTATATTTTTGAAGTTTTTGAAAAGAAAATCTCCAAGCGACAAAGATTTCAAGAATAAGATACTCATATTCTACTATCTCACATTCCACAATGACTTGAGTAACACATGGTTTTTAAAATGATTTTCAATAAATGCAGGTTTTCAGAAATATCACAGAGTGAGATTGATCATGATTAAAAATATTTTTGTCTTTTTAAATTATCATGTTAGGAACAATATTCTACACAGCCCAATATGTATTTGTATATATGTAAATAAAGCGTACAGAGTATGTACCTGAATCGTGGAGTGGTGTAATCGAAGTGCATTTACCATGTCGGGGGGATTCCCCCATACGTGTTTCCTGCTTTCTTGCATAAAAATAAAGTGGAGATACACGAGGCATAATAATAATAATAATCTTTATTTGTCTTGAGGCATTTATTACACTGACTAATGAAGCGAACTAATCTAAACTGAATTGAATCTAATTGAATCTAATGATGAAGACTAAGACACACTGCCTCAAGGTCTAATCTAGATAGCTCAGTGTTGCTCTAAATCCCTGATCCTAGCAAGGGCATCAGAAAAGGTTACGTTTAAGCGTGAGCACAGTAGTGTTCAAGTTGGAGACCTGCCTACTAAGGGAGCTAACTGTGGACTGAAGTTCCATAATATGTCTATTTGCTGTCCTGATGTCCTCATCCACATCTGCTATGGTCCTGCGGCGCTTCGGTGGTGTCTCAAACGAATTGAGAGCGTGCTTAGGAGCTTCCTTTGGTGGGATGAAGCGAACTTTTGCTGTCCTAACTCCTTCGAAGCGGGGCCTCTCCTTCTCCGTAGTGTAGTGGACGCTGCTGATCTCGCCGCTCCGGTTGGTCTTGACGCCTACAACCCGCTCATTGGGTTTAGGTGGCAGGATTTTCATGCCGGCTGGTACCTTGACGATGGCTTCTTGCTTGGACGACGGTCCCTTGAGAAGAAGGGGCTGCGGTGGTGCAGTAAGAACTGGTTGGGCGTAGTAGGATGAGATTGAGCTGCGCTGGTTTGATGGTGGGGCTGCTAGCTGTCGCTCTGTGTTGGCCGGGACGTAGGCGTCGGGGTCATCCTTGGGCTTGCGGTTGAGGTCGTAAGGGACGATCTCCCAGTTGCGGTGGGTCTTGTCGGCCATTGGAGAAGCAAGAAACTAGACAAGCTCTAATTGAGGAGGAGAGAAGGATTGAATGAAATGGTGTTGAAAGCTGACGTCAGGGGTCTGTTTATATAGGGGTCAAAAAGTGCCTCTAGGGTTTCCATAGATCCATCCCGCTGCCGGGCGTGCGTAACAACCCATTCGTGGAATTTTCTGGATAACCATAGATGAGGAAAACACGTCGGAAGAGGCCGGGGCCGAGGGGACACCAGGGCAGGGTGCCCGCTCTCATCCTCAGGGCGCCCGCCCTGGGCCTGCCTCCTCTGCGGGCCCGCTTGCTCGAGCGTGTTTCTAGAAGTATTTTTATCCCGAAAAATATATACGTGGCCCAAAAATGTCAGATTAAAAAGGTCGGGCTTTAATTCTCCATCGGAAGGTAAAAATGGATCACGTCTATTTCTTCTAATTCTTTATTGGGTTCTAAAAATAATTTAAGACGTTGACCATTTACCTTGAATAACGTACCTTCGTCGTTTTGAAGTGTAATAGCTCCGTGGGATGATGAATGGCATCTGTCGATGATCTTCCACCCTTCCTCAGTGGTCACACACCTTCTGAGTAAGCCATCAGCGCATACTCGGAAGAGGTATGGCTCATCCCATATGTGTGAACGACTTTCTTGAATAAGCTTCTTCTTGTTCGCTCCTGGTGGTACATACCCTGAAACCATAAAATTAACAATATCTGCATACCAGGGGTCAGACCTGTTGATTCCATAGAGCATGTCGTCCCGGAGTGAATCATTAATGGGTGTTTCCTGTGGATCCTTAAAGTGCATTCTAGACAAGTGATCAGCAACAGAATTTTCTACTCCCTTTTTATCTTTTATTTCTAAGTCAAATTCTTGGAGTAACAAGATCCATCTAATTAGGCGAGGTTTAGCATCTTTTTTAGTGAGCAAATATTTTAGTGCAGCATGATCAGTGTAAACAATTATTTTAGCTCCTACTAAGTAAGATCTAAATTTATCAATGGCAAAGACAACAGCCAGAAGCTCTTTTTCAGTGGTTGCATAATTAAATTGAGCTCCTGTCAAAGTTTTACTGGCGTAAGCAATTGCATGATGCTTCTTGTCTTTTGTTTGCCCCAAAACGGCCCCCACAGCATAATCACTAGCATCACACATAATTTCAAAAGGCAACGACCAATCAGGGGGTTGAATGATTGGTGCAGAGATGAGTGCATTCTTTAATAATTAAAAAGCTTTTAAACATGCATCATCAAATTCGAAAGGAGCATCCTTGGCTAGCAAAAGAGTGAGTGGTCTAGCAATAAATGAAAAATCTTTTATGAATCTGTGATAAAAACCAGCATGGCCAAGAAAGCTTCGAATTCCTTTTATATTCACAGGTGGAGGTAGTTGTTCTATTACTTCAATTTTAGCTTTATCTACCTCAATACCTCTTTCAGACACTAGGTGTCCTAGCACTATTCCTTCCCTAACCATAAAATGACATTTTTCCCATTTAAGGACTAAGTGCTTTTCTTTGCATCTTTGCAAAACCTTGTCTAAGTTTTCAAGACAATTATCAAAAGTTTTTCCATAAACAGAAAAATCATCCATGAAAACTTCCATAATCTCTTCAATCATATCAGAAAATATAGACATCATGCATCTTTGAAAAGAAGCTGGTGCATTACATAGCCCAAAAGACATTCTACGATAAGCATAAGTTCCGTATGGACAGGTAAAAGTGGTTTTGCTTTGATCATCAGGATGGATCGGGATCTGGTGGTACCCTGAATATCCATCTAAGAAACAGAAGAACGAATGGTTCGCTAACCGCTCTAACATCTCATCTATAAAAGGTAAAGGAAAGTGATCCTTTTTCGTGGCTTTATTCAGTTTTCTATAGTCAATGCACATCCGCCACCCTGTGACGGTGCGTTGCGGAATTAGCTCGTTCTTCTCATTTGTAACAACAGTCATGCCTCCCTTTTTAGGCACAACTTGAACAGGGCTCACCCACTCACTATGCGGCACAGGATATATAATCCCTGCATGCAGCAACTTTATAACTTCCTTTTTAACTACTTCTCTCATCGCGTTGTTGAGTCTACGTTGGGGTTCCCGAGAAGGTGAAACAGAAGGATCTGTCGGAATGCGATGGGTGCAAATCATAGGACTGATTCCTGTAAGATCTTGGAGTGAGTAGCCAAAGACTGAGTGATGTTTTTCTAAAACGGTCATTAATCGCAGAGTTTGTTCCTGAGTGAGTTTATTACTAATGATCACAGAAAACTCTGGATTATTGTTTAGGAAAGCATAGATAAGACCGGGTGGTAAAGTTTTAAGCTCTATAGGAGGTCTGGGTGTTTCTGCAAACTCATCTAAAGGTTCAGGTTCAGAAGGTTCAGCTTCCTCTTCTATGAAGAAAGGGGCTTCTTCTTCTAAGTCTGATTCATTTAAAAGCTCTAGAGATGCAGCTTTTACCTCTTCCATAGGATCAGGCAAAAGAGATAACTCGATCTTATTATTCAAGGAGTGAGAAATTGTCATAGGGAATTTAAAATCCTTTCCAAAAGAAATGTGTAGCTTTCTAGTTTGACCTTCATAAAGGAGTCTTCTAAATGGTTGTCCTATCAACAGGTCGAAGTCCCATGTATCAAAGATATAAAAGTTCAAATGAATCATGGAGCCTTCTACCATAAAGGGTAGGACATTCACAATTCCAAGACTGGGGACCAATCGTCCCGAAGATTCCTTCATGAACTTTGTTGTGGGGGTTAAAATTAATTTTCCAAATAATTTAAGTGCAAAAGCTTCAGATATGATATTGATCCCCACAACAGGATTATAGAGAGCATCAAATTGATCAGAATCATAAGCACAGCGTATAGTGATAGGAGGTGTATCCAAACGGATCACTTCAGAGGAAAGCTCTGACTCCTCCAACCATTCGCTACTCATGACTGAGATAAGCTCTCTCAATTGATATTCACTTGGTAAACAAATGCTATAATGGCCGCTTTGGGGTTTGTCTATAGAATGGTAGTTTGAAATGTTTCTAAAATCGGCAAAAAGATCGGATTCTATATCCAGCATGAAATCAGGTGGTGGAATTTCTTCCTTTTGTGGCTCAAAACTTGGGATAGCTGAAGTAGGTGAAGAATTCGGCAGAGTGTCTACTTCGGCTTCATAGGTTTCATCATGGAGGGTATTATCCATCTCAGCTTCTAGGATTCTATCTAGGATCGCTCTAGCTTCATCAGTAGGGATACGAAAGAAAGAACCTCTAGACATTGTATGTAGCATTTGTTTACGATCTTTCTGAAGACCTCGAAAGAAATGAAAAAGGAGAATAGGGTCTTCAATATTGAGTTTTGGATCAGATTCTAAAAGATTAGAAAAACGTTTCCAGGATTTTCCCAAAGTTTCATTTTCTTTTTGTTTAAAAGATAGAACTTCGAGTCTAAGGTCGGCGATACGATCGAGGGAATAAAAATCTAAACAGAAGTTGGCTCGTAAGACTCCCCATTCACCTCGTTGTTGACTTACCTTCTGACTATACCATCGTCTAGCTTCTCCTCTTAAGGAAAAAGGAAAAAGCTTCCAACGTAAAGTCTTATCAGAAATGCCTTCAATGCGAAGACAATCGCATGTTTGCTCAAAATCTCTAATATGAAGGTAAGGATTTTCGTCTTCCTTTTCCGAAAAGGATAGGTTCTCAATCATGGCAATTAACCTTGAACTTAACCTATACTGGGATGTTTGGATAGGCTGTGATGACTCCCATGGTAAAAGGTCAGTTTCCGAAGGTGTTGCAAATTGATAGATTGATTTAGAATCTTGGTTCTCCATAAGGTAAGAATAAAGAAAAGATAAGGAATAAAAAGATAAAGAAAGATAAAAGTATAGGTACAAGCTAGTAGTAAGATTCAAGGTTATCTCAGCAAACCGTCTTTCTCCCCGGCAACGGCGCCAGAAATGCTTGTTGATATTTGGTAACGCAATTAGGAAATGATCCACAAGCGCACGGATATCGGTGAGCACTTCACCCGGGATGTTATCCAGAGTATCGTATTTATTTTTTTACCACTAGGAGAAAGCGTGCATCTGACTAACCAAATCTATTACTACTAACCTTTAGGCTACAACCACTGTGATTTGATGTGAGCGATGTATAGAGAAGACTGCAACTGCACTCTCGTTCTAACCTTGGTAAGGATGATCTACTGCTCTATTGGGGAGGCTCACGGAATCTAGACACCTCAAAGGATGTTCGACCCGTACCTATAAACCCTATCGATCCTGCTAACGGGATATGGAATACAAAGGTAGCTATGGAAATGTCACGTTCCTCGCTACTACCACGGTCCGGCTAGACAGGGGATATCTATGAGTATCCTAGCCCAAACACCTCGTTTATGCTAGAGATGATTACTCTAAACTCTACGCGAAGAGATTAAAGTAAACTCATAAACCAAAGAACAATAAAACAAAGAACTTACTAGAATTTAGAAGTCGAAATACTGAAGAATCCTAGGAGCAAGCCTCGGGTTAGGAGAACTTGATCCCATAGGTACAACCTCGAAGTAGTCACCGACAGGCCGGGCTTCCTTCGATCTATACCTCCACTCTATCTCTCTCAATCTAGAAGAACTAAGTCTAATCTCACATTGGATGCTAAGCCCTAATGAGGTGGGAACCCTAAGGGAACCTCTCTCTCTGAATCCTCTCTAGAAAATATGAAAATAATGGACTTGGATTCCCCTCTCCAGGGGCCAGGGGTCCTGCTTATATAGTCCCTTCAAGTGAACCTGGGCCGTCGGATCAAACCGACATTAATCGCACGGTTTTCCTTGATCCTTTAGGTCGGTGGGGCATAATCCGCGAGACTCGTCCTGATTGGTTGCAGACCTAGGGCGGGTGCCCCAGGGTCCAGGGCGGGCGCCCTAGTCCCGGGCCCGTTCGGCCTCCCGTTCGATCCCGTGGCTTCTAGAGTCTTCTAGATGATAGAAAATCGGTGAACATGTTAATATCTCTATGTAATTCCGACGTGTGGGCCTTTCCTTTGTATTTCCTGATAACCCCCTGCAGAAACAGATAAACAACAAAACTCATGGAATTCTGTCAGATCAAACCCTAATTCTAGGTGTTGCTTGCATATAGGTCCTTTTCCTTATTTATTGGATAATTAAAATTGATACTTAAGAACCGTCAACACCGTGTCATCCGCATATTAAAGGACCGAGAGTCCTTCATCAATCAAATGCGGGATCACTCCATGAATTTGTTCAGCTTCTTTTGCTCGTGAAATAAGAATTGCCAACATATCAACCACTATGTCAAACAAGATTGGAGATAGCGGATCCCCTGGCGCACCCCTTTTCTTGTTTGGAAATAATGGCCTAAATTATTATTGACCTTTATTGCAACACTCCCTCTAGACATAACTTTTGAAATCCATTCACACCAAACTACTGAGAATCCTTTCATTCCGAGGACGTGTTGTATAAAAGGCCACTTAAGATTGTCATATGCTTTTTTGAAATGTAACTTTAGGATCACTCTATCTTTTTTCTTCCTAAGCAACTCATGTATTGTTTCATGTAGTATTACAACACCTTCCATTATATATCTCCCTGGAATAAAGGCCGGCTGAGATGAACCTATCAATTTATCTGTTACTTTTAAAATTCTATTATTTAACACCTTTGTAAAGACCTTGAACGACACATTTAGGAGACAAATTGGCCTGTACTGTTGTATTCTAGTTGCATCCGTGATCTTGGACACTAGTGTAATTACCCCAAAAATTTAAACTGTGTATAGGCAGCCTCCCCATATAGAATTCATAAATAGGCTCATTAAATCCTGCTTGATAACGTCCCAAAAGAATTGGTAAAATTCTGCTGGAATACCGTCCGAACCCGGTGCCTTATTATGTTCCATATCAAAGACTGCCGATTTGACCTCCTCACTGAATGGAGCCACCAATACTTCATTCTCCTCTGCCAACACTTAGGTATATCATGCCTCAAAGTCTCATCCAGTGAGAAAGAATTCTGTAAATGCGGTCCAAACAATCGTTTGTAGTAATTGGTTATATAATCTTTCAAATTCGCATCCCCAACAATAATTCCTTATTCTTGTTCAAGTTGAGTAATTTTTGTTTTTCTATGTCTCCCATTTGCCAACATATGGAAATACTTAGTATTATCATCCCCTTGCAACAACTTCGTTGCTTTTGATCGTTGGAGCCAATAAATCTCCTCCTCTCTCAGCAACTTAGTTCATTACCCTTTAAGATGATGACTAAGCTCTACCTCCTGAGATGATAATAAATTTGTCTCAGCCTTTCTGTCAAGTGTCTATTTTATCCAACAGGTCTAGTTTATGTTTCTTGTTTTGAGAGACAAAATTTCGAGCCCAACCTCTGAGGAATCGTCGCAGTCTTCTAATTTTGGATTGCCATCGTTCCAAGGGTGTCTTACCCCTATTCTCAGATTCCCACACCTCCTTAACCAGATAAAAACCGTCCCTCGTCAACCACTCTAACTCAAATTTAAAATTCCTAGCGTTGCCTCTGTGAGATGGTTCCCCTCCATCAAGTAATAGTGGTGTGTGATCAGAGATCTATCGGGTGAGAGCCTGGAGCGTAGCCAACGGAAATTTATGTTCCCACTCGGTTGTCTCTAAAATACGATCTAACTTTTCATAGGTTGGAATTTCAGCATAATTAGCCCAAGTAAACTTTCTACCTGTCATCTCTATCTCCCTCAGATTCAGAGTTTCGATAATAGCATTAAAGAGAAGTGGCCATTTATCATTATACCTCGAATTATTTTTTTCTAACGGATTCCTAATTATACTGAAATCCCCCTACTACAAAAGATAGATCCCCACAGCTGGTGCAAGCACGAGCTAACTCTGATAAAAAGTTCTCTTTGTGCTCTTCCTGTGCTGCGCCATAGACCGACAAAAGGGCCCATCGAAAACCATCTACCTTATTTCTTAAGACAAATTTTATATAATAATCCCCATCGATAATATTTTCTAACTCGAAACAATCTTGATTTATTCCCATTAGCATCCCCCATACCTACTCCGAGGACATCACTAATGCCAAACAAAATCAGCTCCCGCACAGAAATTTTTCAGACACTGAGTCGAAAAACTATTTTTGTTGGTTTCTGATAGAGCTATAAAATCAAGTCTCATATCTTCAACCACATCATGTAAAAAAATATGCTTAGCTAGGTCACATAGACCCCTACAATTCCAGAAGATCCATTTCATTGGAATAATTTTTTCTTTGCGGTCACTCTCGTATTAAGAATTTTCTTTGACTTTCTATTTTTTGCCACCTTGATGGGTATGTCAACGAGTACTCCATCAAGGCCCACAATATTATCGTCTATTACCTCCTCTGTCAAGTCGCCACAGAGTTGACCGATGGTGGTAGTATCAGGATCGATCTCATCCTCTTCTGATTCAATTTTTATCAAGTGAATTAACAACATATGAGGGTTCCAATCTTTCTTTTTCTACGTCCTTCATTGGAGCTACAGAACCAGCAATTAAATTTTCTTTACCACCTAGATAGATCCCCACCCCTTGTAATTTTTTCTCAATATGATCACTAGAAAAAGAACAAACTGAATTAATTACTGTATTTTCATTACCTTGGGAGCCTCGAGATTTTTTATGGCAACTCTTTTCTCTGCCTTCTCAAGAGAGTGTACATCAGCCACGTCCGCATTCCTCTTACTGCGCCGCACTAGAGTAAGCTCTCTATCAGACAAAACTGTCATCGTCATAACACTTCCCAGCACATTGTTTGACTCGCCATCCGCTGACACCCCGGCATTTACCATAGCATCAAGAGCGGCCCCTATGTGCTGATCCTCAATCACTAGCACTCCATCTGATGTCCCATCAGCCTATCTCACCTCACCTGATTCCCCATGTAGAGTAGAAGGCTGATGGTCGTGAGTTTTTTACAACTCAAAACTAGCAGCCCCCATACCTGCTGCTGCATGTATCCCTGCCGAGGGCTGCTGCTGCTGACTCTTCTCTTTCCCTTTCAGTGCATCACCCGAAACCACCTTACCCCCCGACCTCACATGCTGTGATGATCGTTGTTGCAAACGTGCTGGAGCTGACGATCCTGAAGGTAGCAGTGAAGCTACAACTCGCACATCCACCGACTTACCTTTCCTAACACCCACAAAATCATGTACCGCATCATTCAGATCATTCTCCTCACCTAATAAATCATCCTCCTCAAGATCAATGTCCATCTGTGCTTCAGAATTATTTGCTTCTTTTCCCATTTTGCTACTCCCTATTGCCTTTGCATCACTTGCAACAGAGTTGATAGTCTTGCATTGGTTCTGTACCTTCCCCATCTCACTGTCCTTTGGTGCCCTATTCCCATGATCTTCATGTCCATAGCTCTCAGTGTTCCAAAAGCTCTGCAGCCCAATGTTCAATAAATAAGGTTCAACTTTAAAAAGCAACCGGAAGTATCGATTGCCAATGATGACATCTAGCTTGGTTGGGATTGCCTTTGGCTCAAGTACTGCCACTACAAACTGTCCAAAGCTACTCGCTCTAGAAGTCACCATATCTACATCTTGAGTAACTCCAAAAAGAGTTCCCAAAGCCCACAAAACCAAATACTCCTTTAAAATTGTCGGAAGGTTTAAAACTCTCATCTACACTACTAGTAGTGCATGACCAAAATATTCCTCTTCCTTGAATTGTTTAAACTTAAGAGTTACACCTTCTTTCATTTCTGCATTGAACCTTGTCATCTTTGCTAGATCACCCTTTGTAGGAAAAAGCACCTTAAACTTAGAACTACTATGCCGCTTTACTTCCCAAGCAAAAGTGTCAGAAACCAAAACACGCAAAAAGGCAGTGATATCTTCTTCATTAAGATCTTTACCAGAGGTGGAGATCAGCGCCATTCTCGAATCTCTCTTTGTCAGCTGAATTGGAGCATGCAGAATGTGATAACCAGCTAGTGCATCTGCCGCTTGACCAACCATTAGGGCTACAGATTTCGGCTGCTTAAGAATTGGGCATCGACTCATGGCGTGGTCAGAGCTTTTGCAAATTTCACAAAACACCGTCGCTGTGCACTCGTACATCAAGTGGCCCTTTACACCACATCTTCTACAAACCTTGGTGGTGACTGACTTCTGTGAAGCACCCACAGCCCCCAAGTTGGATGTTTCTACCACTGCATTCTCAACTCTCACATCGGTTGGTCCACCCGCCGAAGACGAACCCTGTACAATTTGAGATCCTGTGCTGACACCTTGCACGGCACCTGTACCCGTCTCCATCATCTGCTGATGTTCCGCAATAGCCCCTTGCCTTTGTTTAACCCCCCTCCTCGGCAGGGCTGCGGACAGCATGGTCATCACAGGAGGAGCCTGCAGCGTGTACTGAGGAGCTTGCATAGCCAACGACACAGCGTTCGAAACCACCGGAGGATCTTGTGAAGTGTACTGCTGCTGACTCCCTGGTTGCTGCACCGGGATGTGAGGATTTGATACAGGTTGCTGCAGATCCCCTTGTTGCTGAGGCGGTGCGTGCTGCTGTGGGAGATTCTGCGTTGCTGCTGAGGTAGGAGCTGCTGCGGCATCACCTGGTGCTGAAAAACTTGCGGCTGCTGCTGTTGGTTCGTTGGGTGATGAAGCCCCTGGTGCTGCTTCGGAGCCGCTGGTGGTGGTCGCTGCTGGTTCCGGTGTGGAGCAAGGCGCTGATAGTTGCGGCCCTGATGGAACCCGCCATTCCAACCTCGATCACCGTTACCGCCGAAGCGCCCACGTCTTCCCCGCTCATAATCC
Source organism: Saccharum spontaneum (assembly GCA_022457205.1). Classification (NCBI taxonomy): domain Eukaryota; kingdom Viridiplantae; phylum Streptophyta; class Magnoliopsida; order Poales; family Poaceae; genus Saccharum; species Saccharum spontaneum. Next base: position 22,761,981 of record CM039587.1, read on the forward strand.
CACCCGGGGCCAAAGTTTGGATGCGCCCCGAGGTTGGGATTAAACCGAGGACCAGAGAAGTGTACACCATCGCCAATCTCCTGGTTGTAGCCAAACCCATGCGCGGTACCATAACCATGGCGGCCACCGCGCGTACCACTGCTGTCGCCTGCACGCCCTCCGCCGCGACCAGTTCCAAAGCTCCTTCCACCAGCGCCCCCAACTTCATTACCTACACCGCCGGTGCCTGGTGCCGCCATGGCAGCTCTTGCAACTTGTGTGTATGAAGGATGAGTCAAGGAGGGCTTGGCGGCTAGGGTTAGCCGGTTGATCGCGTCCAAGTCGTACAGGTACCGACTAGGAAACGCTGTGCTAATTTTCCACTATGACATCTCCTGCGATCTGATCTACTCAGAACACAGGGCCCACGTTGGGCCTCTGAGGACCCACCCTTCCCTGTGTCACTAGCAGATCGAGTGCCAGGTTGACTCTGTCGCGATGAAGTAGGATCAGACACAATTTGAAATTCATACTCTGATCGCCGATCGCCGTGGCCGGCCAGCGACTCTCTCGTCATCGGAGATGATGACTGTAAAGCTTCTGCTAAAGTGCCCTTAAACGCTACCCGACGGCCGCGCACATCCTTCACCATGCAACCCCCTAAGGTCATCGTCGGTGACAGACGAGGTCGCGGCAATCTCCCAGACCAGGACTTGATGGACGTTCGACGAACATCCGTCAAAGCCTTCAAAATATTTCGCACAATTTTCACTTTCGAATCTGAGGACGCTGGAGACACGGATTGTTCTACTCTTCTATGGACCAACGAGTCACGCAGCACTAGCTCCGCCTCGAACAACTGGTCTTTTGTAAAGCCATGAACAGCAGCATGGCGTTTCAACTCCGGCGTCAAAGGCGATTGGGACACGACCTCCTCGTCGAAGTCGTCATCGTCTTCCAATGCCTAGAACTTAGACTTGGAGCCAATGGGGTGGAGGTCCATTGCAGGATCAGCTAGAAGCCGATGACCACAGTCCTCGACGAATTTGCATTCGTCGTCATTGTCCTCGTTCCCATGAATAATCTTGGAATCAACCGACAAACATACCTTAGCTTCAGTATCTTGCCGATGGAGATCAAGGACTGGGATGCGCGGCCGCCGAGGAGACAAACACCATCTTCCTTTCTCCATCACAGTACTGATCTCCGTCGATCGACAACATGGATCCAAGACCGCCGGAACTCGTGGACGTCGTGCAGGTATCCTGCCGGGGATCGCGATACTATTCCTCGACATCCTGTTGTCGCTGAGGTTCGGATCGATGGCCTGAGCCGATCCAACTTCGCTGCACCTTCCTCCCTCGTACTCCTGTGCGCTGTCGTCGTTGCGTCATCGAGCCACCGAGAGATCCGTCTCAACATCGGTGATCCCCAGGACACCTCCTGAACCCCCCCCCCCATCGGCGTCCCTGTTCTTCGTAACTCTGTTGTCGCCCACGATCTCAAAGGCCAGAACACCCCTGGCAACACAGGGACGCCTCACGACAACGCGATCTGAGTTGCCAGAGTGGTCACCGGCGTCATGGGAACTCCGGCCTCCATCACCGTCGGGGTCCTCTGGGTCGCCCCCGAGGTGCTCTCAACGGTCATCCTCTCGCATGCATGCGTGAGTCGAGGGAGGCTAAAATTGGGTGCACAACAAGCCATAACAATGGTTTATAACATCTTTCTTTTTTTGGAAGTCATAAAATGGATGGTTATTTTAGAAGAAAGCAAGAAACCATAAGTGCCAAAGTTTACAGATTCAAAAGGAGAAGGCAAGGAAGACTACAGCCTCAAAGAATCAATAACCCAAGGCAGACTTTCCCTTTCATCATGCACCTAGATGTCGAACAATAGATAAGCAACACGACTATGTACACAATAGGAGGATTAGCAGGCGATGCGAGTGATTGGCATAGCATGGCAATCTAATCTGGCAGTAGTGGAGTGGCGGATCTAGGTTTTACTTAAGATTAGGGCCTCTATATAGCAGCGAAAAATACCCATTATACATCTGCCATAATACCCAACCCAACAATCTAGCATGAGCCCAAATCATACACAGAAATAACTAAGACGAAGATAAAATTTCTAATTGATCTGATGATTGAACTAAAATTGCTAAAAATATTGTACGATATACATGATGAGATGAAAATAAATACCTAGTGTCTAATGGTATGGTGTATTCACATCTTCCATGACCTCGTCAAGTACTAATGAGATGAAAATAAATTGGCATCCTGATTCATAATCGAACAGGTTACGAGTGAATATACAGTACATCTACATTAGATCATGTAGATAACCACATGATTAAATTCAGTGCAAGAGCAAAAACGAGCGGCCGTCGTGGTGCTGCTTGAAGCCACAGAGCCGCAAAGGGAGTCCGGCGTGGTGCCTTCTCCTGTGCGGGCGGCAGCGGTGAGCAGTGTCGGGTGAGCGAAGCGACGCAAACTAGAAGGGACCGAAGGGATGTTGGGGGCTTTAGTTATGGGCTAAAAGCTCCATGGGTATGAGGGATTAGTGGGCCAACGACTAGGGCCTAGGCCCTGGATCCGCCCTATAGTGCGCACGAAAGAAAAATATTTCTTGTGCACAAAAGCAACGACAGCTATACAGCACAGATATGCATACATGTATATGCATCGGTATCGACAGATACGGTTATACGCAGATACCTTTTACTATTTTTAATAAAAATAATAATTCATATTCTAAAATTCTAAAAGCAGTAAATTATCTTGCAAGCAAGGGGAAGCATCTCTCTGAGCATTTCATATGTAACGTTTGGACATTTACTTCCTGATGAGCAAATGAGCTTCAACTCTAGCATAGCGAGCCACAACAGATGGCCTAGCACTTCAGCGTGCACTAGCAGTAGCCCTAGCTAGATTTGGAGAAGCCATTGACGGAATCATGGAAGAGGGAAACAAGTAGATCACGAAGGGGAGAAAAGAAAATCAAGCAACAGAAAGAACCTACTGAAGAATCTACTAATGTCTAGGGACGGAACTCACCGCCGGAGGACAGCTGTCGCGGGCGTGGCGGTCTGGCGGAGGATGAACGTTGGTCGCAGACTCACGCTCATGGGCATGGGCTGCGCTTCGTCCGCCTTCGCCTAGTACCCTGCCGGCCAACGTCCACCCCACCATGCTGGCTTCTGCACTTGCTCCGACCCCCTGCGTGCGACTTGACGGCGGCAACACCTCACGTGCCTCCGGCGACGGTGACCTCCGGCAACGGCGACGTCCATTGTGGCCCACGCTGAACTGCGTCGAGGTAGGGAGTTGGGGAGATGGCCGGTGACACCTCCGCATCAGAGGCGTCAAGGTCCTCCTCTGCCCACCGACGAGCCTTGGAATGCCCCATCATGCTCCCGCCTGGTTGGAAGGGCGAGGCGAGGGGGAGAGCGAGGACGAAGTCGAGGTAAACGAGTTGGGGGCGGAAGGGCGGACGAGGAAGATATCGATCCCCGACAACGGAGGGTGCCGCCACGACGAGCTGGGCACCGAGTTCTCCGTCTCAGGCCCAACCGCGATTGACGGCAGCGGGGAGGCCTCCATGGGCACCTCCCGAGTCGGCGATGATGGGGGACGGGGCTTCCTACTCTGGATCCGGCCGTCCCCATCGTGGATGGGGCCTGCTGCGCATCTGGCGAGACGCTGGACATGGCGGCGCCGGCATCCGGTCCCGGCGGAGCAAGGGGCGGGGCCGTGGAGGGCTCGCCGGCCAGGCAGCCGGCGTCCGAGCAGGGGCCCGCGGGGCCTACCACGATGGAGTCGACGGTGGGATCTAGAGCTATTGAGGCAGCCGCCGGCGCTGGCCGCACGGACGGCAGTGGCGGCAGCGCATCGGTGCCCGTGCGAGCCCGGGGAGGTGGGGAAAGCGAGGGGCTGGAGGTGGATCTAGAGAGGGGAGGCGAGGAGGCGGACTCCGGCGCCGGCGGTGACCACGCAGCTGCGGTCGCGCCTGCGCGGGCAGAGGGGGAAAGGGAGGAGCTGCTGGTGGATCTGTGGAGGGGACGGCGGCGGCGGCCAGGAAGCAAGGTTAGGGACAGGGTCGGGAAGTATCCCGGTATATGGCTATCGTCCACTTGAGCAAGCTCAAGTAGTTCATTCCATTCTGAAATGGTGGAAGGACAATGCTACTAGATTGTCCATACTGTCTCGTATCATCCACCACAGTACTGATTAGGACCCTGACATAATTATGTCAATTCTAAAGAAGGGGAGCATAATTCTTGGTACATATTGCTTCAGCAAATAAAGACCCCACATCCTGCCCTGGCCTTGTTGTGCTCAGGTTGCTTACCAATGCCAAGAGGCCAAAGACAAAGAAGCCCTTTGAAACCACAGTTACGCAATGTGACTCTTTTTTCCAGAAAAGGAATGGAGGGGGTATTCCCTTGTGCCATCAGTACACAAACACATTCAGATAATACTCAAAAATCACATTGGATTCCTGGATTGAGAAGTGCATGAAACTAATGCTTGTATACGTAAAAACAGCAGTACTGGGAGGCATAATGCTCAAGGACAATTATGTTTCTCAAGATGCCAAAACTTGTCATGTTAGCGAGTACAAGACTACACTAGGAACTTCAGTCAGATACAGATCTTAGCTCATCTCCTGTTCCAGTAGAAAAGTTCTGTAAGGTGTTCAAGCTTCTCTCAATTCGCTCCTCAATGCATGCGAGTCTCCTCTCAAGCTTTAACACACTAATATGCATGATACGAATATCAATTTCTGCAAGCTTTGCAAAAGCACGTAGCAACATGTAATAATCAGCATGTGCAACATAAATAAAGCCACCGCTTAACCGCTTCCTCCTATAACGAAGATAACCATCTGATTTCCTTGGTTTCCTAGGTGCCATATAATGAAATCCATGATCTTGCATCTCTGACTTGAGCATTTGAATTGCATCATGGCCTGAAGATGCAGAAAAGGAACTTGCTTCAACAAAAGCTCCATCTCGATAGCGCTTCTTCACTCCATCTGTAATTGGAATGTCTTCAACAGAATGAGACTGGGATTTTACATGATCTTTTGGATTATCATCCTGCAATGAAACACCATAAGCATCGAAATAATTTACAGTTCGAAAAAGTTTGTGCAAGCCAGCAAGAATGGTGCTATCATAATAAAATCTAACCAGGATCCTATACCAAACAAAATTTCAAGGTTCAAGGTCTAACTCAATTTGTGCTTATAACCAAGTGCCGCAAAGTTCTGCAAATAGAAGTCCCCACACCATTCCTCTCTGGTTATTTTTCCCTTTTTTTCAAATATGGAGATTAAATTTGTATTCTATAGATAGTTTACCGTAAAATTTACCTGATGTGCTACACCTTCTTATCAAGTCGTTTAAAGCTTACATAATTACCTAGCAAGGACAGGAAGAACTGAGCACGAGTATGATAAGGGAAAGCGATTGATCCATAATGGGCACAATTTAACAGTTACATATACGATATTTTATCCACCTCATGCAAAAGGATAATAGGTAAGAATTAACAATATTGCCAATCAAAGTGCAGTACCTCTTTGGCTTTGTACATATCCCAAAAGATCTCTATTAGATGATTCTCTTCATCTGAAAATGTAATCCCAGTAAAAATAACTTCCTTGCAGTATTTGAGATAAGAGCGCAGATCACTCGAGTAGTCTGCAAAATAAGGAAACTTCAAGTCAGTGTCCTACCATTAAGAAGTATTCCCACCAGACACAAAATGTCAACCAAGATCAGGAATATGTCCAGTCAACCCTTGATAACTTTTATCAAAGATATCAATTCAAATATAGACTACTCCCTCCGTCCCATTGAAAGTGTCGTTTTTGACTTTTAGACTTCTTGTTTGACTGTTCCTCTTATTCAAAATTTTTATATAAATATTATTTATTTTGTTATGACTTATTTTATCATTAGAGATACTTTAATAATGATTTATTTATTTTATTATTATTAAAAATTTGAATAAGACGAACAGTCAAACAAGAAGTCTAAAAGTCAAAAACGACACTTTCAATGGGATGGAGGGAGTAGAATACAATGAAGTTAGTAATTTATTCGTAATAATCTTTCACAAAAATCCCATATTATTTTATTCATGAAATAGCATCTTATTGACTTTGCAAAGTTCTACTTTCTGTAACTCAAAACCATAGAAAGATTCTTGCACTTCCCATTCCAATGCTGAAACAAAGTTACTCAACATCTTTAGAAAGAAAAAAAAGACAAAAGTAAAACTTTGTCTTAATTGAAGAACATGGCAAAGTGGTTCAATGTTCTTTGTTCTCCATCAGTTTGCCCTGTTTGTGCATGGCAAAAGTTGATGCTAATTGCTCTATGTTAGGGTATTACTAGAGGAGTTAATAATCATGTAGTGTAGGACAGTTATGCATATTTTGTTAAGTTTTGAAACACAGAATGACTGACAGAAAAAGACATAGGTTACAGTCTTGGATTCAACAGATGTGAAATATGCAATCGAGAATCGACAATTCTTACATTTAGTATAGTGTATAGCAAGTTGAATATAAACTACCGACAGTCAGCATAAGCATGCCACAAACTACCATGTGTACTACAAGATAAACATAATGTGTACACAAGGCAATGAAATTCAAATTTACCATGTGTCGTATTGATTTTATCATAGGCAGCTGCAACAGCACACAACAGTTCTCTTGTGCCAAACTCCTCACTGTTACTAGCCTCAAGCTTCCTAGAAGTTGATGAATTTGTATCATGGTGAGATTCACTTGGGTTTCTTCCTTCCTCACAAATCTTCTGCAAAGAAAGGTTACTTAAGAACATATGCATTTATCAGGGACCTAAGATGTTTTGAAGAAAGGTAATCAATGTGACAAACCCACCTCCCATATCCCTTGACCGTTGATGTTATAAAGAAGTCGTAGGGCCACAATTAGGATAGCCATCACACAAACCCGTGTAGGGACTCTAGCAGGATTACTAGACAACCATAATTCTGCAGGCATTGCCCACTCATAAATTCGGCATGCGTGGGGGAGGATTCTATCTATAGGCAGTAACAAGTCCTTCAAACAACGTTGAGCAATTGCATAGAAGTTAACTGAAGGAAGCCTCAAGCCTACTTTTTGTGCTATGGATCCAGCTGCAGCTTCCAGTTGCCATGCTCCGATAACTCGCACCGGCCTGAACAGCTGCCTTGCATCCAAAGGGCAGTCTTGGAAAGAGCTCCCAAGGAACCTGTCTACTTCGGTAAATGCAGCCACATAAGGGATATTCCCCTCCATTGCCCACCTGTAAATGTCGCTTGGCAGGATGGCTTCACGGGCAATATGACAGGCCAAGAAACAAACAGCCAACGTTGAGTAAACCGGCAGCATCATCCTCAACGAGCGCAAAAAGGCAAACTCCACCTTGCGCCTGTCTTTTCGTTGCAGCAACATATCATCATCCGATTCATACTTCACCTCATCAGGTTTCTTGTTATCTGCAACAAGAGATGTATGTCAGAGTCTGTTCAGTTATTCCAATGGCAATGACTAACAAGGGCTAGCATAACGGCTCACCTCTGCTGCCAGAACAATTCTCTCTCCCCGCGGCCTTGTGGTCCTTGAGCACCTGGGGCACCCAGATTCCGTCAAACACCCTGGATGCAGCAACCCACCGCACCCAGACAATGCCGGCGACAGCACACACAAACGCGCCTACCTGGTGCCGCTCCACCAGCACCTCCAGCTGCTGCTGCAGGATCACCTGGAGACCCCGTACATAGCGCCAGCGGACCCGCACTGCCAAATCCTCGGGCTCCCCCCACGTTCCAGATCCAGGAGCAAAGTCCCGCGGCTCACTCAGCTCCGTGAAGTCGTCAAAAGCGGCAGCAGCAGGCACGGGAGCAGCCTGAGGGGTCCTCGGGTAGGGGGCGGGTGTGCGGGCACCAAGCTTGGGGGTGGGCTGAGTGGCAACACGGCGGACAGAGATGTTGCCAGTGACAGGGAAGTCATGAGGGTCAGCAGCAGTTGCCTGTGTGGTGTGCACAGCAGAGCACGTACGGCACGTGAATTGGCCATCATCAGCGTCGTCGGTGTTGTAGTTGTCACTGGTGCCGCAATGATCACACACTAGGTGGATGCTTCCACCACCGCCACCGTAGGGATCAGGGGAGGTGCCACCAAGGTTGTAATCCATGTTTTCACCTGAAGAAGGTGCACAAATTTAGAGTTATTTTACCCGGAAAAAAGGTGTGTTACAGACAGAGATTCCAATTGCCAATAAAAGATTCAAGACAAAACGAAGGAAACCAACACTTTTGGCATATGATAAAATTGAAATTAAAATATAGTGAAAGCATGCTCAGCTATCCTCCACAGTCCACAGTACCACACATATTCACTCCAATTCAACAACCCTAACCTGAGAGCAGAAGCTATAAACATGCATAATCTCCCAATTAAACCAACCAAATAAATAATTGAAGCAACTAGCATTAAGATAAAATTGGATCCACAATGAGTTTAAGACCTTTTTCTATTAATTGCTGATCAAAGCACATATAAACTCTGATTGTTTCTTTTTTTAATTAAATAGTGCCATGGTACCAGCTCCATCCAGAAGCCTGTTTCAAAATCAAAACAGGGGGCGGGGCAGTGTCAACGCTAACATGAAACAGAACAAATTATGAGCTTCAAGTACATTATTTGGCTAATGATGAACACTTGAAATGTCCATTTTTTTCATAATACAAATGTATTGCTTTCAAATAGGTTATTTGTTCAGAGGCAGTAGTATGATCAAACAATCAGTCAATACTCATCTGTAGTACAGAATCAGCAACAAATGAGACAAATCAGATTCAACGAGTACCTAATGATATAAGAATGGTGTATAACATCTTTCTTTTTTTGGAAGTCATAAAATGGATGGTTATTTTAGAAGAAAGCAAGAAACCATAAGTGCCAAAGTTTACAGATTCAAAAGGAGAAGGCAAGGAAGACTACAGCCTCAAAGAATCAATAACCCAAGGCAGACTTTCCCTTTCATCATGCACCTAGATGTCGAACAATAGATAAGCAACACGACTATGTACACAATAGGAGGATTAGCAGGCGATGCGAGTGATTGGCATAGCATGGCAATCTAATCTGGCGGTAGTGGAGTGGCAGATCTAGGTTTTACTCAAGATTAGGGCCTCTATGTAGCAGCGAAAAATACCCATTATACATCTGCCATAATACCCAACCCAACAATCTAGCATGAGCCCAAATCATACACAGAAATAACTAAGACGAAGATAAAATTTCTAATTGATCTGATGATTGAACTAAAATTGCTAAAAATATTGTACGATATACATGATGAGATGAAAATAAATACCTAGTGTCTAATGGTATGGTGTATTCACATCTTCCATGACCTCGTCAAGTACTAATGAGATGAAAAATAAATTGGCATCCTGATTCATAAATCAAACAGGTTACGGGTGAATATACAGTACATCTACTGATTAGATCATTTAGATAACCACGTGATTAAATTCAGTGCAAGAGCAAAAACGAGTACCCGTAGTCCCGGTACCTGTTCCTGTTGTGGACGAGTTCAGTGATTCACGATCAGAGAGCCAGAGGATGAGAGTGTAGCCTGCCACTATAATCGCTGCCGATGGCCTATCCCGATTTGTAACCGCCCAACTGGCAACCATACTGCGCAGAGCCGCAGAGGGCAGCCGGCGTGGTGCTGCTCGAAGCCACGGAGCCGCGGAGAAAGTCCAGCGTGGTGCCTTCTCCTGTGCAGGCGACGACGATGAGCAGCGTCGGGTGAGCGAAGTGACGCAAACCAGAAGGGACCGAAGGGATGTTGGGGGCTTCAGTTATGGGCTAAAAGTTCCATGGGTATGAGGGGTTAGTGGGCCAACGACTAGGGCCTGGGCCCCGGATCCGCCCCTAGTGCGCACGAAAGAAAAATATTTCTTGTGCACAGCAACAACTACTACACAACACAACACAGATATGGATACATGTATATGTATCGGTATCGACAGATACGGTTATACGCATATACCTTTTACTATTTTTAATAAAAATAATAATTCATATTCTAAAATTCTAAAAGCAGTAAATTATTTGCAAGCAAGGTTGGAAGCATCTCTCTGAGCATTTCATATGTAATGTTTGGACATTTACTCCCTGATGAGCAATGAGCTTCAACTCTAGCATAGCAAGCCACAACAGACGGCCTAGCACTTCAGCGTGCACTAGCAGTAGCCCTAGCCAGATTTGGAGAAGCCGTTGACGGAATCACGGAAGAGGGAAACAAGTAGATCACAAAGGGGAGAAAAGAAAATCGAGCAACAGAAAGAACCTACTGAAGAATCTACTAATGTCTAGGGAAGGAACTCACCGCCGGAGGACAGCCGTCGCAGGCGTGGCGGTCTGGCGGAGGACGAACGTTGGTGGCAGACTCACGCTCACGGGCATGGCGGCCGGAGGAGATTCGTCGCTGGCGGCTAGCGGGCAGCGGCGCTCATACGTGCGACCGTGCGCAGGTGGAGGCGGTGTGATTTCAGCGTGTGGGACAGAAGGTAAAGGCTGCTAGGGCGTCCCGTGAGCAGAGGTTCGTCGCCAGCGGCCGGCAAGCGGCGGCGCTCTTCCGTCCTACGTCGGCGGCGGCTCACGTGCCGTGCGGGAGGCGGAGCGACGAGCGCTAGGGCGTTAGGGTGTCTGGTAAGGAGAGCTCGCCTCTCCTGGGCTAGGCCTTGTGGATCTGGCACTATTGGGCCCTAACAGCCCGGCCCGAAGCACAGGATACCTGCGGCTGCGGCCGAGCACGGAGTACGTCAGAAACCGGCCGGAAGCAGGAAACGAAAGGCATGTCGTCGTCCAAGGACGCTCCCCTGAGCCCTCGATCCCAGGTACGCCTCCCCTCCTCCCTCTCACGATCTCACTCCCAATTTCTCTTGATCCGCGATCTGACCGGTAAACCTCCCGGCGCCGGCAGCTGGCGCTGAGTTGCTTCGAGGAGCTCCTCGACTGCGCCGTGGCGGACGTCGCGTCGGAGTGCCACCGCATCGCGCGCCCCGGCCTGGACCGCAGCGTCGACGCCGAGGAGGAGGAGCTCCGCGTCTGGGCGGCACGTGGGCGACCACCACCACCCCGGCGGAGGCGGGGCCGCCGAGGATGGCGGGAGCAAGGGCGGGGTCGACGTGTTCGGCCAGACGCACCCCGCCATCGCCGCCGATGTCGTCGAGACGTCGAGTGTATGAACTGCGGTCGCCCTGTCGTCGCCGGCCGCTTCGCCCCGCACCTCGAGAAATGCATGGGCAAGGTAACTCAATCCACCACCGTTGCCGGTCCCGTCCCGTTGGATCTCGGCTACCTCATATTTGTTTAGTCCCTTTTGCTCCTAGCGTTCGTATGTCTAGGCCGTTGAACCGAGTCCGAAAGAGAGGGGGCGAATTGGACTTTTCCAGGAATTAAATGGATTGTGCTGCTGCTGTGTCGTCTGGTTTAGGCTCTGAGTGATGCCACTATGTCTAGTTCGTTGGTTCGTGAGAATATTTGTTGTGATGTTCCAAGAATTTTATTGTTGGCAACAACCCTTGCAGTTGTGGGGGTGATTGTTGCAGGTGTTCACTGCAATTGTATTACCTGTGAGGTGTGAGCTGAGGTCAGTGCCCGAAAAAGATGTAAGCAGGCAGTTAGTTCAGTTTCGTATATGTTGTAAAGCACAATAGTAGGTAAAATAGCAGCTACATTGGGCCCTTGAACTTTCAAAATCAGTTGAGTTCAGCCGTATTCTTGGTCAAAGTTTTTAGGTTTGACATAACCTTCTAATGTAACTATTATATTTCAGAACAAAGAAAACAGAATTTAGTCTGTGGAATTATCATTACAAACTGGTTTTTATGCCATGTAGGAAAAATCACTAGCCCCGATAATTATTAGAAATGTTATAGCTACATCATAATCATTCTTGCGGACCATGATCAGGCTGTAGACTCGATTCTAGAATGGTATGCTAATGTGGTGTGAATCCAATTAAAATATTTTGTAACTCCATTCTTATTCCTAAAATTCTGTAAAGTTCTGGGTTGATCTGGAAGAAAGAGATAATCCCTTTATACAGTACTTTGAATGCCAATCACTTATCTACCTTCAATCTTGGCATTCAGGCTTTGCTAGCTAAGATCCCTTACAGATGGTGATCAGATGTTAAGTAATAGTGCTGAAAATACTATCTTGGCTTTCGAAAGCCATGTGCCTACATTTGGCATTGACTAGGTTGTTGACACAAAATAGAAGGGGTGTTTTTTCCCACAAAATTTTGTTAAGACCTATCCTTTCAAGCCATTTTGACTAGTTTGCCAGTTGCCGCAGTCTGCAACACTAATATGACACGCCATTGAAAATACAAACTGCTAGAAGTTGTGATTTCATTGATTAGGGCTAACCCTAGAAGGGTAGCTATATAGGTTCCATACATGGGCCACATGGGCCTTAGCCTCATGGGCCTAAACACATACTCCAACACCCCCCCCCCCCCCCCGCAGTCTGAACTACCGGCGCAGCGGAGTTCGAGGCTGAACAAGAAAGAACACACACAACCCCCCACAGACGCAACTAGCCACCGGTGATGTTGAGGCTGGAGCGAAACTCGGCGAAGGTCGAGGACGGGAGGCCTTTGGTGAAGATGTCCGCGAACTGGGAGGTCGTCGGAACATGAAGGACCCGCACCTCGCCCATGGCCACCCGATCACGGACAAAGTGGAGGTCGATCTCCACATACTTCGTCCGCTGGTGCTGGATGGGGTTGGTGGAGAGGTAGACCGCACTGACATTGTCGCAGTAGATCAGTGTGCTCCGGGAGGACGGAGTGTGCAACTCAGCAAGCAGCTGCCTGAGCCAGGCGGCCTCCGCCACGCCGTTAGCAACGGCGCAGTACTCCGCCTCGGCGTTGGACCGGGAGACCACCGGCTGGCGCTTGGACGACCAAGACACCAGGTTGCCGCCCAGGAAGATGGCGTAGCCGGAGGTGGAGCGGCGAGTATCCGGGCACCCCGCCCAGTCAGCGTCGGTGTAGACGACGAGGTCGGTGAAGGAGGCCCGGTGGAGGAGGAGGCCGTAGTCGAGCGTGCCCCGGAGGTAGCGGAGGAGGCGCTTGAGAGCCGTGAGGTGAGGCTCCCAGGGGTCATGCATATGAAGACAGACCTGCTGAACTGCATAGGTGATGTCCGGTCGGGTGAAGGTGAGGTAGTGAAGGGCCCCGGCGAGACTCCTGTACGCAGTGGGATCGGCCACCGGGGGTCCCTCAACCTCAGACAGCTTGCCCTGAGTGTCGACCGGAGTGGAGCAGGGGTTGCAGTCAGTCATCCCAGCCCGCTCCAGGATGTCCCGAGTGTACTGCCGCTGGTGAAGGAGTAACCCGGCAGGACGGTGCTCAACTGTGACCCCGAGGAAGTGGTGGAGCTCACCCAGATCCTTCATCGCGAACTCCTGCTGGAGAGCGGCGATGATCCTACGGAGAAGGGGCTCGCTGGAGGCCGTGAGGACAATGTCATCAACATAGAGCAGCAAGTATGCAGTGTCAGCCCCATGGTGGTAGACGAACAGGGACGTATCAGACTTGGCCTCCATGAACCCCAGGGTCAGCAAGAAAGCAGCAAACCGGTGGTTCCACGCCCGAGGTGCCTGCTTGAGGCCGTAGAGGGACCTGTTGAGCCGACAGACCATGTCAGGACGGGTGGAATCGACGAACCCCGCCGGCTGACTGCAGTACACCGTCTCGGTAAGAAGGCCGTGGAGGAAGGCGTTCTTGACGTCCAACTTGTGGATGGGCCAAGACCGAGCCAGCGCCAGCGAGAGCACGGTACGGACGGTGGCCGGCTTAACCACCGGGCTGAAGGTCTCATCGTAGTCGACGCCCGGTCGCTGAGTGAAACCCCGGAGGACCCATCGAGCCTTGTAGCGCTCGAGAGAGCCATCGGCCCGGCGCTTGTGGGTCCAGATCCACTTGCCGGTGACGACGTTGGAGCCTGGCGGCCGGGGCACCAACTCCCACGTCTGGTTGGTGAGTAGCGCGGTGTACTCCTCTTCCATCGCACGGTGCCAGTGAGGGTCCAACAGGGCGTCGCAGACGGAAGAGGGTACCGGGGAGACCACCGCGTCGTCGGTCGAAGCCTCGAGGGCACGAGACGGCAGTGTGCCAGCCGCGTGCCGTGTCACCATCGGGTGAACATGCCGCGGGTGTCGGTGAAGCAGCGGCGGGTGGTAGACCGGCGGGGACTGCTGCGGTGGTGTTAGTGTCCCCGGTGGAGAAGGGACCGCGAGCAGGTGCCGGGGCAGGTGCCGGGACAGGATCCGGCGTCGGCGACCGGCACGACCCCCCCGGGGCAGAAGCGGGGGACGAAGGCCCCGGGTCTGCACCAACCGGAGAGGACGGGGCCGCGCCCGAGGACGACGGGCCCGGACCCGCTGGGGATTCGGGACAGGTGGCCGGCCCGGCGCGCGGCGAAGCGGTACCTGCAGGAGACCACGAAAATGGTGGCTGGACCACCGGGTCAGTGGGAAACAGGGAGGGAGGGTCAGGGACCGGAGGGGTGGTAGTGCTGGAAAAGGGAAAGACGGACTTATCGAACACCACATGGCGAGAGATGAGAACCCGTCGGGAGGTAAGGTCAAAGCACCGGTACCCCTTGTGATCCGGGGAGTACCCGAGGAAGACAGAGCGTGGAGCGAGGGTCCAGCTTGTGAGAAGAAGTGGCAGCGGTGTTGAGGTAACACGCACACCCAAACACGCGGAGGTGATCGTACCGAGGCGGGGTACTGAAGAGAGCGTGGTGAGGTGTGGGAGCGGGACAGGCAGCGGAAGGAAGGCGGTTAAGAAGGTAGGTGGAGGTGTGCAGGCCCTCAGCCCAGAAGCGAGCAGGAAGAGAGGCCTGAAACAGAAGGGAGAGAGACTAACCTAGGCTCTGATACCATGCTAGAAGTTGTGATTTCATTGATTAGGGCTAACACTAGAAGGGTAGCTATATAGGTTCCATACATGGGCCACATGGGCCTTAGCCTCATGGGCCTAAACACATACTCCAACACAAACACTCCTGTCTTTCCAAGTTTCCAGGTCACTAGAATAATAAGGGAGTTGAGCCCTTTTCTGATTTCCTTTTGCACCTACTTGATTGCACAGCACCACCAGCTTGAGAAATGGCTGGCGTTGAGCTGTGACGAGATGGAATCAAACCCGTCATCTGAAAGATCAAGGACCATACTTGCTGGGCAAAGACATAGTGGACTAGAATGTGTTGGATTGATTCTTGAGCTCGGTCACAATGGGGCAGGCATCTGGGTGGTGTGGCAACCTTTGCTTATCGAGGCAATCTGCAGTCCAGCAGCGGTTATTAATGGCGAGCCAAATGAAGAACTCGCAGCGTAAAGGAGTCTAACTTTTCCAAATTGTCTTGATCTCTTCCATGGAGCGAAATGCTTTGTCCTGATTCCTGAGGAAGAAGGTATTGTAGGCTGATTTGCTAGAATAAGTGCCTGACCTTGAAAGCCTCCATCGATGTTGATCCTCTATGCCTTGCTGCAGGTTCAAGCCATCCACCAAATGCCAGATAAATAGGTATTGTCTCAGGATAGGAACAGTGAGCGCCCCTTTGATACCACCAACACAACTGCCATTATCTAAAAGCCTGAGCCACAGTGCACCATTTGATGGTTGTTTTGGGGATATTTTTTATGAGATTTGGGGCTAATTCAGAGATTGTTCTGTCATCTATCTATCTGACCAGAACAGGGTGGATTGATCATTACCAACAATTAATTCCATGGCCACCTTGAATAAAGCTTGGGCATTGCACAGCACTTGAATGGGTAAACCTGCCCATGGTCACGAAGCATCAGTTTTCTCCAACCAAAGCCACCGTATGCGAAGAGACCAGCCCAGGACCTCAAGGTTATGAATACCAAGAGTCCAAGACCCCTATATTTGGGGTGACCAATTCAACTTGTTCCCAAGAGACAAGACAATTGCCACCATTTGCCTTCTCCTGTGCAGTCCATAGAAAACCTTCCATCTCTTGTTGATGGTTCTAGTCACCAATTTGGGGAGATCCATTGCAATCATGAGACAGGTGGGGACAGCAGTCAGCACTACCCGCACTGTAATAAGACGACCAACACGGTTCATGAGAGACGCTTTCCAGTTTAGAGGGTTATCGGCCACTTTAGATTGAAGTATGCAACTCAGCTTTAGATGGTTTTCTGATGTTCAGTAGAAGACCAATTTAAGTGCATGGGAGCTCCTTCTCACAAGCTAGCCTGCTATCCTCTTGCTTGCCCTGAAGAGGTGTTTTTGCAAGAAAAAAAAAAGTGATCACCCAGCACCTATTACATAGATTGGCTACTGATTAAGCAATTCAATTGAATTAGTAGGTTTCTGTGCTCAGGTAAAATTATGATCACTGTCAGATCTATTCGTAATCAGAAGTTTGGGCACCTGATTCAATTTTGTTCATGGTAGTTCAGGCTTCAATATTATGTACTCCGTACTTGATTTTGGTGCAAACCCTACATTATGACATGACAATGTATAAAGCAATCCAAGAGGCTAATTGAACTCATGGTATTGGAATAAGATGACACAAATTTATCAAGCAGTTGGTATGAATTGGACTTAATGCTTTTCATGTTAAGTTGTTACCATATTTTATGTTGACCCCAGATGGAACCTAACCACATTCCTCTAGCATGCTCAACTATAAGGGTAAGGTCTTAAAAAAAATCTTAAGACCACCCATGCAGAACTTGAGTTTGTCAGCATCTCAAAAAGAATCATCTCCTATACCACAATAATAGGTTTGAGGATTGATGCTCTTGTCCAGCTTTTGAATGGGGCTCATGGATTAATGTTGACATGTAACCAGTTCCCAACTATCGAGGTGAACTTTTATCCTTTGCTGCCCCAACCAGTCAATTTGCCTTAGAATGGTCAGTCTTCTTTGTTTGGATTAATTTTGGGAAGCTCTTCATCTTGGGTGTACATTTGCAGTGGTTGGGATAATTTCTTTTCCCTTTATGTAGACTTGGGTTGACTAATATCCTGGTTTCCCCTGTCTGGGCCCTGTTTGGAAAGTTCATTTAATCTAGTTTACTAGTTGGAGAATGGAGTATTGGAAATAGCTTCATGAAGATGCAGCAATTTTGTCATGATAATGATTGTCTTATCATCCTATCATTTATGTGTCAACTATACCTACTCTCTAGTTGGAACTTGGAACTAGTATTTCTTGCATAAAGAAAATACATTTTATTGTTTGTCCTTCGGATCCATTGATTGTAAGGCCCTGGTTCACTGACACCTGATCATTTGCTATTTCAGAGGCGGAGAGCTCGAACGAAAATTACAAGGAGCAGTACAGCTGGGCGCACGAGAAGCAGCAACGACAGCGCTGCTACTTCCTACTCTCCATACTCCACCACGGCAAACCCTAATAGGGCAAGCATCCCTAATGGTGTGACTGACGGTGGCAGCGGCGACGCAAGGGGAGATTACAGCAACCATGCACCGTAGGGGTGCTGACTGAGCTTGTTCTCAGGTTTGGTTGTGCAGTTGTGCCGTAGGAGGTGCTGACTCAGCCTGTACTCAGGTTGGAGGTTGCCTTGTCGTGGATGGCATGGAACACGTTTCGTTGGTAAGTGTGGTCTATGAACCGCGAATACCACTCTGGTGATCAGTGAAGGTCAGGAGCCATGGGCGAAGGTTGAATCCTGCTTTGAAAACCCGTCGAGAAGATCACCTGTTGGTCAGTGGATTTCACCTTTTGTACAGCTCGTTGCTTCGATCAGTATTCAGTACTACTCCCTCTATCCCAAATTATAAGGCATTTCAAGAATCTTGAAAAGTTAAAAGATCTCAAGTTTGACCAAATTTATGTGATAAAATAATAATATTTACGACACCAATTAAGTATTATTAGATTCTTCATCAATTATATTTTCATAGATGTTATAAATTTTTGTAATTTTCTCTATAATTTTAGTCAAACTTAAGATGTTTTGACTCTTAAGATTCTTGAAATGCCGTATAATATGAAACGGAGGGAGTAGTTTGTTACAGTAGCTTTTGTAGAGCATTTTGTATGTCTATGGCATATCTGGGTTAGCGAGAAGAAAAGTGAGACGGACTGAGCAAGCTGCTGAGCTGATCCGTGCCATCATCGCGCACGTGAATAAGCGAATTGCAGGCCTGCCATTGCTGCTTACGGTGGCGAACAAATTAGGTTTTCTTTTCTTTTTATTGTCCTTTGTGCCTGCTCACAGGCCTTGCCGTGCTGTACAATGTCGGCCAGTTCCCAGGCTCCCCGCAAGATATTTCTGGTTGGGAATTCGCCAACACCAACAAGATGCATGCGTATCCTAAATCCTTAAAGAAAATATACGCGCGTACGTACATACGGTTTCTTGTCATGATCCGAGAAGAGGGGCATGTGCTTCTCAACTTTCTCAGTTTGCACACTGCAGCAGTGCGTGCTGCTAGATATCTTTCTGCGTTGAATATGATAGTCCAAATTGGAATTTCCCGTAAAGGTAGTTATCCGAACTAATGACCCGCTGGTTCACGTGGCACGGTTGCGGGGAGCAAAGTCAGGAGTCAGGACCATGCTTGCTTGCCGTCGTCATACTCTCTCTTTTCTGCGATTACACCAACTGTTTGATTGCACAAACATAAGAGTGATCACCCAGAGCACTCGTTGCTCTGTTTGATCTCCTAGGAATCCACACGACGATATAGAGCAAGCACTATATTTTCCCTTTTCCTTATTGTAATATCTAACATTTAGGTTTTGTTTGGATGTTATCAGATTCACCTCAATCCACATGTCTTGGTGTGGATTGGGATGAAATTTAGTTTAAATTTCACACCAATCTACCAAGATATGTGGATTAATGCAAATCCGACTACATCCAAACAAGACCTCAGAGAATATACCGCATAACCGTACATGAGTTGATCTAAATTGTGGTTTTTAATTTCCCTTATTGACCGTTTCATTGGCCTAAAGACTATTTCTCGATCTATTATTTTGTAATTAGTCTCATTAGTCGCTACAAGTTGTGACTGGCAGTACTTCCTATACCAAGAGTCCTCGAGTTTTTTTTTTTTTTTTGACTCCAGGCTCCAGAAAACTCAGGAGCGGGCTGGGTGGATCTCATACTGTGATGGTTAAACTTAGTTATAAAAATCTACCCTAATAATTCACATGAATATCAGTCTCATTTTGATTCCTTGCTCTCTGAGGAAGAAAGTGAATAAGTCTACCTATGGCTGTAGACGGAACAGCTAGGACGATGTACCTTCTTCACGCCAAACTACACACTGTCGTAAAGTGACAAGCTCGCTCTTGCTAGGTGATAGCTACGTACCCACAGTGAGCAGTACCTATATGAGCTAGCGTACAATAATGTCCCATGCTGCATGCATAACTATAACTATAATCTTTAACGAGGAATAAATCTCAGGCCTCCCAGACGAGCGGGCACTGTTTAGCATCGTAGCCGACTACATCGGTGCACTGTTCACCATCTCAGCTGATGACATGTGTACACTGTTTATGACTGTAGCTGATGTTGTTTTTTTTTACTCCGCTAATTTTTTTATTTGCACACGCAAAAGGCCGGCGCAGCTGAACGCGCCCCCATGCGCTAGTATGCTTTCATGAATTGTTTGCAGTTTCGTTCACAGTTGCATCTGACGTCGTCGGTCACCAGAATGAGCCATGGATGAGCTTTTGGCCTGTTCGCTTATGCTAAAAAACAAGTTGAAATACTGTTCTGGCTGATTTTTTTATAGAAAAAACATGGTTTCGGCTGAAAAACAAGCTGAAAATACGAATTATAAGCGGGCTGAACATTGTTCGTTTTCTTGGAAACGTAGTTTCCTTCATGGGAGTCCAAACCTCTGGGCTCTAGATTATTATATTCTGGTTTGTGGTTTGCCCCATATTTCTACATGAAAGACCAAAAAGAATGCAAGCAAACAAAGCAACATGACACATGAGCAATTTCGTTGAGCGGTACTAGAATATATATATTCTACTTGTTTTTTTAGAATAATGCTCACTAGGTTCATGCGTAGTTGACGCCAAGCTTTTTTTCGAGGGGAAGGAATTCTATATTTCTATATTAATATTAATAAAACGGCACAGTTACATCCATGTTTATATATATATATATATATACATGGCAGCGCTATTCTACACCATGACACAGCCAGCCCCACCGCCAGACTAGCTTCTGACTCCACCGGCCAGCCCCACCAGGCCACCACCTGACTTGATCGCACCCGCCCGGCCGCCCCGACGGGAATCCATCGCCCCCCCCCCCCCACCCAATTATTATATCGCGAACAGCAATCCCCGATGGCCCGATCGGAGGCACGCCGGCGGCCCGCTCCCTACTTCCCTGGTCCGTGGCACATCGGCGGCGCGTCATCCTCCTACCCTAGCCGAGGCACACCAGCGGCGCGTCGTCCTCCTACCCCGACCGAGGCACACCACCGGCGCGTTGTCCTCCTACCCCGGCCGATCCACTACCGATGGCGACCCCAGGCGACGCGCGCCCCAATCCACGGGCACGGTAGCCATTAGCGGCGGCGTGTCCGGTTCCCCTCAGCCTCGTCCTGATTCCCCTCTCCCATCTCCCCTTCGACTCTTCAATTGGGTTGGTATCGATGATGGGGTACGAGTGGGCAGGACAGCGTCGCCGGCGCCGGGCAGTTCCCGTCAGCAGGTCTCGTCGGCGGAGCAGTGGTGGAGACGTCCTCTCGTCCTGCACTGGACGCTCACGGTAACCAATCGATGCAAGCTTACATTCGTGTGCGCTCTGCATCTTCGATCCTTCTCTCGCTCCGAAACAGAGCAGCAGCTTAGCGATGTGCGCCAGGCGTACTCTGCTCAGCTCAGCTCTTGTCGATGCTCTGTTCCATTTGCCCATAGCTGCTGTTCCTTTCTCATTTCCTATCGCTTCCGATTAACCCATATGCTCTTGTTTATTATTGTAAACTGGATTTCACGGGAGCTAGCATACACTGGACGCAAAAAAAAGAGTCAAAAAATACTGGATACTGAAGCTAACAACCATATACGAGATAGTGAATATTGTCGAATGTTATTGAGAGATACTGAGTACTGTCACATATACTGAGAGATACTGGAAATGAGATAAACTACTGAGTACAAATAACTTGGAATACTACAAGGGGGTAAGACAAAAACTGAAAAGTACTGAAGGACTATACTGACAGATGCTAAAAGAACGGCGGCAGCGAGTCCTTTCACAGCAGCTGTAGCGGCTAACAACGTACTTGAAGATACTGAGAATACTTTAAGATATTGATAGAATACTCGAAGATACTAATAAATACTTAGGTACTAACAATTACTCAAGTTATAGTACTGATTACACTAAGCTACAAACAAAAATACTTGACAGTACTGATAAAAAACTTAAACATACTGACAACTACTTAATGGTACTAACTTATAGTACCGACTGTACCAAGCTACTGACAAAACATTGACGAAATACTTAGATACTGACAAAATACTTAAAGAAACTGACAAAATAATACTTGAAGAAACTGACAAAATACTTGAAGATACTGACAACTACTTAAAGGTACTAGCAACTACTAAAGTTATAGTACATGTTGTACCAAGCTACTGACAAAATGCTAGAAGATATTAACAAAAATACTTGAAGATACTGACAACCACTTAGAGGTACTAGCAACTACAGAAGTCATAATATCGGTTGTAACAAATTACTGGCAAAAAATACTGAACAAATACTAGAAGATACTGACAAAATATTTGAAGATACTAAAAAACTACTTAAAGGTACTAGCAACTACTGAAGTTATAGTATCAGCTATACCAAGCTCTAGACAAAAAAATACTGACAAAATACATGATAATACTGAACACTACTTAAAGGTACTAGCAATTACTGAAATTATAGTACGGGCATTACCAAGCTACTAACAAAATACTGATAAAAATAACTGAAAATACTAACAAAATAATAGAGGATACTAACAAAATACTTGAAGATACCAACAACTACAAGAGTCATAGTATACATGTTGAAGCCCTAATTAGTATCTATACCACAACCTCTAATCAGTATTCCTACTACGGTCCTAATCAGTATTTTTTGCTGTGACCCCTAATCAGTATGGATGATGCAAAGGGAAAAATACTGACAACTATACTCAAAAAATACTAGCGCTACCAGAGTCATAGTAGTGATACAATCTAATAACTAGCAAGTACGAAAAAAAATACTAACAAAATTCTAGCAACTGGAAAGAGTCAGTGATGTGCAGCATCATCCATCATCCTTATGCTAGGCAACGTCAAGGCCAGCTCCGAAGGAAAAAGGGTTGCAAGACTACCCCTGTTTTGAGGTCCAATTACTTGTTTGCCCCCCTTTTTTTAACTTTGCATGTTTGCCCCTGTTTTTCAAAATTGAACCCACCGTTTGCCCCTCTTTCCATAAACCGTGAGCTGGGGTTAAATAATAGGCAAAAAAAATTAGAAAAAAGGGGAAAAAAGGAAAAAGGACTAGACTACCCTTTATCCATCTCCTCTCCTCTCCTCCCATCGTTCTTTCTCTGCCTTCGACTTGGTACGGCGCGCGACCGACCACCCCCATCTCCGGCACTAGGGTTACGGCGTGCGTCCAGGCAGAGAAAGAATATGGGAGGAGAGGAGGGGAGATGGATAAAGGGTAGTCTAGTCCTTTTTCCTTTTTTTCCCCTATTTTTCTAATTTTTTTGCCTATTATTTAACCCCAGCTCACGGTTTATGGAAAGAGGGGCAAACAGTGGGTTCGATTTTGAAAAACAGGGGCAAACATGCAAAGTTAAAAAAAGGGGGCAAACGAGCAATTGGACCTCAAAACAGGGGCAGTCTTGCAATTGACCCAAGGAAAAATAAAAGATGAAAAGCGCCACGAATCCACGTTCCCTACACAGACTTTTTATCACTGCTCGATCGATGGCTGCTGACAAGCTGTCAAGCTGCAAGCTGCGGTGCGGGGGCCACATGCAAGATGCATGCAAGGGGACCACGTAAAAAGGAAGCAGCCAGTCAGATCCCAGCCGGCGCCGCATATACGACTCGGGAATGCATGCGCACAGGCGATTATTATGCTGGACACGACTGGGTGATGCGGTCCGCGTGGGGTGGGTCAGGCGAGCCGCGAGCCGGGTGCGGGGCGCGCCCGCGCGTGGGAGGGATCGGCCGCTGGTTCGGTGGGTTGGACCGACCAGCTCTGGGTGTAGAATAATATTCTACACCTAGAGTGTAGAATAGCACATGTATATATATATACACACACACGCTAAAGTATATCTAGGGGCGCCCCTAAATGGCAATCTTCACCTCTAAACCATGTTGACAACTATTTATAAATTCCAACCGTTGGAACTCAATAATGCCGACAGTAGTCGAAGGAGCATAAAAGGCATCAAAACTTAGAAACACAACATGATCCAACACCATGAAAACTTCCCAGGACGTATCTAACACGTTCAAAGAACATCGACTACCTCATTGTCGAAGATGATCAAGAGACAATCAATCCGGCACCGCCTGTACTAGCAATACTAGATCTAGAAGCCTGATACTTGTTCGGCCGTCACAAGATCAGAATCCAGAGAGCCAGTAACCCATAGATGCAAACCGGAAACTCGATTATCCTCCTAGACGCATCGACCCTGCAAAAACAAAAGCAACATGAAAACCATACGTGCTATATTTTCACCAATGGTTTTAACGAAACTAGAGGTGAAAATGCCATTGGTATAAACTATTTTTGTGGTAGTGCTAGTCCATGTTGAAGCTCTACTAGTCACGCTCCTGGTCACCAAGTCTCTCCCGGTCAAGGTATACTAAAGGTATTGAAGTCACAAAATCTCCCCATGCCACCTGTTCACTACTAGGTGTGGAATGCCACACAAGGCCTCCATCAACCAAAGATAGTGTCATGAGTCACCAAGTCTCATAGTTGCCACGGCTGTCACCCAATTCGATCACAGTGCCAAATGCAAACCAAAGGCAGGTGTGAGTCACACAATCTCACTAGCTTCACCTGATCGTGAGCACAAACGCATCCACTAGTACAAACTGCCTTTTAAGAGGCGGACAAATACCATTTCCATAGGAGAGAGGCTCATTTGCCTCTAGATGATGGTCATTCTAAATCACAATTTATAGAGTTGACGTCTCTAGAAATGAATTTCGAGAATAAAAAAGAAATCTCGGTGAGCCTGTTGTACAGGCCTACCGAGCCTAAGCTCGTGGAGGAAGCCGACACTGGCCCGTCGAGAAGCCCGCCGACCACCATGGAGCTTGTGGAGCTCACGCTCCATCAGCACATGTTTCGCTGGATTTGCAAGCCTTGGCATTGGATCTAAGGCTTTCTCGTTGATGCTGACCCACACAATGCCCCTAAGCTCTGGTTTGTTGCTGGAACTGCACGCCTTGCCATCGACAGCAGATCTAGGATAGGGAGAGAGTGAGCGTGAGCTAGAGAGGAAAGGATGAGGGAGGGAAGAAATGAGCACTCACCTTGTGACTCTAAATTAAAGAAGATGGATTCATATTCAATATCGATCTAGGCAGTAGAATCACTACTAGAAATATCCACTTCTATGACGAAAATCTTAATGATGAACCTGAAATTGTCATAGAATGTCGCTTTTTATGACGAATATTTACGTTTCATCATAGATCAGTGGTGACGATCCTCAAACCCTCCCTATCTATGACGAAATCAGGTATCGTCACAAGAAATGTCATAGAATAGAACAGGGTTTCATCACAGATCACTCGCGTGACTCATCTGTGATGATCTTCTTTAATACTGTGACGACCAGGGCTTTGTCATTGAACTAATTACACATCTGTGACGAAGTTTTTGATCTGTAACGAATGATACTTCATCATAAATCTCCACATGGTCCTTTCTCCATCCGACGTGTACCTGCGGAACCTGCAGTTACTCATCCGTGATGCTTGCAATTCGTCATAAAAGTCTTCACTCGGTCCTTTCTCCATCCGATGTGTACCTGTGAGACCCTTCTTCTCCATCCGACATGTACCTGTGAGAGAGCCCTATTACTCATCCGTGACACTTGCAATTCATCATAAAAGTCTTCACTCGGTCCTTTCTCCATCCGACGTGTACCTACGGGACCCTTCTGCATCCGACCTGTGGGACCAGACGTCCGACATATACCTGTGGGACCTGCAGTTACTCATCTATGACGCTTGCAATTCGTCATAGAAGTCTCCGCTCGGTCCTTTATCCATCCGACGTGTACATGCGGGACCCTTCTGCATCCGACCCTGTGGGACCCGACGACTTACGTGTCACGTCTACTTGTGGGACCTTTCTCCATCTCCATCCAACCTGTGGGACCCGACCATCTTCACCATTGCGCTAGATGCCTGGTTGTGTTGACCTATCTTTGAAGTCCTTATAGTAGTATATTCTTTGTGTGAATGCCCTACAGGTTGACCTATATATTGGATATCCACTGCAAGTGAAAACAAATCTGTGCCTATTGAATTTACGGCGGCGGCGGCGGCGGTGGAGGATCCCCAGTGTGCTGTGCTGGCTCAGGCGTCATTTTGGAGGCTAGGCGTGGGGCTTCCCGGTGGAGCGCAGTGGCATTGGCGTCCGTGTCCGTTGTGTGCCATGGCAGAGATGACAGATCCGATCTGCAGGTCCCCTTTCTCGCCTTTTCCTGTTCGCTTCACTATTTTAGTCCTTGCTTGAACATAAGCTATACAAGAAACATTGTAGCGTTTGAGATCTGGTTAGGCCAATGATGATGAAAAGAACTAGGAGGTGGCACTGGTTGGTTTTCTGCATATGTTTAGTGTTCTTACTGTAAATGCCTATGTGCAACTAGGCCTATTAATTGTCAAGTGCTTGCTTGATTATACCTATCTGTCTTGGCAAACAAACAGACCCATTGCTTCTGCCTTCAAAACTGTTGTAATTGACGTCCTCTTAATCTTTGTCAGTCTCCTATGAAAAAGAAGCTCTGAGGTTATGTACTGATTGTAAGTGTGATGGTTAGACTTGATTTAGCTGGAATTGTAATGGTTACAGCTCCATTTACTGCTACTCTAGTACCATGAAAATTGTTAATGGTTGTTAAAGTTGCACTTTGGTATGAGTTGAGGACTTCACTGATGGATCTTTGTTGGATTATTTTCTTCTTAAGTGATCCCATAACCGAGCAAGCTCTCAACAGATGAAATGGAGGAGGCCCCAAAAAGAGGAACGCACTGGCCAGCCTCACGAACGATGTCATTGTCGAGGTCCTCCGTTGCCTCCCCGCCTGCTCCTTGTTCTACTGTAAATGTGTCTGTCGCTCCTAGAACCGCCTCATCTCGGACTACAACAACCATAAGATGTTGTCTCGGACTCTGGCCGGCTTCTTCTACGACACCCACCAAGGCCATAGACACTATGCCAATGTCACCAGTGAAAACCCCCTTGTCCTTCTTGCCCTTCACCTTGGTCATTGTAGTTGTCTCAGATATCTGCAACGGCCACATCCTATGTTGGTGCCGAGGGGCTGATGGTTTATACCCTTATGTCATCTGCAATCTAGCAATCAAGAAGTTCAAGGAACTACTGCCTAGCATCCATTCTGTTGGTGAGGCTCGATTGGGGTTCGATCCGATAGCCTCCTCACACTTCCATGTGATTGAATATATAGAAGAGGAGCAGGATGATGAGTGCATGGGTGTGAAAATCTACTCATCTAAATTTGTAGCACCGATCTATAAGGAATCTAAATGGGAACCGAATACTTGTGTGACATTTGAGAGATCAGAAACTACGTATCTTAACGGTTGTCTACACATTATGAACTACTCGTAGTGTTACATACTTGTTGTGGATATGGAGGGAGAGATATGGAGGAAAATTCCTAGGCTGCGTGATTCTTTACCCTCCATCCATCAAGCTCAGGGTCACTTGTATGTATGTACTCTTCATGGTCACAATATGTCCAATCTTAAAATCTAGATCTTTAAAGACTATGGCACTAATAAATAGACATTGAAGTATACTGTCAACACTCTGCAGGTGTTTGCGAAGACTAACATTGAATTTGGTTACTTGGATGTTGTTGAGTACTACTCAACAGTTCACCCAGAATGAAATTTGCTTCTCTTTGTTGGGGTTGAGCAGGAAAATGACATCGTCGCATATAACACGTACAACAGAAAAGTTCATGTACGTGGCGTCCTGCCACAAATCAACTGCAAACTTTACTATCTTCCCTATGTTCCATTGTTCTCGGAGTTGGAGTTATTAGCAGAGGAGTAAATAAAGTTTCATGTTGTATCTCTCTGCCATGACATGTTTAAATGGATCAATGTTGTTTGATTGTCTATGCATATGTTCAATGTTGTTACTGTAAATGCATGTGTGCAACTAGGCCTATTAATTATCAAGTGCTTGCTTGATTATGCCTATCTGTCTAGGCAAACAAACAGGCCCATTGCTTCTGCCTTCAAAATTGTTGTAATTGTCGTCCTCTTAATCTTTGCATGTCTCCTATGGAAGGGACTCTGAGCTCGTATACTGATTGTAAGTGTGATGGATAGACTTGATTTAGCTGGAATTGTAATGGTTACAACTCCATTAACTTCTACTCTAGTTTGAGTTATATATATCTATCTGGTGCTACTCTAAATGTGTTGGATTATTTTCCTCTTTAGTGATCTCATTACTGAGGAAGCTCTCATCGTACTGCACACTGACGAAATAGAGGAGGCCCCCAATAAGAGAACGCACTGGTCAGACTCACGGAGGATGTATTTTTTGAGATCCTCCGCCACTTCCCCGTCCGCTCCTTGTCCTGCTGCAAATGTGTCTGTCGCTCCTGGAGAAACCTCATCTTGGACTCCAACAACCATAAGAATCTACCCTAGACTGTG
Organism: Saccharum spontaneum; assembly: GCA_022457205.1. NCBI lineage: Eukaryota > Viridiplantae > Streptophyta > Magnoliopsida > Poales > Poaceae > Saccharum > Saccharum spontaneum. Next base: position 22,790,021 of record CM039587.1, read on the forward strand.
GCTGGCTTCTTCTATGACAGTGAGGACAAAAATCGACACTTTACCGGTGTCCCTAGTGTACGTCTCCTCCTTGGAATTCTTGCCCTTCAACATTGACATTATGAGGCGCTCTGGGCAGTACTCTATGATACTTGTTGTGGATACGAAGGGAAACACATGGAGGAAAATTGATAGGCCTAGTGGTCTTCAACACTCCATGCATCAAGCTTAGGGTCACTTGTGTGTATGTACTATTGCTAGTCCCAATAATTCCAAGCTTTCAATCTGGATCCTTGAAGACCATGGTACTAATAATTGGACATTGAAGCATACGGTCAGCATGCGGATCCTGTCTGGAAGGATTAATATTAGATTTGGTTACATGGAAGCTATGGAAGCTATGCAAGCAGTGTCTGGAAGGATTAATATTAGATTTGGTTACGTGGAAGCTATGGAAGCTATGCAAGCAGAACTTGTTGCTAATGGGCAGCAACCAATGACCAGTGCTGATGTTGTTTCCAAGGTCCTCTGCCTCTCCCAGGGCAAGCCTCCTCCTAGGCAAGAAGAAAAAAACTTTTTTAAAGAATGCTGGTATCCTGAGAAGCTCCACCAGAGCAGAGACATCGGCGAAGTTGACACTTTGTGAGCAGCTTGCTGGTGAACAGGAAAGTACCACTGCCCTTGTCGAACTAGTGGATGAACTGAAGAGGAAGACAGAAGAGTCTGAAAGGGAGTTTGAGGAATTCAAGAAACGATAATAGGAGGAGTACAATAGGCTCTGTGAGCAAGTAATGCGCTTAAGCTCTCCTGGTAATTAACTCTCAGTCTTCAACTCTTGCGGCTTGATGCGGTGTACATTTGTGGTCTATTATATGGACTCATGTGATGGTTTGTTGTAGTGATACTCTGTCAGTGGCTTGCTGCTGACGTGTGAAATGTTAATTGTTGGTATTTGATTGCCACCTTGAATAATTATGTTGTCAATCTATGTAGTAGTGATGATCTTGAATTACTTTTATGATGTAATTAGTCCTGCACGCGGTAGAACTAGGACAGGCCACGTGATCAAATAAAAATACGACACGTGGACCAACCAGTGCATGACACATGAATTGGCCAGGGCACGACACGTGGGCTATTAAAAATCTGACACGTGGAAGGAAATCGTCAAGCCACGTGGACGTATAAAAATACGACATGTGGACAAACAACATCGTGACACGTGGTCAAATAAGAAATGGACACGTGGACCAATAATAATACGACACGTGGTCCAGTGAAGAAGTGACACATGATCCAACAGCAACATGACACGTGTGCTAGTAGAAAACTGATATGTGGAACAACAAGGAACCGACACGTGGTCCAGTAAGAATCTAAAACGTGCAAGAACCAAAGATGGTCATGTTGTGCAATAAGAAGGTGACACGTACACGAACCATCTCTAATGCAACCGGCTATAGCATGTACATGTGGAAAGCGTCTCCAACAGAAGCACCCACCAGCATGGCAGCCCCCCTGCCACGCATGCCAAAACAGTTCTATGACGTTTTGTTTTTCATCACAGATCAAGCCACTTCTATGACGATTTACGAAAACCGTCATAGAAGTTCAAGTATAACTCGACTTCTATGACAAACCGGTTTTCGTCATAAATTCGTCATAGAACTCAAATTATGACGAATTTGGCTCCTTCTGTGACGAAAGCTGATCGTCATAGAAGTGGATATTCCTAGTAGTGAATCTTTGGAGAAGACGGACTTATGTGGATCTGGTGAACTCAGGCACATGTAGACCTAGGCGGTGGACGCAATGGTGGTGATGTTGTGAAGGTTAGCCTCACCCTTGTCGAAGGTAGAGGATGGGAAGAATTCTCAAAATTCGCTGGAGGCACCGAGGAAGGTCCAAGACGCCACAGCGTGGTCGGTGTTGAACTCGTTGTTGATGATGGTGTGATGCCCCAGAGGTTGGCCTCGCCCTCGAAGGAGGTGGAGGAGAGGGGAAGAGTACGAGGAACTTGTTAACCTGAGAAAGGGTAGTGGCAGTAGTGGTATCTTGGTGGGGATTTTATGGGGAGAGATGGGAGAGATAGATAGGGGGAGGGGTAGTGGCTGATAGAGAATGAGAGTGGGGAGAGGCAGCACTGGGTTGATGGGAATGGGCTTGGGCCTCTCTTAAGAGGTTTGCTCTAAAAATAGTTCTCAGTTTTAGAGATGGACCCATTAAGATGAGCGTCTCTATTAATTGATTTTAGGAGGCAATGGATTGTTGGACTGCCTCTATACATAGACTTGCTCTGAAAATAGCTAGGTATTTTTGGAAACGGTGTTAACTTTTGTTCGCCTTTGTAAATGAAATGGATTGTCTCCTATACTCAATATTACGATAGTGATCCACTTGTCATATGCATTTAACAAGATCGCCATTGCAAATATTTATCACGTATATCATGCTAATTTTATGGGGAGAGAGATGGAAGAGATGAACACTCACCCCGTTGGATCTACACTTCCGACTTTGAAGAAGATGGATGTGATATCAATCTGGGCAGTAGAATCTTCGGAGAAGATGGACTCGTGTGGATCTGGCGAACTCAAGGCGCATGTAGACCTAGGCGGCAAACACAATGATGGTGATGTTGTGTAGGCTAGCCTCGCCCTTGTCGAAGGTAGAGGACGGGAAGAATTCATCAAACCCGCTGGAGGCACCGAGGAAGGACCAAGACACCACAGCGTGGTCGGTGTTGAACTCGTTGCCAATGATGGTGATGCCATAGAGGTTGGCCTTGCCCTCGAAGGAGGTGGAGGATGAGAATAGGACGAGGAACCTGTTGGAGCTAAGGAAGGGTAGTGGAGGCAGTGGTATGATGGGGATTTTATGGGGGGGATGGGAGATAGATTGGGGGAGGGGCAACGGCTCATAGAAAATGAGAGTGGGGAGAGGCAGCGTTGGGTTATGGTTCTTGATAGTTTTATATGTGAGCAGTTATATTGGGCCCATGAGTGCTGTCGCATGGGAATGGGCTTGGGCCTCTCTTAATAGGTCTGCTCTAAAAATGACCCTTATTTTTAGAGACGGGCTCATTAAGATGCTCGTTTAGATTAATTGATTTTATGAGACGATGGATTGTTGGACTGCCTCCATAAATAGATCGACCTGCTCTCATAGCTAGGTATTTTTGGAAACAATGTTAATTTTTGCCCGTCTTTGTAAATAAAATGGATCGTCTCCTAAAATCAATATTGCAGTAGTGATCCGGTCGTCATGTGCATTTAACAAGATCACCATTGCAAATATTTATCACGTATATCATGCTAATTTTCTAGATTAAGATATGTCATAATTTGTCTAAATTTGTACCATATACAGTGGCTATGAAAACTAATGGAGACAAAATAAAGAGCAACACATAATATAAAAAAATCTGCAGGTAATCTGCAATCATCATGAGATAAATATATTGGAAGGGTCTTCGACCACACATAGGCTACGTTTTTTTTGGTGAAGACACATTAGGCTGTGATTTTTTTTATGAAGACACACAGGATGTGGTACCTTTGCATAAATAAAAGATCAAACTTGGAATCCCATGTAAATAGGCGCGGTACGCGTAGCGGGACTCAAACCGGAGCAGGAGTTCCTGGGAAGAAATTAAACCGTTTTCGCGTTCTCTTTTTTCATGCCTATTCATCGTCAGCTTCAGCTACAAACATTTGCTCGTTCCCAATGCATTTCTCCACTGTCTCTCTCCAACGGAGCTTTTGCGGGTAGCGTAGTATACTTTTTTTTCTCTCTCTCCACTATGTCCACGAGTATCTGTCACGTAACTCGAACTGTATATCCATTTTGTAACAAACAAAACCGACCTACACATCAACGAGCTGAACTGTCCCTGCATACCACGCCTAAAGACACATATAAAATTCATATTATTTTTGCACATTTTTAAGACCAGCAAACATGTTCATGCATTGCATGAAACTCAATAAGAAGTATGAGTCTAAGAGCATCTCCAAGAGATTAGCCCAAAAAACTAGCTAAATTTACTGATTTAGTTACTCTCTAAAATAGATTTGACAAGAGTACTCCAACAAACTCTATAAAACCAAGAAAACGAATGGTTAGTGAGGTAGACTATCCAAAAGTAGAGAGCGAATGAGGTGGAATGGAGAGCTATTAAATTTGGAGTCATTTACAGAGTCTGTTGGAGATGTTTTTCCTTTAATAATAACCAAATTTACTTTTAGAAAATGATTTAGCTAATCTCTTGAAGATCGAGATGCTTGTCGATGTTAACCACCGATAGCCTGTCACGGGGATATCCGGGACAGTTGTTCAGGCTTCGGCGTATGCAGAACTCGACGGTTAACGCAAGAGATAGTCAATTTATACTGGTTCGGACCCTCGTGATCGAGTAATAGCCTTTATGTCTAGTCGGCATTAGCTTTTATGTTGGATTGCTTGTTATGATCATGTGTTCTTACAGAGGGTGCCCATAGCCTCTCTTTATATAGGTAGAGACGGCTATGGTGCTGTTACAGTCTTAGTTGGATCTAAACAAGGTGTCCTGATCTAATTACAGAAGGTACTTTCTATTAGGAGTCCGGCTAATTTGGCCTGTTTTACTTGAAATCGACATCGTCTATCATCATGCCTCTTCTATCTAGCGGTGGGCCAGGCTAGGGCCTATTGCCAGTAATTGTTCTGATGAGGAACCCTGTGTGTCCCGTATCGACAAGCCCCCGAGCGTTTCATGGTTAAACTCGAAAACCTCCTTACTTCCTCAAGTCTTACCAGAAGAACCAAGCCTAGTCCGGGTTCTTTCGAAGAGAAATCTTGAAGTGGCCTTTCCTGAAAAAATTCTTGAGTGATGTGCGCTTTTTTGGAGAAAAAGTATACTCATTGAGTGCAGCCCCCAAGCCTCATGTTATTTGGAACAAAAAGTTAAAGGGTCTTGAATCTTCCGAACTGAAAAAACTGAAAATCTCTTCTGAGGATATGTACCTTGCAGCCCCTGAGCCTGTGACCGGGTTCTTTTATGAAAAGAACTCGGACGAAGGGTCTTTTGTAGTTTACTCAAGTAGCTACAGTCTTTAATGCCTTTTTGTCAGAGGTAGTTGCTGGTTGGCTGTTGCGTAGTAAAGGCAGCATAGTTACAGGTCGCACAGTATTGGAATATTCCTTTAGATATGCCATCCTGGTGTGCTGTAGCTTCACATGTGGTCATTTTTTCTGACTTGCTTTCACTGCTTTGTACTTTCTTCCTGGTGGTTGTCAGGTTGAATCTGTTGGTGGACTTGGTGTATGTATATCGCTCCTTTGTCTATAAATACTCTCCTGGCGAGCTGTTGTAAACCAGTGAAGTCTTGGTGTGGAGCTTGAAGCTTGTAGTCATGAATACAATGGTTTGTGAGGTAGAGCAGCCCCCGGACGTGAGTTGGAAATCTTGTATTGCTTGTAGTAGATGAAAGAAGTCTTGTGATAAAGGTTAGAGGTAGACTAATCTCTCAGCAGTATTGTGCTGGGTAGTCCATTCTGGCTGATGGAATAAGTCTTGTGATGTTGGATACGTTCCCTCATCTAGCAATTCCGGGTTGATCCTTCTATTCTGCCTCGTGACTGTCCGGTGCAGATCAGCACCTGATCCAACACCACATCAGACTTGGGTAGACTGATGCCTGTGAGCTTCACCTGTTCCATGTTGTCCTGCTGTGCCGCTCACACCAATCTTGGATGCATTGTGCCCTTCCTTTGAAGAAAATAGTGTAGCCAATTAGATTGTATTATGCCGAGTAGCAACTAGGAGCACGTAGTCATTTTCAGAGCCGTATTCCACTAGGTTCCTTATTGCTATCTTGTTCGTCGTAGTACCGAGTTCGATGGGTCTTGTAAGATCTGTAATCTTGTATCCCTCGAAGATATTGGTAATAAAAAGTCTTGTTTCTTGGAGTTGTTGTCTTCTGTCTATCTGAGTACTTCTGAATGATCTCCGGGTTGTTTTTGAAACTTCTTTGCCTATATTGTAATTGCTGAGTTCTTTCTGAGAGTTCCAGGTTGAAACTACTCGGCAGCAATTTCTGTGGATGGATAAGTCTGAAATCTACTTGTTGCACTGTTCCGTGTGAAAAGGTGTGTCGTTGTCATTTCGGTCGTGTCAGGCAATTAATGCAAGAAGGTAAAAACTAAACCGCCGTGTTGGTTGCCGCGTGTAGTGGGCCATGTTTTTACCGTTATAAAGGTAAATACCCCATTTTCTCCATTCTCTTCATCTGCTTCACACTTTTGCCTTTTGGTTTCCAAGCTTGCAAACCCTAGTCCCACCTCCAGAGAGCCACCGCCGCCGCCATCACTGCCTATCCACCGCCGCCCGTCCCCTGCGCATCTAGCTCAAGAGAGCGCCCATGGTGTATGGGCAAGAAGGCAGCAGGCAGCAAGAGAAAGGCCGTCGAAGTGGATCGAGAGAAGGCTCTTGAGGTGATCGAGAACTAAGAGTTCATTGCCATGAGGACCGCGGTGAACAGCTGGCTTGCTCTGAGCACCAAAGAGGAGTAGTTGAAGGAGTTGGCCGACGAGGGCCTGATCTAGGAGAAGGGTCTTACCGAGTGAGGGCGTCTCGTGAGCACTGAGTTCCCTATCTCAACCCTGGGGAAATTGTTCTTTTCCTATCTTTTGTTCGTGCTGGCTTGTGTCTCTCTGCTTCTCCTTTCCTTCATCGTTTTCTTCATTACTTTGATATTTCCCTGAACCATCTCACCCCAAATGGGGTTTTACATCTCTTTGTCTTTGTTCATTTTTGTAAAACTTTCCTTGGAATCCTCCCTTCTATCACTCTCTTCCGGTATCTTTTCCATCTGAAACAGCACCCTAGGTCTGACAATACTTCTGTCCTAGAAGGGTGCGGTATTCTGTTTCGCTAGAACAAGTAGAAGGAGTACTTTGATTACACCTTAGTTGACTCAGTGAAAGACTGGAGGACTGAGTGGTTCTACGCCGGGAATATGGATCCTCCCCTTGCTGCTGAAAGGTCCAAATAGGCTAGAGGGGGGGTGAATAGCCTAATTAAAACTTCTACAAGAATTATTTAACCGCACGTGTTAGTACAAAAGGTGGCAAAGCAAGTTGCACTAGCTCTAACTAACTAAGCAAGCCACCTACACAAGTCTAGTACAAGGCTATCCACTAAACACAGCAACAACTACAAGCTAGATACAAGAAGTAATGCGAGAGAAGAGCTTCGAGTGATTATACCACCGTGTAGAGATGAGAAGTACCAATCAATCAATCACACAAGAGAAATCCTCGGGAAGAGAATGACACAAGAATTTATCTCGAGGTTCACTTGCTTCCCGGCAAGCTACTCCCCGTTGTGGCGATACACCCACTTGTCGGTTCGCGAGCTAATCGACTATCAAGAGTCGAGTCCTCAGTGGGCGCCGCACAACCGCACATAAGATGGGGACCCTCCAAGCCACGAGCTCCACTAGAGTATCCAATTTGTGAACTCCTGCGGGGAAGGATCAAGAACCCCTTACAACACTTGGTGAGGGCTCCAACAATCTCCAATTGCGAGCTCAATCACCTCCGCTGCTCCAAGCCATCTACCGCGTCGGGAAACATGGAAGAGTAACAAGAAATCCACAGTAACTCGAAGATCAAGTGCCTCTAGAATGCAACTCTCAAGAAATGCACTTGAATCTCACTCAAGATGTGCAACCAAGCGAAGAGATGAGTGGAGGGGTTGTTCTCTAGCTCAAAGGATGTCTCTAGGTCTTAAAATGTGCAAGAGTTGCCCCCAAACCCCGGCCAACTTCTATTTATAGCGAAGGGGTACGCAGCTAGCCGTTACCGGACGACGCAGTGTAAAACGTGTTGACCGGACGCACCGGTCAGGGTGACCGGACACGTCCGGTTACTACAGGACAAGCGACAACAGTGCGTGTCAAAAGTAGCCGTTGCTGTGACCGGACGCGCTGCACCCGGCGTCCGGTCGGAGTCCAGAGAGCTCCCACCGCGACCGGACGCGTCCGATCGCACGTGACCGGACGCGCGGCGCATCCGGTCAGCTCTACGTCCAGCTCTACCCCTCTGGGTGCCTGACCGAATGCTCCGGTTCCGTGAGGGACCGGACGCGTCAGTTGCAAACCCTAGCACCCGCACGCCTGACTGCTGCGAGAACTGACCGGACGCGTCCGGTCAAACCGTGACCGCGTCCGGTGCAGCGTCCGGTCACCACAGTGACCACCGTTTGCCTCCATTTCTTTTCCGACTTTTGGTGTAGTGGAAAATAGGCGTTTCACTTCCCTAAACCCCTCTCTCCCGCTTAAACTCCACCGCCTTCGCAAATGTGCTAACACCACCAAGTGTACACCACCATGTGCATGTGTGTTAGCATTTCACAAACATTTTTCAAGGCGTTATGTTAGCTCTCAACTAGATCCTAATGCATATGCTCCAGACATTGATCTAGTGGCACTTGATTCCCGAGCTAACCATGATTGCCCCTCTTGATAGTCGGCTATGTATCCTAAACCCGATCAATCACTTCTCTACTCATCTTAGACCGGCAAAAGGAAAACCCTATGGTTATACCTTTGCCTTGCGCTCTTAGATCCTTCTCCTCCACTTGATCATCATGTCCATCATTTTATGTGCATTCCTTCATGATCTTGCTCATCATTTTATGCACCAAATCATGTGGTCTTGTGGCCATCTCTCCATGCCATTTCCACCTCCATCACATGTTGCTTATGCCTAGCTTAATCATACTTGATACAATAGCATTAGCAAGTTCGTGTCATTAATTACCAAAACCAAACTTGGGCTTTCAGCTGCGCATTTGGATGTCGGTCCGGTCATCAATGACCGGTGGGAGAAGACGCTATTGACGACCGAGGAGCTCCAGAAAATCAAGCCGCTCCTTGATAGAATCAAGACCTTGAAACAAGGCTTGACCAGGTTCGGGATCGTGGCTAGCTACCTTCGTCGTCGGGTTCAGCCCTTGAAGGCGAGGGAAATCTATGGCTTCGAGTATGTTGGGGTCGAGGACCCATCTCGGATGGTTTCGATGAGGGAGCTGATGGAGGACGAAGTCTTGGAGTGCCTCTGGAAGATTCTAAAAGGTGTGAGCGTCGTCCCGCATAGGGTTGATGAGTACACTACCGCCAGTCTGCCTCATGTTGTAAGTGTTTTCCTCTTTAAATTCATCATTTTTTCCATCTTCTTTGCATAGTATCTTGATGTGGTTGACTTGATGTAGGAGTGGGGGTGTGTAAGGTCCAAATGGCTAGAGGGGGGTGAATAGCCTATTTAAAATTCTACAAGCTTCACTAAACAAACACGTTAGTATAAAAGATGGCTAAGCTAATTCTAGCACTAGCTCAACTACACTATGCAAGCCACCTATACAATTCTAGTGAAGCAAGGCTATGATCTCTAATACACACCAACAAAGCTAAGTCACTAAGCTACTTACTCCTATGTGATAAAAGCTACGCTAAGCAAACTACACTAGAACTAGTACAAGAAAGTAAAGAGTAAGTGACTTGATTCTTATACCAACGATGTAGAGAAGTAATGCAATCGAAGAATCAATCACAATGATCAATCACAAGAGAAATCCTCGGCAAAGAGATGACACAAGATTTTTTACCGAGGTTCACTTGCTTCCTGGCAAGCTACTCCTTGTTGTGGCGATGCACCCACTTGTCGGTTCACGAGCTAATCGACTATCAAGAGTCGAGCCCTCAGCGGGTGCCGCACAACCGCACACAAGATGGGGGTCCTCCAAGCCACGAGCTCCACTAGAGTATCCAATTTGCGAACTCCTGCGGGGAAGGATCAAGAACCCCTTACAACACTTGGTGAGGGCTCCAACAATCTCCAATTGCGAGCTCAATCACCTCCACTGCTCCAAGCCGTCTACCATGTCGGGAAACACGGAAGAGTAACAAGAAATCCGCAGCAACTCGAAGATCAAGTGCCTCTAGAATGCAACTCTCAAGCAATGCACTTGAATCTCACTCAATCTCACTCAAGATGTGCAACCAAGCAAAGAGATGAGTGGAGGGGTTGTTCTCTAGCTCAAAGGATGTCTCAAGGTCTTAAAATGTGCAAGAGTTTCCCTCAAACCCCGGACACCCTCTATTTATAGCGAAGGGGTACGCAGCTAGCCGTTACGAACGACACAGTTGAAATCGCGCTGACCGGACGCTCCGGTCAGGTTGACCGGACGCGTCCGGTCACTACAGGACAAGCGAAAACAGTGCGCGTCAGAACTAGCCGTTGCCGTGACCGGACGCGCTCAACCGTTTGACCGGACGCGGCAGTGCCAGCGTCCGGTCGCGTTCCAGTAAGCTCCCGTCGAGACCGGACGCGTCCGATCGCACGTGACCGGACGCGCCGCGCGTCCGATCAGCACTCAGCTGCACTCTGCTCCTCTGGACGCCTGACCGGACGCTCCGGTTCCGTGAGGGACCGGACGCGCCGGTCGCGCGCTCTCCTTCTGTGCATAGGTGAACTGACTGGACGCGCTGGTCAGGCCAGACCAGCGTCCGGTCACAAACCCTAGTGCCCGCGCCACGTTGAACTGACCGGACGCGTCCGGTCAAACCGTGACCGCGTCCGGTGTAGCGTCCGATCGCCGTTTTTCAGTGAAAAACAATTTGGACTATCACCACCTTTTCTAGACTCCGGTGCAATAGAAAATAGGCATTTCATTTCCTCGAAAACGCCTGAATCCCGCGCTCGCAAGCTTGGCGGGAGGGAGAGCGAACCCCAAACCCCTTACTACCGCTCAAACACCACCGCCTTTGCAAATGTGCTAACACCACCAAGTGTACACCACAAAGTGCATGTGTGTTAGCATTTCACAAACATTTTCCAAGGCGTTATGTTAGCTCTCAACTAGATCCTAATGCATACGCTCAAGACATTGATCTAGTGGCACTTGATTACCAAGCTAACCGTGATTGCCCCTCTTGATAGTCGGCTATGTATCCTAAACCCGGTCAATCACTTCTCTACTCATCTTAGACCGGTAAAAGGAAAACCCTATGGTTATACCTTTGCCTTGCGCTCTTAGATCCTTCTCTTCCACTTGATCATCATGTCCATCATATTATGTGCATCTCCACCATGATCATCATTTCATGTCCATGCACAATTTCTTTGTGATCTTGTGGCCACCACTCCTTGCCACATACACCTTCATCACATGTGTTGCTTATGCCTAACTCAAAACACTTAACACATGGCATTAGCAACTTGGTGTCATTAATTACCAAAACCAAACTTGGGCTTTCAATCTCCCCCTTTTTGGTAATTGATGACAACCATCACAAAGATATGAAATGAAATGAATTTTCAAATTCGATAGTATTAGCTCCCCCTACATATGTGCTACCATGAGTTTGGTTCAATTGTGCACATATGTATGGATTTGAATTTTGGGAGAGATACTACTATCAAATTGATGCTAAGGTATATAGAATGGACCTTTGAAGCGTGATACCAATCGGAGTTGCCTTTATATACCATCCTTAGCATCGATGTAGCTAGACACCACTTGTAATTCATCACTTGTAAAGATCACAAACACTAAAATACCTCATGAGATCAACATTTATAAGCAAATGTGTCTAGATACCACTTGTAAAGCTACTCTCAACAATTCATCATTCAAGTTCTATTTCTAGCAATCACCACACAAGCATGAATATGAATTTAATCTTTGCAATGCAACAATACATCATGTTAATGCACATTCAAATGCAACAAATAATTCATGAACTTGCTCCCCCTACTTGTGTGCTCAATTTTTAATTTCTCTCTTTCCAATGTCATTCTCTCCCCCTTTGCAACTTAACTTTTTATCTTTGTGACTTTTCTATCTTTGTGACTTTTCTCTCCCCCTTTGTCAACAATCACCAAAAGGGTGCCAATTTTAGTGAGAGACAAGTCAATCAATATGAGAGAGTCCAAATTATGGTTCAATCTAGATCACTTGTCTAGAATATGTAATTCGGTTTGATCCAAGGACAAGCTTCTTCACACTTCATAAAGTATAAGGGATATCTTGACCATGTTGAATTACACATCATGAGCTCATTTTCTAGATTCAACACTAGGTTTGCAAGCCCACAAACATGTCATATGCTACCACTAGATCAATCAAAACATAGAAGCAATAGTGGTACCATATATACATTAAACTCATTTGATTTTCATGAATGAGCCTATTTGTCATGCAAATATGTCTATATGTTCTAAACATGTCCTTAGCAAAGTATGGATGATATGCCAAACAACTTTACCTTGCTATGTCGGAGGAGAGGCATGTCATATAAGAATGTGGGGGTGCACTCATTTCAAGTTGGAGAAGTCAAGTATGTTCAATTCATTCTTCAACTTGTAAAATCTTTTCTCATCAAGTGGCTTTGTGAATATGTCGACTAGTTGATCTTCGGTGCCAATACTCTCAATGCTAATATCACCCTTTTGTTGATGGTCTCTTATGAAGTGATGCCTTATGTTAATGTGCTTCGTTCTTGAATGTTGAACCAGATTTTGTGTCATCTTGATTGCACTTTCATTGTCACAAAGCAACGGAACATTCTTGAATTTTATTCCAAAATCATTCAAGGTGGCCTTCATCCAAAGCAATTGTGCACAACAACTACCGGCACTAATGTATTCGGCCTCGGCAGTAGATAGTGCAACACTATTTTGTTTCTTTGATGACCATGAAACAAGAGACCTTCCAAGCAATTGACAAGTTCCACTTGTGCTCATTCTATCAATCTTGCATCCACCATAGTCAGAATCCGAATATCCAATCAACTCAAAATTTGATTCCTTGGGATACCATAATCCAACATCATGAGTGCCCTTAAGATATCTCAATATCCTCTTGGTTGCTTTCAAGTGACTTTCTCTAGGTGAAGCTTGATATCTTGCACATTTGCACACACTAAACATCACATCCGGCCTAGAAGCGGTGACATAGAGCAAACTTCCAATCATAGACCGGTATTACTTTTGATCTACCATGTTGCCACTAGCATCAACACCCAATTGATCATTTGTGCCCATTGGTGTACTCATTGGCTTAGCATCTTGCAATCCAAACTTCTTGATCATGTCCTTGATGTACTTGCCTTGACTTACAAAAGTGTCATTCTTCATTTGCTTGATTTGAAGTCCAAGGAAGTAACTAAGCTCTCCAATCATAGACAACTCAAACTCATTTGCCATCATTTTTCCAAACTCTTCACAAAAGTCTTGATTGGTTGATCCAAAAATGATATCATCCACATAGATTTGCAACACAAACAAGTCATTTCCAAGCTTCTTGGTGAAGAGAGTGGTGTCAACCTTTCCCATCTTGAACCCTTTAGAGAGAAGAAAGTCCCTCAATCTCTCATACCAAGCTCTAGGTGCTTGCTTTAAACCATACAATGCCTTCTTTAGCTTGAAAACATGGTCAGGCTTCTTATCATCTTCAAAACCGGGAGGTTGCTCAACATAAACTTCCTCATTGATGTAGCCATTGAGAAATGCACTCTTGACATCCATTTGATAGAGCTTGATGTTGTGTGCACAAGCATATGCTAATAAGATTCTAATAGCCTCCAATCTTGCAACCGGTGCATATGTCTCTCCAAAGTCAAGACCCTCAACTTGAGTGTATCCTTGTGCTACTAATCTTGCTTTGTTCCTTACAACCATGCCATCTTGATCTTGCTTGTTTCTAAAGACCCATTTGGTACCAATCACATTGTAGTTCTTTGGCCTCTCAACAAGTTCCCAAACTTGATTTCTAGTAAAGTTGTTTAGCTCTTCATGCATGGCATTTACCCAATCAGAATCTTTCAAAGCATCTTCTATTTTTTTAGGTTCTTCAAGTGACACAAATGAGTAGTGCTCACAAAAGGATGCTAATCTTGATCTAGTTTGAACACCACTTTGAATTCCACCAATGATTTGATCCAATGGATGATCCCTTGCAATACTAGTAGGTTGGAGTATTGGGAGTTGATTGCTTCCACTTGTTTGACCTTGAACTTGAGCTTCATCATGAGAACCACTAGAGCTTGCTTGATTTGTATCAATTTGCACACTTTGGTTGATCACATGAATATCATCATCATCATCAACTTGCCTTGGCCTAACATCATCAATGTCCATGTTTCTCATTGCATTTGCCAATTGGTCTCCTCTCACATCATCAAGGTTTTGAGCTTCATTTTGAGATCCATGGGTTTCATCAAACTCAACATCATGAACTTCTTCCAAGGTGCCATTTGTGAGATTCCAAACTCTATATGCTTTGCTTGTGGTAGAATAGCCAAGTAAGAACCCTTCATCACATTTCTTTTCAAACTTGCTCAATCTAGTGCCTTTCTTGAGAATATAGCATTTGCAACCAAACACTCTAAAGTATGCAATGTTGGGCTTTCTTCCATTCAATAGCTCATATGGTGTCTTCCCAAGCTTCCCATGGCAATAAAGACGGTTGCTACAATAGCAAGCCATGTTGATAGCTTCACTCCAAAATGAATGACTCACATTGTATTCACTAAGCATTGATCTAGCCATGTCAATCAAAGTTCTATTCTTCCTTTCATCTACACCATTTGATTGAGGAGTGTATGTTGGTGAGAATTGATGTCCAATATCGAGATCATCACATAAATCTTCAATTCTTGTGTTCTTGAACTCACTACCATTGTCACTTCTAATCTTCTTGATGGTGATTTCAAACTCATTTTGCACTCTTTTGACAAAAGACTTGAATAGATCATAAACATCACTCTTGCCATAGAGAAAGAACACCCAAGTGTATCTAGTGTAGTCATCAACAATCACAAAACCATACTTGTTGCCACCAATGTTAGTGTATGTAGTTGGCCCAAACAAGTCCATGTGCAATAGCTCAAATGCCTTTGATGTACTCATTTCACTCTTACTAGGATGTGTATTTCCAACTTGTTTGCCGGCTTGACAAGCACTACAAGGTTTATCCTTCTCAAATGTGACATCCTTCAAGCCTCTAACTAAGTCATGCCTCAAAAGTTTATTCAATTGTTTCATTCCAACATGACCAAGCCTTCTATGCCACAACCATCCCATACTAGATTTGCTAAGCAAGCATGATGTCAATTGTGTCTCACTATCATTGAAGTCAACCAAGTATAAACTACCATGTCTAAATCCTTTGAATATCAAATTTGATCCATCAACACTTATGACTTCAACATCATCACTACCAAATATGCACTTGAAGCCAAGATCACAAAGTTGTGCCACCGATAAAAGATTGAAATCCAAGCTCTCAACTAGCAACACATTAGATATGCTCATGTCATTTGAGATAGCAATTTTACCAAGCCCCTTGACCTTGCCTTTCTTGTTGTTGCCAAAAGTGATAGCATCAAAACCACCATTTTGACTTGTATCAATTGATTTGAACATACAAGAATCCCCGGTCATATGTTGAGTGCACCCACTATCAAGCACCCAATGCCTTCCTCCGGCTTTGTAATTGACCTACAAGATAAGATCAATTCTTTTTAGGTACCCAAACTTGTTTGGGTCCTCCAAGGTTAGTGACCAAGCTCTTTGGTACCCAAATGGCTTTCTTCTTTGAGCCCATCCATGGTGCACCAATGAACTTAGCATGAACACCATTTGTACCCTTGGTAAGTATATAGAAAGAATCAAACTTAATTGAGGATACATTAGCATTGGATTTCTTGTTCATGCAATGTTGCTCTATGTGACCAACTTGCTTGCAACTTTTGCAATAGCTACCATTGTTCTTTACAAAACGAGTCTTGTGAGGAGCAAAAGCGGCCTTGCCTTTCTTGGGGTTATAGCCCAATCCCTCTTTGTAGAGAGAAGCTCTTTGGCTACCCAAGCACATAAGCAAGCGGTCCTCACCACCATAAGCCTTGGCTAAGGTGTGATTGAGCTCTTTTACCTCCTTCTTGAGATTTTCATTCTCAACTATTAGTGTGGAATCACAAGTGAAACCGTCACTACTAGATGAGGATGATGTAGATGAGCTACATGAAGGGTTAGTGGGAGCAACAACAATAGGTTTATGACAAGATTCATCAATTATATCACAAGATATGCCTATGTTGCAAGTTTTAGCTTTCTCAACATTAGTTGACATGTTTTCACATTTTTCAACTAGAGAGGAATGAGCTTCTTCAAGCTTAGTGTGAGACTTTTGAAGCTTCTTATGGTCTACCTTTAGACTCCCATAAGATGCCCTAAGCTCATCAAGTTCTTGCATAAGGTTTTTCTTTTCCTTAAGCAAGCCCTTGCACTCCTTTCTAGATTCTTTAAAATGTTGAGTGCAATCTTCTAGCATAGTGATTAGTTCATCTTTAGTGAATTCTTCTTCATCACTATCACTATCATGATCACTCTCATCATCGGATGATACCTTAGTGGCCTTAGCCATGAAGCACGATGGAGTGTCGAAGAGGGAGACCTTCTCTTGAATAGCAATGCTAGCATGTCCCTTCTTCTTGCTCTTGTTGTCATCCTCATCATCACTTGAGGAATCATCACTATCCCATGTAGCAACATGAGAATCATTCTTCTTCTTATGAGAACTCTCCTTCTTTTCTTGCTTCTTCTTTTGCTTCTTCCTCTCCTTCTTGATAGCATCTTCATCATCACTATCATAAGGACACTTTGCAATGAGATGGTCCTTGCTATGGCATCTAAAGCATCTCATGGTATGCTCATTCTTCTTAGATGAGTTCTTCCTTCTTCTTGCACGAAAGCCCTTCTTCTTCATGAATTTGCCAAATTGCTTGACAAAAAGAGCCATCTTCTCATCAATGTCATCACAATCACAAGAGCTTGAGTCTTCATCACTTGATGATTCAATCTTGGACTTGCCCTTGGATGTGGTGGCTTTGAATGCCACACTCTTCTTCTTTTTATCATCTTTCTTCTCATTTTCCTTCTTCTTCTTGACCAACTCATCCTTCTCATCATCTTCTCTATATGAATCATCGGTCATTACCTCTTGAAATATTTGTTGAGGAGTTGAATCCTTCAATGTAGTCCTCACTAGCATGGTGATCAATGTATCAAATCTCTTGGGCAAGCTTCTCAAGAACTTCATAGAGAATTGGTTGTCCTTGACCTCCTCACCAAGTGCCTTTAGCTCATTGACAATGACTTGCAATCGATAAAACATTTCCAGTACACTTTCATCATCTTGCATCTTGAAGCTTGAAAATTTTTCTTGCAAGATATATGCTTTAGCAGTCTTTGTGCCTTCGGTGCCCTCAAATGTTTCTTCAAGCTTGGCCCAAGCATCATGTGCAACTTCTATGTTCTTCACTTGCTCAAATGTCTTATCATCTAATGCCTCATGAAGAGCACTAATTGCAATGTCATTGCATTGGAGCTTCTTCTCTTCCACCGGTGTAGGTGCTTCCGGATTAGCAACCTCAAATTTTGTTTCGGTGACCTTCCACACTACTCTATTGATTGACTTGAGGTGTGCGGTCATCTTAACCTTCCAATATGCATAATTTGTGCCATCAAAGTGAGGTGTCTTCTTGGTGTTGTTGATGTGCAAACTTAATTGAGCCATTTCTACTTCACCGTAGGTTGTTAAGCCTAAAAAAATGGTGCCTCGGCTCCGATACCACTTGTAAGGTCCAAATGGCTAGAGGGGGGTGAATAGCCTATTTAAAATTCTACAAGCTTCACTAAACAAACACGTTAGTATAAAAGATGGCTAAGCTAATTCTAGCACTAGCTCAACTACAGTATGCAAGCCACCTATACAATTCTAGTGAAGCAAGGCTATGATCTCTAATACACACCAACAAAGCTAAGTCACTAAGCTACTTACTCCTATGTGATAAAAGCTACGCTAAGCAAACTACACTAGAACTAGTACAAGAAAGTAAAGAGTAAGTGACTTGATTCTTATACCAACGATGTAGAGAAGTAATGCAATCGAAGAATCAATCACAATGATCAATCACAAGAGAAATCCTCGGCAAAGAGATGACACAAGATTTTTTACCGAGGTTCACTTGCTTCCCGGCAAGCTACTCCTCGTTGTGGCGATGCACCCACTTGTCGGTTCACGAGCTAATCGACTATCAAGAGTTGAGCCCTCAGCGGGTGCCGCACAACCGCACACAAGATGGGGATCCTCCAAGCCACGAGCTCCACTAGAGTATCCAATTTGCGAACTCCTGCGGGGAAGGATCAAGAACCCCTTACAACACTTGGTGAGGGCTCCAACAATCTCCAATTGCGAGCTCAATCACCTCCACTGCTCCAAGCCGTCTACCGTGTCGGGAAACACGGAAGAGTAACAAGAAATCCGCAGCAACTCGAAGATCAAGTGCCTCTAGAATGCAACTCTCAAGCAATGCACTTGAATCTTACTCAATCTCACTCAAGATGTGCAACCAAGCAAAGAGATAAGTGGAGGGGTTGTTCTCTAGCTCAAAGGATGTCTCAAGGTCTTAAAATGTGCAAGAGTTTCCCTCAAACCCCGGACACCCTCTATTTATAGCGAAGGGGTACGCAGCTAGCCGTTACGAACGACACAGTTGAAATCGCGCTGACCGGACGCTCCGGTCAGGTTGACCGGACGCGTCCGGTCACTACAGGACAAGCGAAAACAGTGCGCGTCAGAACTAGTCGTTGCCGTGACCGGACGCGCTCAACCGTTTGACCGGACGCGACAGTGCCAGCGTCCGGTCGCGTTCCAGTAAGCTCCCGTCGAGACCGGACGCGTCCGATCGCACGTGACCGGACGCGCCGCGCGTCCGATCAGCACTCAGCTACACTCTGCTCCTCTGGACGCCTGACCGGACGCTCCGGTTCCGTGAGGGACCGGACGCGCCGGTCGCGCGCTCTCCTTCTGTGAACAGGTGAACTGACCGGACGCGCTGGTCAGGCTAGACCAGCGTCCGGTCACAAACCCTAGTGCCCGCGCCACGTTGAACTGACCGGACACGTCCGGTCAAACCGTGACCGCGTCCGGTGCAGCGTCCGATCGCCGTTTTTCAGTGAAAAACAATTTGGACTATCACCACCTTTTCTAGACTCCGGTGCAATAGAAAATAGGCATTTCATTTCCTCGAAAACGCCTGAATCCTGCGCTCGCAAGCTTGGCGGGAGGGAGAGCGAACCCCAAACCCCTTACTACCGCTCAAACACCACCGCCTTCGCAAATGTGCTAACACCACCAAGTGTACACCACAAAGTGCATGTGTGTTAGCATTTCACAAATATTTTCCAAGGCGTTATGTTAGCTCTCAACTAGATCCTAATGGATACGCTCAAGACATTGATCTAGTGGCACTTGATTACCAAGCTAACCGTGATTGCCCCTCTTGATAGTCGGCTATGTATCCTAAACCCGGTCAATCACTTCTCTACTCATCTTAGACCGGTAAAAGGAAAACCCTATGGTTATACCTTTGTCTTGCGCTCTTAGATCCTTCTCTTCCACTTGATCATCATGTCCATCATATTATGTGCATCTCCACCATGATCGTCATTTCATGTCCATGCACAATTTCTTTGTGATCTTGTGGCCACCACTCCTTGCCACATACACCTTCATCACATGTGTTGCTTATGCCTAACTCAAAACACTTAACACATGGCATTAGCAACTTGGTGTCATTAATTACCAAAACCAAACTTGGGCTTTCAGGGTGGAATTTTGATGGCATGCCCCCGTCGCCTTCGGAGAATAGCCTGGATGGGGCTAGGGAAGGCGGGGACCAAGGGGCCCTCGTAGGGACAGGTGAGTCTGGTGCTGCTGTCAGCTTACTGGGGGCTTCTTTGGCTGAATCTGGTTCGCTATACGTGGACTATGTTCCCCGAGTTGTGCCCTGCGCTGCCTGATCCACCATGAAGAGGGTACTAGTGGATAGTTCTTCCATCAATGCATCTACTCCAAAGAGGCTTCGTTCTTTGGGTGCGCAAATCACAGGTAGCATGCTCCTAGGTGAGCATATCATTGATTTCATTTTGCTCTTCTTTTATGGTCCCTCCTTTACTTGAGTTCTCTGTGTTATCCAGCTGGTTCCTTGGTGAACCTCGTTGAGGAAGAGGATGAAGAGGAGGACACGCCTCTCATTGCCCGTCGGTAAGTAGTCAATTCAAAACATCCAATCTTTGTTGTCTTCAACGATCCGACTTCTTTTGGTTTTGATGTTCTCACCCTTTTATCAGTGGTCATAAATCGGACCAAGGTTCTGGTGGAGTCATAGTGCCAGACCTGTCATCTCCTTCCCAAGCGAGTGTTGATATTTTGTCCGCTGCCATGCCTCCTCCTAAGCCAACTTCTGGTTGGCTTGGTGGCATTGGTATGATGAAGAAGAAAACTGCCAAGTGAGTTTTTCTGACTTGTCTGCTCGGCTCTTTTCTTCTTTATCTGATTGTATTTCTGATGAGTTCTTTCATACTTGAAGGTCGGTGTTGACACCGTCCCCCAGCCCCCAGTCAACTTCCACCTCCACCCAGATTGACGCTGCACCGGTGGTTGCCTCTTTTTTGCCTGCTGGGTCCTAGGACTCAGAGCGTACTGTCAGCGTTGCGGTGGCGGAGGAGGTGACCACCGTGGTTGAGCAGCACTCTGTTGATCAAGCGGTGTTCGCTTGGGTTGAGGAGGACGTGACCAAGGCGCAGAATTCAGCTGCATCTGCGGCTGGAGTTGCTGTTGTTCATGACACGGCCTTGGTCGAGGCGTCAGCTCTCTCACCACCTTCCCTTGGTGTTGTTCGCTTTGCAGGTGATCAACATCTGGCGGATGAGGTGTTGAGGGAGTTCGATCCTGCCTTCCGTCTTTCTGAGTTGTCCTCTTCATGGGCTAGCTTGATGGCGGGGGCGGCCTCTTTTGGAGACAAGTTACAGGTGAGTAATCTTTGTCCTTTGTTTTCTCTTTCTTTTTGGTTTGGTGTTCGCTTCTTTTGCCTTCTTCTTCTTATCTTTCCTTTTCTTCGTCTACGGCCTACTCTCAGAACCACTTGAGCTTCTTTGGCTCTAGCGAAGTTGAAAAGAAACTGATCTCTGTTGACGGTCCTTAAGTACCAAATATAGTTATCAAATAAATAAAGAAAAGGATCCAAATGCAACCAACACCTAGACTTAGGGTTTTATCTGACAGAATTCCACGAGTTTTGGTGTTTGTCTGTTTCTGCAGGGGGTTATCAGAAAATATGGAGGAAAGGCCCACACGTCGGGTTTATATAGAGATAATAACGTGTTCACCGATTTTCTATCATCTAGAAGACTCCAGAAGCCACGAGATCAACGGGAGGCCGAACGGGCCCGGAGGCAGGGCGCCCGCCCTGCTCCCTAGGGCGCCCGCCCTCGCCTGAGAGCTAATCAGGCTCCGTCTCGTGGATTATGCTCCACCGACCTAAGGGATCAAGGAAAACCGTGCGATTAATATCGGTTTGATCCGACGGCCCACGTTCACTTGAGGGGGCTATATAAGCAGGACCCCTGGCCCCTGGAGGAGGCACTCCCTCATTCTCAATTTCTCAAACCCTAATCTCAGGAGGAGAGTCTCTGATCAAGCCCTAGAGCCACCACATCAACTAGATCTCTAGTATAGCATAGCTACATAGGATTAGAACTAGAAGGAGTCAATCTTCGATTGGTTTCCGGATCTGTCAAGAGGATTCTTGGTAATTCCTTTACTGTTCTTCATTGTTCATCTTTGTTCTTCAATATTATGAATACAACTTTGTTCTATTTCAATATATTGATTATGACTTTGCTCTACTTGTTTATGTTTGCAATTATATTGTTCTTAGTTTATCGTAGTTATACGCTTGGCTTAGTTAGATTGGAATTATATACATGTTTAGGATCGTATAGCATTTATCCATCGGATCCATGGGTAAATGATAAATATTGTGTAGGCGTGGTGCTTAGACCATATTTATCTGTGATTGCACCTTATATGCCGGATCGTGGGGTGGTCCGCGATGGTGACAGCTTCGTTGGTTCTTATATAGTCCCCCTCCCATGTGTAAGGCAGGCAGAGCAACATTATTACGGGGGAGTGATTGCTATGTTTCTCATCTTCCTTGATAATATCACTATGCATGGGCGTAGTCCTTTTTCGCAATGATTGCCAAGTGTACTTGCACTAACTATGATATGCTAGACTTTATAGTTAAGAATAACTTAGGAAATATCCTTGTAGTTCGTCCTAATACCATGCTAATGACTTGCTAGAATATCTGTTGAGGTGCTTATCATTATTATATGTGGCTAGCTGATCAGATTAATTATCTTTGTCACCATTCATACTTTATCTATATTTTATGTGACACTTACCCCTGTATGCAAGAGATAGATGAATGCTCTCACTTATACATGCAATGATTGATACTCATTCCTATATTCCATTCATAATCAACATTGATGTTAGTAATCCCTTCCTAGTGGTAAAAATATAAATAACGATACCTGGAATACTTCCCGGTTAAAATGCTACATCGGTATTAATCTGTGCGCTTGCAGATCTTATTTATTATTTATTTAGAAGAGCAGTTGCATATTTCAATACCGCGTCTCTCATGTCATGCTGGGGATGACAACTTGGCTTAAGTGGCATGAGGGATAGGTTCGGCATTTTTGGCGCCGTTATCAGAATTAGAAAACTAAGTCTACTTTTGGTAATGACGTTAAGAATGCCCAACAAGCATTTTTGGCGCCGTTGCCGGGGAAGGTTGATTTACTAACAAGGAATGAATACGGAATTTGAGTCATCATTCGCATCATTAAGTGATTGAGATCATCAATTCTCCCATACAGATTTACCCTTGTATTTTTCCATTCTTATTGTTTTGCAGGGTGATGTATGAATAGAGGACATCTTCCAGAAAATTTTGTTGACAACCCCGAAGCATTAATCAGAGAGGCAAGAGCCAAGCTCAAGAAGTCAACACTTCGACGCAACACTTCATCCAATTCAGAAGACCGCCGAAGTTTCATCTGGAATTTGTCAGCAGAGTTCGCAGCCATGGCGAACAAGACGATCCGCGAGTTCTCAGCTCCCACTACGGACAACATCCGCACTGGACCTGCCGCGGCCATCGACAAGAACTTTGAGCTCAAGCCAGGGCTCATCAACATGGTACAAGCCAACCAGTTTTGTGGGAAGCCGCACGAAGATGCAAGTGCTCATCTCCAATACTTCCTAGAGATTTGCAGCACATTCACTTTATTAGATGTTCCCAGAGACGTCATACTACTTCGCCTTTTCCCATTCTCACTATTGGGGAGAGCAAAGCAGTGGTTCTACGCGACGAAGGATAAGAACACTACGTGGGCACTCTGCTCTACGAACTTTCTGGCTAAGTTCTTTCCCATGGGCAAGACCAATGCTCTCCGTGGGAAGATTACAAGTTTTCAGCAACAACATGATGAATCCGTTCCAGAAGCATGGGAGCGCTTTCAAGATTACATCCTAGAATGTCCCCATCATGGAATGGAAAGCTGGCTACTTATGCAGACTTTCTATCATGGGCTCATCACTAGTGCTCGTGAGACCATGGATGCTGCAGCTGGAGGCGCATTTCTATCACTCACCATACCACAAGCTACAGCCCTTGTGGAGAAGATGGCGTCCAACCAAGGTTGGAACGAAGAGAGGACTCAAACACGCAAGAAGGGTGGAGGTATGCACCAGCTCAAGGAGGTAGACATGTTGTCTGCAAAGTTAGACCTACTCATGAAAAAGCTCGATGACAAAGCTGGAGACAAAAGAGAAGTCATGAACGTCTACGACTCTCACATGACTTGTGAGGAATGTGGAGATACTGGACACTCAGGCAATCACTGCCCTGAGATGCTTGAGGATGCAAGGTACATCAACAACAACAACAACTACAACCGTCCTCAACAAAATCAAGGTTGGAATCAACAGAGGCCTAACTACTCAGGTAACTACTCAGGTAATTATCAAGGTAATAACTCTTACAACAACAATAATAATTTTCCACCCCTGAGAGAGTTAGTGTCTAATCAAGGAAAGCTAATGGATAACTTATCTAAGAAATTGGCATCCAATGATAAAATACTAGAAAACATAAATAATAGAATGGATAATTTCTCTACTGCCATCAAAAACCAAATTAGCTTTAATAAAATGATTGAATCTCAGTTAAATCAAATAGCTGCTGCTGTTCCTGCTACTAACCCCGGTATACCATCACAACCGGAAGGATTAGAATCTGCAAATCTTATATACATGTTTGATGCAGGTAACTATTGGAGTAATCCCGCTGTCGGAGTACATAATGACCTTCTGCCAGTCAAGAGAGGCGATCCAGGACGCCCCGTCATCCCGATCTCCATCGGCATGGTGGACTTCCCAGAAGCACTCTGTGACTTTGGCTCCAGCGTCAACATTATGCCCAGGGTACTCTATGAAAAATTCTTTACATATCCTTTATCAGAAACAACTATGTGTTTGCAGCTTGCAGATCGGACACCAAGCTTTCCTAAAGGAATATTAAAGAACTTGTGTGTCCGAGTTGGTACCTCGTATGCTCCAGCTGACTTCGTGGTGATAGAGACCGGGTCCGATGAGAGGTCACCAGTTATTCTGGGAAGGCCATTCCTGAACACCTCGGGAGCTGTCATCTACGCCAGCGCTGCGAAGATCAACTTCAACATCAAGGGGAGGAAGGAGACGTTTTCCTTCAAGAACAAGATTACACAAATCCCAGAGCAACCCCAACATGAACCAAGGAAGAGGACCAACAGGAGGAACAAGCAGAACAAGAACAACCAAGGATGGACCGAATCAGCTAAGATGGTCACTGCAGTTCAAGGAGGTCAAGATGGTCGACTCAAGTCACCCTTCCTGAACAAGAAGGACGACCCAGGTATGCCAAGCATTGAGTGCTCAATCAATGGATACTCCTTTCAGAAGGCGTTCTGCGACACTGGATCAGGCATCAACATAATGGCCACAGTCACCTATCAGCTCTTGTACGGGACCATGCCCTTAAAACCAACATACACTCAGCTCCAGATGGCAGATCAGACATCCCGAAAGGTCGAAGGTATAGTAACCGATGTCCCTCTTAAAATTAACGATCATTTTGTCCATACAGACTTTCAGGTCATTGACATGGAGACGACGAGTACGATCCACCCATCATCCTAGGAAGACCGTTCCTAGGCACCGTCAAAGCAATCATCTACATTGGAACCGGAGAAGTCCATATGCATTTCCCCTCTGAGAAGGTACGCCGCTACTTTAATGACCCTAACTATATAGTTGAAGATTCTAAGCAGGTCAGGACAAGAAGAAGGCGACGTAACCGTAACCAAAGGAGGCAAACCATCAAGGACGTATGGGCAGACTATGAAGGAGAGGTCATAAGGCCCGAGGATACACAATAGGAGACCAAAGCACCAAGTCGGGTATGGAAAGTGAAGACAGTTACACAAGAAGAGGAGGCGCTGCCGGAACCACCGTCTACGCCACCCAAATCCCAGGACAACTAAGAAGAAAAGAAGTCCTGTTCGGAGGACTTAAAAACACCGAACGCCGTGCCAAGAGGTAAACTTGGTAGTTATCATTTTCCCTTTAATTATTGCTCAGTTAATCATGTTCATTCTGTCTAAAAAAAATGTTGAAAACAGTAAGCCCCATGTGAGTATGCGAGTGGCATAAAACCCATAAGTACATTCACTGTGGTGGCATAAAAAAATAATAATAATATATATTTTTTCTGTTCTATAAAAATGAAAATAGAGAGTGACATTTATCAAGGAAGCTCAAACATGATAAAGGCTAGATATTTATGCTAACGCTTAATCAAGTTCCACGAAGCTTTGTTGTCTATTTGAGCTCCACAGAATTCAGGAAGACTAGCAGATGGAGGACATCCTAATCGCTGTCAGGGTACTGCCGACACTCAAATACACCTCTGCACCTGCTAGCTACATCAGAAGAAATTACGTCAAGATCCAGCTTGGGGGAGAGCACCCCCATTTATCCCGATAAGTATTTTTATCTACAGTTATACCTATGCTTTATTAAAATAAAAAGATGCATAATCATGAAAACCCAAATAAATATTTTGTGTTTATATATATTTGCTTCGTTTAATAAATAAATAAAGTAGCTATGCTAAACTGAATCTTAAAAATAAAACTCTAGCATGGATATGATGAATAGTTGCTCTGCCTAATTTTCAAATTTGTTCTCTCTCTAGTTTAGACATAACTGTTATAATTAAAAACTGGCTCTAAACCTGAACTAGTGGGAAGAGAACTTGATCTGAAGTCTAAGTTGTTAGCGGATATGATATGGGAAGGTTGAGCTGCTGTTTATCTGTTCCTAGAGATGCTAGAATTCTAGAGAATTTTATCTTTGAAAATCTTTAAAATGTTGCATGATGAGTTCCTGTATGATGAGAGTTTAAATTCCTACCACAGCCATATATACATGCTTGTTAGATTAAGAGCCACACTTTTACTACTTACTGCTTATGGACATTGAGTGTGGTCAAGCTGTGTAGACCCTTAGGAACTTGTCATGTGGTTAAAATCAAGATTCACTTGCACGTTCACTCATACATGCTGCTTCTACTCCGGAAGTACGCATCCATATATATCCACTCATTTCCATCTCCAGATTCACCCAAAATTATTCTACTCCTGACCCGGGAGAGAATAGCCAAAAACATTATCCCATTCCTGTTATTCCCTATGAAGTTAATGCTCAAGTCATTTCTACTACCACTCGCTATATTTTCAAAAGAGGGAGATTGCTCTAAAAAAGATATAAATACGAGGAAATAAAAAGGAGCAAGTGCTCGGAACCTCGAAGAAAGAAAAAGTGAGACGAGAGGTAAAAATGGACAAGTGTCTGACAGTAGAATTAGGGGTACAAGATACCCACCTGAGAGAAAAAAAGAGAAAAAAATAGAGCATCTCATTCCCCTCAAAAGTTTTAAAAAGCAAGAAAGGTATGTATTCCCTCAAAAAGAGCATTAGACTTTTGTTATCACCATACACCACTCATTCACCACACATGCACATCTTGATTTGACTTATTGACTTGTTTCTCTGGATCCATGGTTTGAATATGCAATAAATGTTCTATGAGTATGTATACTGTATCTCCCACCTATGAGCTCCAGATATCAAAGCCTTATTAGAGTAGGGTGAGAGAGAAGGCAATGTCACTACGCCTTATACCATAAATACCACATACTTTGAGAGAGAAGGCATATACCATTACTGCCTTGGTAAGGATCCAGAAATACCACAAAAGAGAGACCCGAGAAAGTCATACAAGGAATCTCTGAGTTTTATTTGAAAAATTTGCAAAAACTCCAGAGCTATAGCTGATCAAGAATAAGAGATATGGCGTTTGATTAGACCGTTCTATCTTTTAACCACTCAAGATGCAGGTGACGGTTGCAAGCCCCATGGTGAAAGGTAAAATGAGTAAGTTTTAAGTCTTGACAGTTTACTCTAACTCAGAGATGAGACCTTATTTGAAAGCATATGTACTGTCAACGTTCAAAGGCGTTGCAGCAACTTCTGATCCATAATGAGTCTATCCTTACTCAGGGACGAGCAAGAGGTAAGCTTAGGGGAGTTTGTTGACGGTCCTTAAGTACCAAATATAGTTATCAAATAAATAAAGAAAAGGATCCAAATGCAACCAACACCTAGACTTAGGGTTTTATCTGACAGAATTCCACGAGTTTTGGTGTTTGTCTGTTTCTGCAGGGGGTTATCAGAAAATACGGAGGAAAGGCCCACACGTCAGGTTTACATAGAGATAATAACGTGTTCACCGATTTTCTATCATCTAGAAGACTCCAGAAGCCACGAGATCGAACGGGAGGCCGAACGGGCCCGAAGGCAGGGCGCCCGCCCAGATCGCTAGGGCGCCCGCCCTCGCCTGAGAGCTAATCAGGCTCCGTCTCGCGGATTATGCTCCACCGACCTAAGGGATCAAGCAAAACCGTGCGATTAATGTCGGTTTGATCCGACGGCCCACGTTCACTTGAGGGGGCTATATAAGCAGGACCCCTGGGCCCTGGAGGAGGCACTCCCTCATTCTCAATTCCTCAAACCCTAATCTCAGGAGGAGAGTCTCTGATCAAGCCCTAGAGCCACCACATCAACTAGATCTCTAGTATAGCATAGCTACATAGGATTAGAACTAGAAGGAGTCAATCTTCGATTGATTTCCGGATCTGTCAAGAGGATTCTTGGTAATTCCTTTACTGTTCTTCATTGTTCATCTTTGTTCTTCAATATTATGAATACAACTTTGTTCTATTTCAATATATTGATTATGACTTTGCTCTACTTGTTTATGTTTGCAATTATATTGTTCTTAGTTTATCGTAGTTATACGCTTGGCTTAGTTAGATTGGAATTATATACATGTTTAGGATCGTATAGCGTTTATCCATCGGATCCATGGGTAAATGATAAATATTGTGTAGGCGTGGTGCTTAGACCATATTTATCTGCGATTGCACCTTATATGCCGGATCGTGGGGTGGTCCGCGATGGTGACAGCTTCGTTGGTTCTTATATAGTCCCCCTCCCGTGTGTAAGGCAGGCAGAGCAACATTATTACGGGGGAGTGATTGCTATGTTTCTCATCTTCCTTGATAATATCACTATGCATGGGCGTAGTCCTTTTTCGCAATGATTGCCAAGTGTACTTGCACTAACTATGATATGCTAGACTTTATAGTTAAGAATAACTTAGGAAATATCCTTGTAGTTCGTCCTAATACCATGCTAATGACTTGCTAGAATATCTGTTGAGGTGCTTATCATTATTATATGTGGCTAGCTGATCAGATTAATTATCTTTGTCACCATTCATACTTTATCTATATTTTATGTGACACTTACCCCTGTATGCAAGAGATAGATGAATGCTCTCACTTATACATGCAATGATTGATACTCATTCTTATATTCCATTCATAATCAACATTGATGTTAGTAATCCCTTTCCAGTGGTAAAAATATAAATAACGATACCTGGAATACTTCCCGGTTAAAATGCTACATCGGTATTAATCTGTGCGCTTGCAGATCTTATTTATTATTTATTTAGAAGAGCAGTTGCATATTTCAATACCGCGTCTCTCATGTCATGCTGGGGATGACAACTTGGCTTAAGTGGTATGAGGGATAGGTTCGGCATTTTTGGCGCCGTTATCAGAATTAGAAAACTAAGTCTACTTTTGATAATGACGTTAAGAATGCCCAACAATCTCCGAGGTGAATCTCTTGAAGGCCGAGTTGGCTAGTAAGCAGGCCGAGCTTGAGGTAGAGCGCTAGGGACGCCAAGTCACCGAAGGAGCTCTCCGCGCCCAAATTGGTGAATCGGAGTGGAGGAAGGTTGATCCCGTCGAGAAGATCATGTTGTAGAGGTCCATCGAGCTCTCGGATGCAAATCCGCCGAAAGCCCCTACCTGGCGCGGCAGCTGTCGATGTTTTACCACCGATAGCCTGCCACGGGGGTACCCGGGATAGTTTTTCGGGCTTCAACGTATGCAGAACTCGACGGTTAACGCAAGAGACAGTTGATTTATACTGGTTTCGGGCCCTCGTGATCGAGTAATAGCCTTTACATCCGGTCAGCGTTAGCCTTTGCATTAGATTGATTGTTATGATCGTGTGTTCTTACAAGAGGTGCACATAGCCTCTCTTTATATAGGTAGAGACGGCTATGGTGCTGTTACAGTCTTAGTCGGATCCAAAGACGGTGTCCTGATCTAATTACAGAAGGTACTTTCTATTAGGAGTCCGGCTAATTTGGCCTATTCTACTCGGAATCGGCGCCGTTTGTCATTACGCCTCTTCTGTCTGGCGGTGGACCAGGCCAGGGCCCATTGCCAATAATTGTTCTAATGAGGAACCTTATGGGTCCCGTATTGACAATGCTCTAAAGAGGTCATATATAGGTGATCACCTGAGGATGCTCGTCTTAGAAAATCATACGGTCATTTTAAGGGTCCATCTCTAATAATGATCAGAAGAGTTGGGCATTTTAAGGATCCATCTCTAAAATAGTTGCATCACCTTATGATGCTCATAGTTGGATAAAGATAAACTTTTTATTAAAATTGTAGCTCCCGACACGATATGTAACTTTGTCGTTGAGAAGATTTTCATTTTAATTGTGTTGTTCCAAAATATTTTTGTAAACTCAAAAATTTTGAAATTTGAAAGTTTCAAACAAACATGGATGTTGACATGGCCTATACTAAAGTTCTCGATACAATATCCACATTATAGTTGGATTTTTTATTTAAAGTTTTTCTAGAGTTCCAGATATGTGTTTTAACTTTATAGATTTTGAAATTTAGAATTTCCTTAATGTTCACAAAGTTAATTCCAAAGTATCCCCACCGCCGGACCCATCTTGAAGCCATGCCCCCTGACCACCACGTCCTGCCCGAACTCCCCGCCGAGGAAGTCGATCACGAAGTCCTCGTCTAGCGTCATGGAGTACATGCACGACAGCTGGTCGACCGGCCCGCCGGCGGTATCCACGTGCCCATGCGTGAACTCGTCAATCCAGCGGGCCACCCGCTCCACGACATCGCCGCCGCCACCAGAGACCAAGTCCCGGTCGTCCGAGTCGCACGGCGGTCCGTCGTGATAATTGATCTTGATCATGCCCAGGCGCTCCAGCGATGGCGTACTTTACACGTAGAGGGGGTCGCAGTAGCTCGAGAACTTGGGGAAGTCGGCCTCCACCGTCAGCTCTCCCTCGCGGCCAGGCTTGATGCGCCAGTACAGGACCAGCGTGTGCAGCGGCTGGATCGGGAGCCGGAGCTCCACACCGATGGCGGACTTGATGAGCCTGCTGGTCCATGCGCCCACCGTTAGACGCACTTGGCGCCGTGGAACTCCTCGCCGGTGCTCGTCTTCACCACGACGCCTCCCTCTGGTCCCTTTCCCTTCCTGATTTCGACGACCTCCGCGTTGTCCCTCACCACGGCGCTCTTGTGGATGGCGAGATCCTGGAACATTTTGACAGCCCCGGTCACGTGCAGCACGCCGGAGCCGTGCTCGCTCACCGCGGCCACCCACCCATCCGGGAGCCGGAACGAGCCTCCCCACCTCGCGGCCACGTCCACCTCCTCCGAGCCGGCGTTTCTGGCGGCGGCGAGGACCGAGGCGTTGCTTTGCGGGCCCATTAAGAGCAGCGGCGTCGGGGTGAGGACGCGCTGGCCGGACTCGGCCTCAGCGTCCGCCTAGAGGCGGCCGGCGAGGCACACCATCGGCAGGTACCGTGCGTCTGGGTAGGTGGCGCGGATGGTGCGCGACTCGCCGTGCGAGGACCCAAGGCCGTGCAGCAGGTCGAAGCGCTCCAGGAGCAGAACGCGCGCGCCTCGGGATGCCACCACGTGTGCCGTGCAAGTACCCATGATGTCGGCGCCCAGGACTATCACGTCGAAGCCGAAACAGCGGGCGGTGGCGGGCACGGGAGCTGTGGGTGTGGGTAGAGGTGGAACTTGGGCCGTGCCGCCGGCACGGCACGGTCCTCTCGTGCTTCGTGCCGCTTCGGGTCGTGCCCTCTAGACACGGGAGGCACGTCGGACCATGCCGATATGGCACGGTGACTTTTTTTCTTCGCCCCAAGCACGACACATGGCACGCCTTCGGGTCATACCGGCCCAAGCATGGCTCTCAAAATATTTTTATTAGTCTTCTTTTTCCACTCGTGATATATATATATATATATATATATATATATATATATATATATATATATATATATATATAAGCATTATTCTACACCTTATAATATTCTACACCACAAGCCAAAATTGACCTAAAGAAATACTGAGTACTACTGAACTATGTTCAGTATCAGTCAGTAATACGCACAGTACCATGAAATACTGAAACACGACTACTGAACATTACTGAATTTTGTTCAGTATAACAGCTCGGTGTAGAATAGTATTCTACACCTAGGGTGTAGAATAGTACGTATATATATATATATATATATATATATATATATATATATATATATATATATATATATATAGTGTGCTATTTTAATAAAAGTTTAGTGATTTTTATAATTTATTTAAGAATTAGATAAGAGGTAGTATAGTAAATGCTAGAAATTTTTATTGTATAGTTGTAGAAGTGTCTACATGCCATTTTCGTGCCGTGCCAGCCCAAGCACAGCATAAGATGCGGGCCGGGCCATGTAATCCGCACTGGGACATTCTTTTGTTATGTTAGATAATTTTGATTATAAACTCACTTCATGTCTCTTGTTAAGCTATAATATTTTTCTCCGAGTCTGGAACAATTTTCTGAGCGGAGATATTTCTTCATTTTTCATGACTTACAACCGCTCAATAGGGTTCTGGCCATACAAGTTAGGGTATCATGCCCAAGCACGGTATAGAGTTCGGTTCTAAAATAAATTGGAATACAAAGCGTTTCTGTGGTCTGCCGCTCTATAATGTGCATGTACAGTTAGAGCAGAGTGTTCACACATGAGGAATCTAGCCCATAACCAATTGCAAAAGCATGACGTGACCATTGATATAAATCTCTAAGGATGAATTAAAATGCATGATATAATCGCTAAATAAATTTCTAAACTACAAGTCATCCAAGTAACCATACAACATGTTAAACGTCCTGTTGTAATGCACGCGTAACAAGCTGATGCACATATATATTTACAAACGCCGATATATTTTCACTAGTAAATAAGAAATTGGGACACCAACCAAGGATTACTATAGAGAGGCACGACAGGTCCAAATCATCGAACCACGACTATAGGATGGAATAAGGCATATAGGGGCCGGAGAATAGCAAGACACCAAAGGACCTTTGAGAAGCGGTTCCAAAGAGGAACAACAGGTGTTCAAAGTAGGAAAACACAAAGAATTCGTGTAATCAATGGCAGCATTAACCACTGCACTTTCCTACACAACTTCTGTAAATACATTGCTTTTGCTACTCACTAGATATGTATCTATAAAAGCTGGAACAACTTAATTTGAATACATTGCTTTTGCTACTCACTAGATATGTATCTAGAAAAGGCAGAACAACTTAATTTGAAGCGGCAAGAGTACCTGACTGATGCCTACTACAGATCATAGTCAACTCAAAATGGAGAATGACAGACCAGCACCGACTGCATGTTAACAAATGTACCAACAAACAGAAGACACAGATGGAAGAACGACAGACCAGCACCGACTGCATGTTAAGTTGTTAACAAATGTACCAACAAACAGAAGACACAGATGGTCTTAGCACATTGCCACATTCGTTACTCTTTAAGTTTTCATTGACAAACTCATGGAAAATCCTCACCCAGAAACTAGAGAGCTACAACCAGAAAACATCTGTGCACCAAAAAAAAAAACAAATCACTGGTAACTAGTTGCCTGCTCTATCAGAGCACGCTACAACAAAGACATGCTATCCGTTAACAGCTGCTGCTAGTGAAGCAACACTACAACATAGACGCTTCACCACATACAGCACTACATAATTCTTCACCTCAAAGAATCCAACATCCTCACATCATGCTTCTTGCGCCTGCAACGGTGATGACTCTTTTGCTCCCCAAAGTTATTGTCACCAATGATTCTCATTTTATTCATATCTGCAAAGGAGGGGAAAAGAACCATCAGCAAAGCTAGGAGCACACGGATAAAGAGCATACATTGCAACATAAGAATACCATCAAGAACGTTTCCGGTAGTGGTAGCTGCAGGAAACCAATACCAGGGCCACGAGTTCATGATGGAATGATCACAGTTGCACCAGACAACCACCAATTTTAGTAGTAATAAAAACTATCTTCAATAAATTGAGTGCAGCAAACATAAAGACTGCCCATCCATCAAGTTCACACGTAATAGCACCACTTGATGGCAATGAAGTTAATGTAGTACAAGTTAATCTTTGCAAAAGGACAATATTTCGAATTCTTAAAGTATGGTCAAAAAGATATTTTTTCCTTAAATCCTAAATCAAGAACTAATGTGTCAGCATCACTGCTTCGCCAGGTGCAGACAACGCCTCTGCATCAGACCAAGAGTCGTTGTCGGACAGACTACAGAACTCTCCTTCGCGTGAGCTGCAGAGCAAGAGGCCGCAGCGGGCCGCTATCAGGAACCCGCGAGTCTATGGGCCGGACTGGAAGAATCCTTGAGGAGCCGTCATCAGATAGCTTAGACATATGCTTGTAAGAGGGGTATGAAATCTTGTAACAAACTATTTCTAAACTCTAATAGCAGACCTCGTCTTGCCTAGCCTCTTCCTGCTAACCTTCCCCAATTCTGATTCCGTGCTATCGTACCTAACATAATCTAGAAATTTTGATTTTTTTTAATTCCTACTCTACTGTACAAGCACATTGAGTTACAAAGGTATATGCGATAAGATATTAAACATGCATGGAACACCAATATTTCACATTGTAAAAAAAAAGGTGTTACAGCAACCCTTCCAAGTCTGGAGGTACTACAGCTGTACAGCAATAGCCAGTACACATGGGTAATGCTACCTCATCACGTTGGGCTGACCAGATCAGATCAGAATCGCATATATGATATGAGGACCTGGCCTCTGCACAGTCGTGGAAGAGTTGTTTCTTACTTGTTTCCTCAAAATAAACTAGGAACACATGGAAAATTAAATATATTCCCTCAAAGGGAGGTCAAATTTGATTGTTATGGCTTCACATGTATACAAAATATGGCATTATCATTCACTAGGCAATCAAGTAGCCAAGCTAGCGAACAACAGATCAGAAACAGAGTAAAGGGGGGGCTAAATAATGAAAGGCCAAAAATCTTAGTAGCATTAAACTAAATGGTATAATAGATGTAACAAGGAACAAAACCAATAATATTAATCTAAAATGATCAAACAACATTTATTAGAACACCTTTGAGGGTAGGAAAATACCAAAAACAATTTGATGCAACCCCAGTTGCTCGATGCATGAAATTGCTTTCTCATCAACTTTCCCAGGATTTATTCCATTCCAGAACATATTTGAACAAAAATTGCTAAGAAAACTGAAGACTCGAGAAAAATTCCCAAACACCTAACTGATGGATTAGCCAATTCTGTTATTTTAATTAACACCGCACAAGGGAGAGAAGTTGCAGCTCCCAAACCGAGCAAATTCCAGAGCTCCTAATTCCAAGAATGAAACAACAGAATAACTTGGAAGGGAGCAGCGGAATCTTGCTGCAAATAATAAAAGGATCCGCTGGAGCCCTGAGCCCTTGTCCCGTGACAACATATCAATACCGGTGCATGTGCCCTAAAGGCTGCAGCTGAAAGCCAGAGGCCTGCTTGGGGCCTTGTCGCTGCGGTTCTGCCTGTAGGGCCGCATGGTGCCTCGCCTAGCGGTATCTCAATGGGTGGGGTCTGGGAGCAAGGGCACTGCTGCCCGCAACATGAAAAAGAAGCGCCTACAATGGTGAAGACAAATCGAAGCACCAAGAGTGGCACAAGCCTTTGCCTGTACAAGCTAAGCTAGGGCTGGGCCTCCTTCGATGGGCTAACACTACATAGATATATTAAGTGCTACTTCGACTGGACCTGAGCAGCAGTCCACCCCCCCCCCCCCCCAACACAGGCGCTACAGCAGCCCCTGAACCTACCTCCCTTCCTCAGCCATGTGCTTGGACTTTGCTGTGCTGCCACCATAACACCACCCGAGCCAGTGGTCCAGACTTCAAACCACAAATTTCACACAATTACCCTATCAGATCTTTGGCGCATGCAATAACTTGGTCCATTTCTTCTGAAAGTTTCATGGTTTAGCAGCCTCAGCAAAGGCTGTGTTTCCGAAACTAAATAAGTGGACAAATAAAACAAAAGGATCCGATTCAAACTGAAACATGAAACCAGACTTACACACTACTCTTTCAGATGAATCTACCATGAACAATACTTACCCTAAGCCAGCTCGCTAAATGTTACGTGCAAAAAAATAGTTGATGAGATATGTCGAATGTTAAAACGTAAATGAGATTCCATGCATAGCAAAGCTAAATCTTGAAACAAATGGAAACATTGGAAAAAAAAAAGGTATCAACAAAAAGACACCCAAGATAAGAAATCCATATTAAAATTAAACATATTGCAAACCGAATATTTGGTCAAATTGCAGTATTGCACAAAGCCATGAGGAGTATCCGTGCTACCAGTTCCAAACAGGGTCAGCTTTGACCTGATTACAATTGCAGTACCATAGGATCAATCTCAGTTATTTTGACGGAAAGGGACAAAAATGTGCATGTTAAGGACATAAAATGTACAAGCCAGACTAGACAAGAAATCATGTTTGGACATTCATTGTGATTTGTTTACATCAGTATAATCTGAAGCTCACAGTTCTCTTCTAAAAATCGAAATAGCTGGAATATAAAAGAAGTCTAGCGATACTATACATGTACTCACATGCAGGCATATAGAAAGCATGCCCCTCAACAGACCAAATCATCCCAGGTAACATTATACATTTATACTACTTCCTCCATCGTAAATATAAGTCATTTTAAGGTTTGTCCCAAGTCAAACGTTTTTAGCTTTGACCATCCATAGCTAAAAAATCATAGACTGATAAAATAACATTGCTATTACTATTTGAAAAATATTCCCATAATATATACTCACTACGTCCCAGACTGATAAGCATATTTTGTACAGGGAAGAGTCAAATTTTACAAACTGTGATCAACAATTGGCCGCGTTATATAGAAGTTTAGGACATAAACTTGCATTAATATTTTTAAAAAAGTGCCTCTGAGATTATATTGATTCTTTAGCAAATGACAACATATTGTAAGAGAAATAGAGAAATTAAGGGTCAAAATCTATTTTGTATGACTTTTCCCTGGTCAAAATACACTTATCATTCTGGTATAGAGGTAGTAACTCCTTATATTCGAAACAACATTTTTATAGATACTTATAGTCAAAGTTCCATCTTGTAGGCCACATCAATGTCATGAACAACAAATATTTGTGATCTTGTTATAAAAGGAAACAAATATTTGTGATCGGAATGAGTAAAAACTAAAAAGGAATATTAATCAGGCAGAGTCATTTTGTTAGCCATACCACTACAAGCATATTGTATGGATAAACAAATGCATTTCCCCTAAAAACTATTTTGACTCAACTAATCCACTGCAAATATTTATGGTCAAACATCAACAGCAACGAACAAGACTTACGACACATTACGAGAACCAAGAACGGAGGAGCTCGATGCCCTATAATCATTTGATCCCGAATAAGAAATATCCAACAACGCCAGAATCTCAATCTACAAAGTACAAAGTTAACAAACTAAGTTGTTCCAACAAACATATACTAAATCAAAGAAGTGCACACAGTAATGCTGCCAATAGCTCAGATCTATGTTGAGAGTCGGGAATACTAAAAGCTAAAACCAGTGACTATCCAAAGAATTGAATTCAAGGAAGCTCATCACCTCCAATAACCCTGCCCCAGAACAGCTGCTGCCTCCCATCCTCCTCCTCTTCCTCTTCGTCGATCTCATCACCGTATCCCAGCTCCACGTCGCCACGGTACCCAGGTTCGCTCCCGTACCCAGAATCGGCGATCGTCGCCTCCGCTGCCGCGCCTACCCCACCGCTCGCGGCACCAACCCCACCAACGGGAGCCGGGCCGAACTCCGTCGCTATCGGCACGTCCCTCATCCGCACCTCCCCGACATCGGACGCCCACATCTCCCCGCTGGAGTCAGTGGCGCCGCACGTGAAATGGAAATCGGAACACGTGCCGGATCTCCGGCGGTCGCTGCTGCGGCCGGTCACGGACCGAGAGCCCGCACCGCGGCGGCGGCGCTTGCGGAGTCCGAGCCACCGGAAGGATCCGCCGCTACCGCCCCACAAGGGGGCAGGCGTCGGAGTCTCCGCATCAGGGAGGTGGGCCGAGGAGGGGGGAGCGGTGGAGCGGTCTGAGAGACAGGGCTTCTTGTGGAAGGGATGCCAGGAGGCGACGGCCTCGGCGAGGAGGAGGTGCGGCGGGTGGTGCCGCAGCTGCGGGGCGCGCGGTGTCATCGGCGCCGGAGGCGGGGACGCATCGGGGTTGGGAAGTGAGCACGGTGATCTCATTTTGTCTCGGCGGGGAAGGAATGTCTGAATTTTTTTTCTCAGTTAGAAATATAATAATAATAATAATAATGTATCAGACTATCAGCTATTCAAATCAAATCAAATATTAAAAAAGAAGGCAAAATTGGAGTATATAAATAACATAAATAAATAGGATAAGATAAAAAAAATAGATTACAGCATAGATATAGATTTTCTATGAATCAAGTAAAGCTTTCGAA
Organism: Saccharum spontaneum; assembly: GCA_022457205.1. Taxonomy (NCBI): domain Eukaryota; kingdom Viridiplantae; phylum Streptophyta; class Magnoliopsida; order Poales; family Poaceae; genus Saccharum; species Saccharum spontaneum. The sequence goes on from CM039587.1 coordinate 22,828,419, forward strand.
AAGTGAGATGTGCAATTATTTTAGGAGTAGAGTATTGGTATATATATAGAGAGAGATTTTTAGGCATACTCTAGGTTCGTCACCAATAGTTATGCCTAATTTATTAGTTTTAGATTAAAAAGCAACTTTACTGGTAAAATTGAAACTACTTTGGAGAATTGTTTGACAAAACAGTTTCTCCTCGTTGACAAAATGAATACAATAATCATAATATTATTTTCTTTCTTACTTTTTCTCTTTTTTTCTTTCTTTTCCTTCTCTCATCTTTCTTTCCCGTGTCGACCTCTCTTTCCTTCCTTCTCTCTTTGTTATCTGAATGCTCCATCGTCTCCATCTCTCTTACCTCCTCTCCTTCACCCCGTCCTGGCTCTGATGACCGGCGCTCACGCTCGAACATGTTTCAAACCTGTCCTCTTCGCACAGTAGTGACCCACCCCGGCTCTGTGTCACCTGTGTCGCCTCGCTCTAGAGCTCTGCATCACCCAGCCCTCACCCCCTCTACCACCAGCGTCCCAGGGAGCTAGGGGCCGCGTGCCTGATGTGGCAGTGCCTCAGCGCCCCGCCCCTCCACCCTCACCGACCTAGGGTCAAATCCGCGCGTGGCGGTACTAGGGCCCATTAAAGCGGCAGTGAACAAGGAGAAGCCACTATTTTTAGGTTCTTCCCGCATACATTCCACGTGAGAACGCGATTTCATGGGATTCTACGGTGAAATTGTTTAGAAATCACCGGTTTGGTGGGTGAAGCTAGAAAACAGTTTCATAAGCCGTCCAAAATTCCCTACCAATTACCAAACGGGCGTCAGATAGCTGTTATTTCTTTTGTTTTTGCAAAAGGCTAAACAAAAACGGTCCATCAGATGAAATCGCTGAAACCCACGGCGGCCCACGAGGCCCCAACACGCCCGCAACGTCGCGGTTCATCGCACGCCGCACGAATCTCGAAGCGCCCCGCCGCCACATTCGCCAGAGCTATATCACCAGGACCACGGGCTCCTGTCGCATGTTCGAGTATTCCACCACGCGGCGTCGCCTCCCTAACCCCGAACCTTCTCGAGGTCGAGGACCCTCTCCCTCTCTCCCCTCGCTCCAGGAGGTGCGCCAGACTAATCCCCACACTGCCTTTTTTTCCCCCTGTTTGCTCCGATTTTGTATCGATGGTAATCGCCGCCCGTTCCTCTCGTCGTCTCGTCCGGTCGTCCTTTCCTTTCCTTTGATCTGCGAGGGATCTCTAGTCAAAATCTCTCTTTATGTAGCCGTTCAGTTCGTTGCGGTTTTGTTTGACGAGTAGTTGAGTAGACCCCTAGCAATACACCCTTGCATGGCTCGATTAGGTTTTTGTTCATCTTTTCCAGCTGCCATTCTGCCTAAATTGTTGAACCGAACCTCCTCCGGGGCTCTCTTTGTTGAAGTTGGTCACGGTGCCCCCCATGTCAGTGTGTTGTAAGGTTGGAGCTGCAATGATACTTAAAACCGTAGAAGCCTTGATGCATGATTGAACACGGTACAAGTTGTTAGGTTTGAAATACCCGTGTAGTTTGATTACCTGCATATCAGTGGGTGACATACGTTGCAGAATTGTACAGTGCCTTTTGAAATAATAGTATAAATAAATAAATAAGAAGGAAGATAGAGAATATGTTATGGACTCAATAGTGCTCTTTGTTAAAATTTCCGATGATGAAGCATCATTTCTTTCTTGGTCAAGGTCTCAAGGACGCTGCTACTTCATTTTTTTTTAATAATGCTTAGCGTATAGTCATGGCCCATCATGTTCTTCCTGTTGAGGATATTTTGAATAAAATTCTGGCTCTTGCTATTACCATGGTATGACTGTCTCCTTAGAAAATTGGTGTAGGGTTTTCGGTAAATGACACATTCTTGGAGAACTATATTCTTTGGTGACCCTACTATCTTTTGCATGCTAAAATTGTGTCGTGCTTTGCCCCAACATTTTTCCCATTTATGAGACAATGATGTACTTATCCGTGTTGGACTGCAGAAAACAATGAGCAGACGCAACAGCCGTACCATCTATGTAGGCAATCTCCCTGGGGACATCCGTGAGAGGGAGGTTGAGGATCTCTTCTACAAGGTGGGTTGCAATTGTTTTACATGTATACCTTTGTCTGACTTTTCATTTTGCAAGCAAGTGTTAGATTGGTCAGCGCATATGCTAATTCCTGCCCAGTCAATAACATTTTCTGTCTCAGCAAGACAGCAATTTCAGTATCCTATTAATGTGAGAATGTAGTATGGAGCTGAATGTTTACATTTTTTATTTATGACATTAACTACTTCTTCCGATTCCAAAATATAAGTCCATCTAGTATTCTCTTAGATCACCAAATATAAGTCCATCACAACTTCGTGACATCTTTTACTCTCATTCTTCCATGTCTACACCTGCTTAAAGGCACCTAATCAATGCAGTACACTTGTTATCTACCTTAACTGTATGGCAACAGGGTCATTGTACTCCTTACATTAATCTTGTGCCAAAGTCCAAATGGACCATCAGAGGGAGTAGTATATTATCTGAAATTTGGTTGAAATTTTGTTTGAGTTCAATACGTGTTTTTTATTGAGTTGTGTCAACTAAAGAAGTGTCATATATGTAGTTCTCTTTGTCTGAAGTGAACAATATTATCTGTTTTGCAATGACGCCCGATACCTTTTATTTTGTCTCTGCCACCTATGCTTTTATTGAACCGTTATGACAATGCCTTTGACTTTTTCCCCCCTTCAATGTATGATTGTGCAGTATGGTCGTATTTTGGATATCGACTTGAAAATACCTCCAAGACCCCCTGGATACGCTTTCGTTGAGGTGAGCATATTTTGCTATGGTCTGATTCTGTAAGAATAGTATTCTTTTATGGGGCCTGCTTTTAAATACGTACAACTGCTCTATTACTCTGTTCAGTTTAAAAACCTATTTTAGATCATGCTTTAACCATTCAAATCAAATTGACTGATATAATTTGTTTTGATGTCACCAAACATTTGGTGCTAACAAAAAAAAATGATGCTTTTATAGTTTGAGGATCCACGTGATGCTGATGATGCAATTTATGGCCGTGATGGGTATAACTTTGATGGCTACAGGTTGCGGGTATGTATAACAAGCTTTTATTTAATGATTCTCCCAGAAGAGAGGACTGGTTTGGGTTTTATTGCATTTGCTGAAAATGCATTTTCTACTCAGGTTGAATTAGCTCATGGTGGCAGAGGTCAGTCTTATTCTTATGATCGTTCAAGCAGCTATAGCAGTGCACGCCATGGAGGTGTTTCTAGGCGCTCTGATTTCCGTGGTTGGTACTTTTGTCATGAGAAAGTTTCCTAGCTCCTTACACAGACTTTCAAGTTTCATTTCCTGAATCGTGCAGTTATGGTCACTGGTTTACCTTCATCGGCATCGTGGCAAGATCTGAAGGTAATAATTCACTTCTTCTAGGACTTCTGCTGGAAAGAACTCATTTACTACATTTCAGGACCACATGCGGCGCGCTGGCGATGTCTGTTTCTCTGATGTATACCATGAAGCTGGAGGTTAGTTATTTGAGCACTCCTGAACACATTTTCTGCTATCTCATTGCAGCATATGTTTGTAAATGTAATCCCTGATTTTGTAATTATGTTTCCTAACTTATTGCTTCACTGCCCCTTTGAAGTATGAAATATTCAGGCTTTATCCTGAATTTCTACATATTGATGATATCTGCTCCTTCTTTCTTGTGCTGCAGAAACTATTGGAATTGTGGATTATACAAATTATGACGATATGAAATACGCGGTGGGTTAGCATGTCGTTTACTCATTTCTTTTCTTCTAATGTGAATTTAAAACCATTTTCTCTCATCTATTACTGTTTCAGAGGGTCTGTTTTACTGTTGAAGAGAGTGCTCTAATTAAATGTCTGTTCTTTCCTGTTTCATGTGCCATGATTTTATTCATGCATTTCCTCTTGCCATCGTGTAGATTAGGAAGCTTGATGACTCACAGTTCAGGAATGCATTTTCAAGGGCATATATCAGGGTATGTATTCTCATGTTTGCCCCAGTTTAGTTTTGGAAATTGTTACAATGCCTTAGATCATGTCTATTTGATTATGAATTATGTTGATTCTTGTTCTATTATAGGTGAGGGAGTATGATGCTAGATCACGAAGCAGAAGCCGTAGCCGCTCGTACTCAAGAAGCCCCAGTTACAGCAGGAGCAGGAGTCCAAAGTATGTAACCATGCATACATGCTGACAAATTTGATATCTAAGTCTTATGGCAGAACTAATTATTATTTGTTGTTACTTAGATCTCTTTCTCGGTCACCCTCACCTGTGGATGAAAGGTACGTGAATCTATGTCAACAAGAAATGTACATTTGCGAAACTGAAAGTGTTGGAGTGTGATTGTATTAGGCCCATGAGGCTAGGCCCATGTGGCCCATGTATGGTACCTATAGCTACCCTTCTAGGGTTAGCCAATAATCAATAGAGAATCACTCTTCTACATGGTATCAGATTAGGTTCCTTCCTCTCCTCTACAGGCGCCGCCGCCGGCTACCCTGGCTGTTGCCGCCGCCAGCCAGCCATGGCCGGCTGCCCGCCCCCTCCTCCTTCCCCCCCTCTCTCTTCTCCCTCCTGGGTGGTGGCTGCCTCAGCCCGCCCGCTCTCCACTCCCCAGCTCGGTCAGGTCGCGACTGCGGAATCCCCGCCGTCCGCGCGATTCCTGGCGCTCGCCCTACCCCTCCTCGGTCCGGCGCCTCCTGCAAGCCGCACCGCCCAGCCGCGGCCAGGTGTCCCGGTCTCCAGGCGAGGGGGTCACGACCTCGCGGGCCGCACGCGCCCCCTGCCGCGTCCGCCCCCTGCCGCCCTGCACGGGGCCGCGCCCCACCATGCCGCCGCTGCCGTCCTGCACGGCGCCGCACCCCGCCCTCCTCTTCCCCAGCAGGCGCAACCGCATCTCCTTCCCCTGCAGCCCCTTCCCCTCGGGGCCGCGCCCCTCCCTGCTGCCGGACGTGGCACTGTCCATGGCGCGGCTCCAATGGCGGCCAACCTGCCTCTGCTCCAGCCGCCGGGGGGGCGGCCTGGCCCTTGGTGCCGCCCCTGCTCCCTCCTCCGCGGCTGCTCCCTTGGCCTCAGCCCGAGGTCCGCCGCTGGCCATGGCATGGCCGCCGCTGGAGGTCGCTGGAGGTCCCTGCTGCAGGACGTCGCGTCCGTCCTGGACCGGCTCCGCTCCTTCGGCTTTCCACCCGCCCCCTTCCGCCGGGCCCCATCTGCCTCCTTCTGCTGCTGCCCTTCCTGCAGCAAAGCCAGCAGCCGCGGGTGTGGGCACCGGACCTCGTCTCTTCTTCACCGGTTCTCGGCTCGGCCGATCCGCCGCTGACCCTGCGGCCCAGGCAGCCGCTGCCCCTGCTACCTGGCACGCCACCACACTTGCCGCGGCGGGTGGTCCTACAGCCGGCGCGGGCACCGCTACCGCTGCTACTGATGCGGGTGGTGCTGCTCCTGCAGGCGCGGGCGCGGCCCTCGGCTCGGCCGCCAACGCCGCCGCTGCTATCGAGCAGCCCGCCGACGCCGGTCTTCCACGGGCAGCCAACGTCGCGGCCATCCCTTTCCGTGCGGCCGCGGCCGCGGGGGGCACAGGCAACTTGGCCTACTCCTTCAGCACCACCGCCAGCCCTCTGCCCGCAGTTCCTCCTGCTTGGATCGCCGACTCGGGCGCCACTTTTCACACCACGCCCGATGCGAGTCTACTCTCTTCTCTCCGTCCTCCTCACCCTTCATGTCCCTCTTCCATCATGGTCACCAATGGCACCTGCATCCCTGTCTCCTCCGTGGGCACTGCCAGTTCCCACGGCTCCTTTCTTCTTCCTGATGTTCTTGTGGCTCCTGGTATGGTTCACAACCTTCTCTCTATTCGCCGGTTCACCACTGACAACTCCTGTTCGGTTGAGTTTGACCCCTCTGGCCTCACCGTGCGGGATTTGGCCTCCCGGGTTCCTTTGCTCCGATGTAACAGCAATGGGCCTTTCTACACCCTTCGGTTTCCGGCGTCTGTTTCACCTTCTTCACCTTCCTCGGCGTCTGTTTCATCTTCTTCGCCTTCCTCAGCCGCTTTCGCCGCCACTACTTCCTCCACCACTTGGCACCGTCGCCTCGGCCATCCTGGCCGCGATGCCCTGATGCAGCTCAGTCGTAGCTCCGACATTCGGTGCTCTCGGCCTCACGATGATCACTTGTGTCAGGCGTGCCAGCTGGGCCGTCATGTTCGCCTTCCCTTTCAGTCCTCTTCCTCACATGCCACTCGTGTCTTTGATCTTATTCATTGCGACTTGTGGACCTCTCCTGTTCTAAGCATGTCTGGCTATAAGTACTACTTGGTGGTGGTCGATGATTTCTCCCATTATTCCTGGACTTTTCCCCTGCGGGCCAAGTCCGAGACGTTTCCCACTCTTAGCCACCTCTTTGCTTGGGCATCCACTCAGTTCGGCCTCACCATCAAGGCTGTCCAGTGCGACAATGGCCGTGAGTTCGATAACTCCACCTCCCGTGCCTTCTTCCTTTCTTCCGGTGTCCACCTGCGCATGTCTTGTCCGTATACCTCCTCTCAAAACGGCAAGGCAGAGCGTATGATCCGCACCACCAACGACATCATGCGCACCCTTCTGCTCCAGGCATCTCTACCCGCTCGCTTCTGGGCTGAGTGTCTGCACACCTCCACCTATCTCCTTAACCGACTTCCTTCTACTGCCTGCCCAGCTCCCACGCCTCACCACGCTCTCTTCGGTACCCCTCCTCGGTACGACCACCTTCGAGTCTTCGGGTGCGCGTGTTACCCTAACACCGCCGCCACCGCTCCCCATAAGCTGGCTCCCCGGTCGACCCTCTGTGTCTTTCTCGGATACTCTCCGGATCACAAGAGTTATCGATGCTTTGACCTTACCTCTCGCCGTGTCCTCATCTCTCGCCATGTCGTGTTTGATGAGTCGGCGTTCCCTTACTCCACCTCTCCACCCACACCTCCCGCTGACCCTGCGGAGGCTTCCTTCTTTCCCACTGACCCGGCGATTCCGCCACCCTTCTCCCCCTACCCTGCAGGTACTGCTCCGGCGCGCTCTCCTGGTGGTCCCGCGTCGCCCCAGGACCTTCCGGTGCCTGACACGGTCGAGGCAGCCCCGGAGCTTCCACCCTCGCTCCCTGTGGCTTCGCTGCCTCCCGTTGTGCCGGATGCTGCCATTCCGATCGCGGGACCACGCACACCGACCCCACCTCCTCCCGGGCGCTTCGGACTCGTCTACCAGCGCCGGCGGGAGCCGCGTCCGCCCTCACCTCCTCCCGGACGCTTCGGCATCGTCTACGAGTGCCGGCGTGAGCCGGCTCCGCCGCTCTCGTCACCAGCGCCGTCGTCGCCGGTGCATGCTCCGCCGGCATCGCCACGCTCTCGCGCCGACCCGCCGGTGTACCACCCGCCTCTTCTTCATCGGGACCCTCGTCACACTCACCCGATGGTGACGAGGCAGGCGTCTCGCCCGCAGGCCCTCACCGCCGCCGCCTGCGAGCCGGGGATCTCTCCGGTACCCTCTTCCGTCCGCGCGGCCTTGGCGGATCCTCACTGGCGTCGCGCGATGGACGAGGAGTACGCGGCCCTCCTCGCCAACCAGACGTGGGACCTAGTGCCTCGTCCGCCGGGCTCCAACATTGTCACCGGCAAGTGGATCTGGACGCACAAGAGGCGGGCTGATGGTTCCCTGGAGCGCTACAAGGCTCGCTGGGTCCTCCGCGGGTTCACTCAGCGGCCCGGCATTGACTATGCTGAGACCTTCAGTCCCGTGGTGAAGCCAGCTACAGTCCGCACCGTCCTCTCCCTGGCTCTCGAGCGCTCCTGGCCTGTGCATCAGCTGGATGTCAAGAATGCCTTCCTCCATGGCACTCTGACTGAGACGGTCTACTGCAGTCAGCCGGCAGGTTTTGTGGATTCTTCCCGTCCGGACTTCGTCTGCCGACTAAACAAATCTCTCTACGGGCTCAAGCAGGCACCCCGGGCTTGGTACTCTCGCTTTGCTACCTTCCAGAAGACTCTTGGGTTCACGGAGGCCAAGTCTGACACCTCCCTGTTCATATACCACTATGGGGGTGAGACTGCTTACCTGCTCCTCTATGTGGATGACATTGTTCTCACCGCCTCCAGCGACTCTCTGCTACACCGCATCATTGCCTCACTCCAGAAGGAATTTGCTATGAAGGATCTTGGGGTGCTCCACCACTTCCTTGGCGTTACTGTTGAGCCCCGACCTTCAGGCCTGTTCCTCCACCAGCGGCAGTTCACTTGTGACATTCTGGAGCGAGCAGGGATGACCGCCTGCCAATCCTGCTCTACACCGGTGGACACCCAGGGCAAGCTGTCAGAGGCTGGGGGTCCGATGCTTGAGCCAGCGGACTCCACCGCCTATCGAAGTCTTGCTGGCGCGCTTCAGTACCTCACTTTCACACGGCCGGACATCACTTATGCCGTCCAGCAGCTCTGCCTTTACATGCATGCTCCGCGGGAGCCCCACATGGCTGCTATGAAGCGGCTTCTCCGGTACCTCCGTGGCACACTTGGCTACGGGCTGCTCCTCGGCCGGTCCTCCACTGCCGAACTGGTTGTCTACACCGACGCTGACTGGGCGGGATGCCCGGACACCCGCAGGTCCACCTCTGGCTACGCTGTCTTCCTCGGCGGCAACTTGGTCTCTTGGTCGTCCAAGCGCCAGCCGGTGGTTTCACGCTCCAGTGCCGAGGCGGAGTACCGTGCCGTGGCCAACGGCGTGGCAGAGGCTGCCTGGCTCCGCCAGCTCCTGGCTGAGCTTCACCGCCCACTCGCCAGGAGCACGCTCGTCTACTGCGACAACGTCAGCGCGGTCTACCTCTCCACCAACCCCGTGCAGCACCAGAGGACCAAGCATGTGGAGATCGATCTACACTTCGTCCGCGACCGGGTGGCCATCGGCGACGTCCGGGTTCTTCACGTCCCGACCACCTCCCAGTTTGCGGACATCTTCACCAAAGGCCTCCCTTCCTCGACCTTCTCCGAGTTTCGCTCCAGCCTCAACGTCTCCAGTGGCTAGTTGTGGCTGCGGGGGGGTCCTGTGTGTGTTATGCTCTTACTTGTTTTCTTTCTTGTTCATTCTTTCTTGTTCAGCCTTGAACTCCGCTGCGTCGGTAGTTCAGACTGCGGGGGGATGTTGGAGTGTGATTGTATTAGGCCCATGAGGCTAGGCCCATGTGGCCCATGTATGGTACCTATAGCTACCCTTCTAGGGTTAGCCAATAATCAATAGAGAATCACTCTTCTACAGAAAGTGCTAATATTGTTTGAAGAAAACAGATTGTCAAATAAATGGTGAAACCAATCAGATCTTGTCCTGAATCATCTTTAACGTATTCTGCAGTACACCTGTGGTGCTAAAAAAATATTGAAACCTGACTTACATGTCATCATTTTGTAGACTAGCTTAAAGCAGGGCCAGGGCGGATGTAACAACTGATAGGAGAGTGCCACATTAACTTAATTATTTCCTACTATCTGATATACTCTTGTCGAACAAACAAAATGCCCGAGCTGAGAGACTGCGGCTTTTTGTTAAAGCAAGAGGAAGAAACAAAGTTCGGTGCCAGAACACCTCCTGAAATCACCTGTGATATGTTATTTTGGTGTACCGATTTCTCTTTAAATTAGCATAACTTTTTGTGATGTACTGATTTCTCTTTAAATTAGTATGACTTGAATTTGCTCTGTGGTTCAATGATTAAACATATAGAATTTGCTGGCTAACCTCCACTGTTCAAGGTTTGCTTTTGTTTTTCCTAGATTTGGCCATGCGGCGATCTGGGGACTGCATTGATATAATATTGGATGTTTTGAGAATCGGAGTGGATGGTTTGGGACTTTGGATAGTAGAGCTGGATTGTGATGCGTGTATGACAAGTGGGCTACGACCAGTCCTAGGAGCAAGATAGGACTGACAGTAAGAAAATGTGAAGTGAATCTTGTGTTATTAAAACAAATGTCTACTATTAAGTTCAATGACTCCATATAAATGAACCTTAATTTTGTAAGTTTGCGTTTTTGTTTAACTAATGCTGCCATCTTAGTAAAAATTCCTATGGTGCCTTTTGCATTAAGGCTCTCTGTAGCCGTTTCCTTGTCAAGGTTCGCGCTAGCCAAAGAAGTTGGCATTAACAACAAAATTCAATATACACCTTGCTTTGTTTGCTTATTTGCATTCCAGTTATGACCTAATTACCTGATAGGCTCAAAACTATATTATTTTTCTGGGAGTATTAAGCGTAAACACCAAAATGTGTACTTACATTGCAGCTTCCCTCCTGTTTCAGTTCATTCATATGTTGTGGAACGTTGCCTCTTTATGCACATCTCAAGTTGCCAGTTTAGTTTTGATTGCAATTTTATATCACAGATTAGAGTGCTACTAACGCATCATTAAGTAATGGAATTTGTTTCTGGTACCTTTTGCAGGTCGCTATCGAGATCTCGATCCCCAGTTTCTTCTGTAAGTATCCCAAGCTCATTATAACCGAGTTTGTCATAATTGTCTTGTTCAATGCAATTGATTTAACTCTTTTGCAGCCTTCTCATGCAAGATCTGCGAGCAGAAGCCCTAGGAGCAGAAGCACATCCCGTTCTCGGTCTCCTGTAATTGCAAGCTTCCAAAACAATCACTTATTATGTTGCTATATTAACTTTCATGCTTATTTAGTATGTTCTTGCTGGCAGGTGAGGTCCGATTGAACTTGGGAGCCCTTGAAGCAGTGAGCAGCTCCAGGGAGAAGAAAGGAACTTGAGAACATGCCGTGCCATCACAATGGTCCGAGTGATTATGTTGTTGCCAGTGCCCCCCCACATTTGGGAGGTCTCCTCTTATTTACACGGAGCATTTAATAATTACATTATATTGCTAAAGAGAGACTTATGATGCGTAGCATACCGGTGTAGACTGAACTTGTCTGTGCTCGTGTTATTGGCTCCTGGAACTCAAAGTTTTATCATTTTTTTTTACAAGACTCTGGTTTTATCATTGTACCCATAGTAAAACCTATAGATTAGTACGGGTATGCCGTATGCGTCTATGTTCAATTGGTTGCATGTAAACCTGGATGCATGTACCCAGAGCTGTTTGGTTCCATGGTGTGTTGTTACAATGTTCCAAATTTGAGATTCTTTGGAACATGTAGCATCGATGTGCAACTTCGATCAGATTTGGCTGAATTCTGGTAGTTTTGTTCCTTACCCTATTGAGCCGAAGTGGGTGTGCAAAGAGTTTGCTCAGCCCTGTTCGCTCGAACTCAGTCTGCCTTTCAGCAAAGTGAATAGGGCTGGCTCTGTATCATTTTGAATTTGGAATTGTTTGGATTTCAAGTAAAACTAACAAATATGTCTGTGGGTTGGTAAATATGTCATAGTGTTGCATTCGGGGAAAAAAGTCTAACTACAAGTCTAACCCAACTAACATGGTCTAAAAGAAATCAAACATGCTGTTGGGTCTTAATTTATCAATAATCAATCATTGTGTATGCATTACTCACTTTGTCCCAAACTATTAGTCGTTTTTGTTTCCGTGCCACAAGTTTGATTCGATTTGTAGAAAATACGTGCAACATTTATATTTTCAAATAAATTTATTAAAAAATAGATTCAAAGATCTTTCTAATGATACTAATTATGTATCATAAATATTAATATTTTTTAATATATATTTTGTCTAAGTTGTTTCTCGAGAAACGAAAGCGACAGATATTTTGGGACAGATATTTTGAGACGGATACCATTATTCGATCATTATGTAGGCATAGGTTATAGGATACTTGATTAAAGTACATTTTGTCAAAACATCACTCTTAAGACAATACATGACTCCCTAAACTTCCTCCTCTTCCAAAGCGCTCAAATGCGCTCTAGTTCTGCCCCCTCCGTTCCGTCCTCCGGCAGCCTTGGCAGTGGTGAGAGAGAGGTAGGCGGGCCTCCCGTCTTCTAGATGAGTGCTATGTCAAAGACAATGGATATCCTCCTCTCCTTCGCCCTGCTGGTGGTGGGTGGACCCCTAGCCAACGAGGTTGCTGGCAGTAATGGTCTCCGCTGGCACGACAAGGCGAGTAAAAGAATAAATGTTTATTTTTTATATCGTTTTGTACCCTTGTTTTTTAGCATCTTTGTATGAGTCCCTGTGCTGGCTCATTTTATTTTCTTGGGAGGTAGACATGTTTTTCTTGGGAGCTATCCTTCCAATACTTTGCAATACGCTCATTTTATTTTATTATATATTAGTCTTTATAAAAACAATTACATTCCACCAACCATAAAAACGATGGTGGGCCTACTGATGCTTGTGTTGGATGATTCGAGAGCCCGCGCACCGACAAGCCCGCCCGGGGTCGCCGCCGCCGTCCACACGCCTCGGCGTCCGCCACGCCGCCGTGGTCTCCGCGGCTGCCCGTACGCGCCAACGAGCCCACCCACGCCGTTTGTTGCGCCTTGCTGTCGAGGCCGCTATGCCGACGAGCGACCCCGTCACGGCCGCGGTCCCCATGCACGCCGACAAGCTCGAAGGACGGCAGAACGGGGTGACCGACGACAGCCGTGGCGCCTGTACCGAGAATGAAGACATGAAGGGCGTCGACGTGGATGGAGGCGAGGATAGGTGCGTCTGCCGGTCCGCAGCGGTGGTCAGGCCCACGATACATTGAGCAGACGCCATAGGGCGGCCTTGTCATGGTGCTGAACGCACGTGAATCTGGTCCTGCCCCAGTGTCACATCCCAGATGTTAAGAAATAATTAAAATGTGATAATGATGCATCATCAAGCATAAGTATCAAGTGTTATGCCATAAATGCATTCATATTGCAATAATAGATATCCTATGTTGCATTTATAGCATTGTTGTGTTGCATATACCATGTCTATGTTGCATAAGTAATGTTGCCATATGACATGTTTCATATGTTTCTTTGTCATGTTCACATATTGCAAATCTGGTATTTTAGTTAACCCCATGAAATGATGGCATGTTGATACATTAGGTTCTTTACGAAGTTATATATGAGAATTGGTTTACACAATTAAAGTTTTGTTTAAATAAAAGTAGTAATGTTAAATGTGCTTTATAATATGGGATCAAGGCTTGATAAAATTTGTAAGTCAAATTGGTCAACCAAGAGTGGCATTTGGTCAAACATGTGATGCTTGACTCAATTATGCTCTTGGATGATGATTTGATCACTAAATAATCACCCATTTCTAGGGTGTCAAGTTGCAATTCAAAATCTTTCTGAAAACCTTGAAAAACAAAACCCTAGTTTTACCCCCTTTTGAATAAAGCAAAATCTAAGCAAAATTTGGGAAAAAGTGTAAAACCAAGTTTGTAGATCTTTTCAAGGGCTACAAGTTTGATGTTTTGAGTTTTCAAAGTTTCAGTGTAAAATTTGAAGTAATTTTGAAAAGATTCAAATCTCAAAATTGTCCCCTTTTCATTTTCCCTATCCAATTTCAAAATGGAGGCATAATTTGAAAATATTTTGAATAGAAAAGTTGTAGGTCTGCCCTAGATGTACAACTTTGGTATTTTAATTAATTATTTGAGTTCATGATTAACTTGTTAAATAAAGAATTATTGATATGTGATTAAAATAATAACATAGGTCATTAGTAGTTAATGATTTGTTTATGTTAATGTTTAATGGCTTTATGAAAATATCACTTGTTATTAGATGCAACCTCTTGGGTAAAAACAAAGTTATGGTTAGTTAACCTTTAAATTAACCTTGTTGGCTTGCAATTGTACTGCGAAGGGAAGTTGTACTCAAGTAAATAACTAATGTTTATCCTTTCTAAATGTCTCTTGTATGCTATGTTTTGCTCATCATCATGCATCATGGCATGCATTCCATCATATTAAGCCTCGCATCATTTGTATACGTGTAGTGCATACGAGAGTGTTTTGGATCATGTCGATCAAGTCTCGGAGTAGGTCCATCCACCAAAGGTGTTGGTGTCTATTGGAACTCTCTGAGGGAAAACTAACTTCTCTACAATGAAGGCAAGCCCCGGATATACAACCACTCTTCTATTTTATAAATACTTTATTACACCTTAAGTCTAGTGTAATGTGCATTAAGTTAATAGGAGTTGGTCGATACCGTTGTTGCATGATTACCTTGATTTTCAGTTATATCCAGATGATATCCCACTAGTATGTGTAAGTCGATCCCTTATGCTTAGTAATGCTTAGACTTCGGTAGAAGTCGAATGGTGATTTCATCGTTCGCGAGAAACAGGTTTACCTTTGCTTCTCCTGATCTAATGACGGGTCATGAGAGCATATGAATATGAATATGGTAATATTAATCTGAGACCGGTCGGTGGACTTGCATCAGGAAAGGAGTCCCCATGTAGTGTCTCCGACTGAGTCAGTTAAGGACCGTACCATTGATTGAATTGTGTGCGTCGAGACTTTGCAACTGGCCACATGCTCCGGTAAGCCTAAGACCTCGGTAATGCCAACATGTGAACGGCCAACCGCGCACTGGGAGTGGAGAGATGGCGAGAGTAGTGTGTACCCTCGTAGCCAAGGGCTGGATTGGAGGTGTACTGTACTCTCGGGTGACGCTGGACCCGGTCACGTTTTGGAGGATCCGAGTGAAGGTTGATATATATCGGTTAGAGTCCTACATATGTCGTATGGTTAGGAATCCTCAGCTGGGTATAATCGGTTCGAATCGTCGTTGCTCCTCGGTTATGGAGACTCGATTCTCTGTTCATCATCGTAGTTAATAATGGTACATGGTGATTATGGAAATGAGGCAAAGAGATAAATATGAGATGTGATGCTTAATACAACTGATTGAGATAGAATAGGTGCAAATCTATCTATAATAAGCTTTACTAAAATTGATGCTAAAACTTGTTTAAAATATTGAAAGTAAGGATCCACGCATAGTAAAGCTTTTCTGCAAAACTCCTCTTTTCTAGCTCTGTCACACCCATTTTTAAGGACAAAAATAGGATGCATAAAGTACTCATGTGCGCCCCAGGACATGATCGCACACATAAGTAGACAAATTACATAGTATCATCACAGTGCTTATTACATAGCGAATAAATATTTAAGACATAGTCTTGAACGATAGATAATAATAACTAATAGTAAATCTCTAGCGGAAACTCCACACAGGGACACGGTTGACTGGTTGACACCAAGACTAGTACTCATTACGATAATCTTCCTCATAATCTTCATCTGTTATGGTGAAAATAGCAAGGGTGAGTCCATGTTGAACTCAACAAATATAACACAGGGTTCATGAGGCTCAAAAGGCTAGACATTGTTTGACTGCGTTTAACTTTTAGTCATCATATATTTAGCAATTGTGTAGCATCAAGATGAACCAATTTCCAATAGTGAACAAATGATCAATTGTAATTAAAAATAATGAATAACATTAACATGAGCATAATATCAACAATAATAAGTAAACATGATATTGCAATGGTGATCATCTATTGGTAAATGTTCCAAGGCCGCTCGTATCCGTGAGCATGGCTAGTATACCAGTTTTTAACTCTGCGCAGAGGTGTATACTTTCACTATGAGTCATGACTTCCAAATGCATGAGTTAGCTAGGCCCAATACACCGGAAATCATATAAAGCCACTTAAAAGTTCGTCTAACAAGTTAGGGCCATTAGATTCACTCGGCAGGCAGATGCAGAACCCTCCTTCCCAGTGGCACAACAACCGCAGCCTATACACACTAGGCCAGGGGCTCGCCCTACACCCAACGTGGCAAGCCATTCTTACGCCATTTAAGGTAACCACTAACAAGCTAGAAAAGGTCCTTTAAGCAACTAAAGCCAGAGCCATATAGCCCTCACAGCTGTACTGTATGTCCCGGATGATCACGTACAGATAAGTCCTTATGGAGAGAAACCAGAGCATCAAAATAACTCACATGCTCTAGCCCCCTTTTCAACAGCAAATAAAATCATCATTAATGGTTGATTGCTTAATCCATTAATCAAAATTACAAGATCATTGTTCATGATTAAGCACTAGCAATAGCTACCCAAATGCATCCCCAAGGTTGACAAGGAATCAAGATAACAATCACTAAGTTATAATCTCTAAGGTTGTCAAGGTAGACACATGCATATGATATTAATTATAGTGAATAGGTAATAAGGATAGTCTCATGTTATACTTGCCTTGATCAAAGCTTTCCTGATAATACTGCTGGTCTGGCTCAAAATAATACTTCTGATCGTCAAGAAACTGCTCACCGTCTATACTCGATCATCAAGCATCAACACACAATCATCCAAGCAACCATACACGAAGTAAACAAAGAAACACAATTAAAACAGTACACCAATAGTAGCAAAACAGTATAAAAAGTTTGTAAAACTCTTCTACACGTTACTACCATCACACAGACGTAAAGATCACGAAATTCAGAGTTAAAACATGAAAGTTATGAATTTTCTAAGATTTCCTATAAATAAATAAATACTTAATTATAAACTCAAAAAATAAATTATCAAAATTAACTGTACAACTACACTAACATGTAGAGCTCGCAAATACGAACCTAACGCAACTTGAACGGATCAAATCGGAGTTAAAACGAAGATTTTATGACCAAAACAATCCTAGTGGCAAAACTGTAAATACCTGAAAACGTATTTTTGATTTAGCCGGGAGAAAATACGCTTTCAAAACACGAAAACGCATTTTCAGCAGTACGCTATGGATGGCGGGTTGATTACTAAAAAGTTGAGGGTCTCTTTAGAAAGATTACCCCGCGAAGGGGTATCTTCTAATCTGGGCCGTTGATTCAAAAACGGATGGCTCTTATCTTCCCAGAGAAAACCCGGCGGCACTGTTGCCGTGCTCATCTCCCTCACGGCGGTGCCATGGCCGGTGACTCGCCGGAGCAACCAAACGAGCTTCCCAGTCTACTATTTAACGCGAGACCCGTACCAATCGACGGAGAAACTCAATGCGATCTCACCTGACGCGGAGATGAAAGCGAAGACGGCTCGGTTCAATCGGACGGCTCCAAAGGGCGGGCGGCCAAGCTCCTACTCACGGTGGTGACGCAAAAACCACTTAGCAACCAAATTGAAAGCACCTTTATGTTCACAGGAGCACGCTAAAGCCGGTAGGGTAGCTTACGGTGGCGAAAAGACGATGTACACGTCGAATTGCTTCCCACAGCGGCCCCTAGGGTTGCGGCGGCGGCGAGAGCTCGAACGGGGTTAATTTGTTCACGATTTGATCTAAAAAACGACCGGCAAGGCTCGGCTCTAGCTTAAATAAGGGGTGGCGTGATCAATTTGGAAAGAAAATCCCGAAGTTCGCGGATTGAAAGCGGTTCGGTGATGGAGTCCGTCCTGGTCACGAGGTAGAAGACGAGATGGAGACCGACAGGTGGGACCAAACCGTCAGCGGCACAGGGAAGGGAGAAACGCGCGCGGCAGCAACTCTGGGCCGGCCCACGCGGGCGCAGCGAGGACGAAGTAGGCCGCCGAACGGGCCGTCGGCCACCAGCTGAAGGTAAGTTTTCTCTTTTTTTTCTTTTCTTTTCAAATTTTCCAAACACATTTTCAAATCAAATTTTCCTAAACCAAATCAAATAAAACCAATATATCCATACAAAATAAAATAAATGCAACAGCATGAATGCATCACCAAATAGTTTTAAAATTTTAATTTGCCATTAATTATTATCTAATTTATTCAAAATTCATTATCTCTAAAATTTGGGTGTTACAAGCTCTACTATTTTCCGTAAAGCCAGCATATTCTTGGAGTCTTTTCTTTTCGTCGGGTAAGTCTTACGGAGTACAATTGAGTACTCAGGGTTTGTTAACCCCTGTTGTAGGTGCTGACTGGTGCTACTAGTCAGGTCATGTCGGTGGGTTCGATATGATCTGGTTATCTTCTCCTAACTTAGGTGCTCTACCTAAGTTGTCTTCTGTAGTTCTACTCGACTTCCGCCATTTAAGTTAAGTTTGTAAAAAAGTTAACTTAATCATGATTTGTAAATCTATTGTTATTCTTCCGCACTCTGATGTAAAGTTTTGTAACAAATGTTGTAATGTTGTAGTTACTCCTTTGTTGATCCTGTGTGAGTTGTTAAAATATGGATGATTCGGGTTTCCCGAGGACACCCGACAGACTTCTTAAGTACTGTGGTACACATGTATGGTGGTTAGAGGTCTTTTAAGACGATAACAAGTATATGTGGGCCATATTATTTAGGAGATTCTGCCACAGCTGGTATCAGAGCTCATATAATGGATCAGCTACAACATTACAATTGAAAACTTCAAAATGAATTTATAATATAATTTTTTTTGAAGATAACAAGTTAAAAATGGACTTCTGTCTATCTTCTTGCTTGCTGGAAGACTTCATGAAGAATTTCTGATGACTCAAGTAAAAAAGCTTCCAGAAGTTCATCAACTCGTCTTTGGAAGGTCAAAAGGAGAGTCGACTTCACCGATAAAGCTCTACTGATGTGCCTCTCGATAATCTGTCTTGTGCAATGAAGGTAGTATATAAGTAAAGTCCTATAATCTACTAACATGTTGAAGATAAAGCACTCCTGACGTTGAGAAGACGTATAGGACGAGCATATCTCATATCATGCATAAAATTATAATATAATAATGATTAAAATTTCCTCCTTATGTTTAGAAAGCAGTTATTTTTTGTTATAACTGTTTTATTGATGAATCTCGTACTGTACCAGGTTCTGTTAGTCCTTTGATGATCCCTGCTCCACAAGTTCCTAATCCTTGGGGAACTTCTGGATGCACTTTATTTACTATGTCGACTCAATGAAAAACCTAGGACTAATCCTTGATTCTCTTGTTATGCATGTGTTCTACTTTGGTTTCATCTAACTCGACACATGCAACCTCCTTGATATTATTTGATGATGTGTGTATTGATTGAATATCACTACGATTGTGTCCTCATAAGGTACCATGACCCATGACTTAGGTAACAGCGTCGAAACCTGGGGTCTCTTGTGGCTCGCGATCATAAGAAAATACTGCTGGGCGTTCGCTGTTATCGAAGTTTGTGATCATGATCCCTTATAGTACACAATTGGGGTGCTTTCATTCTCTGGACGCTCCTTAGGGGTTCAAAGTTGTCTTTTTGAGTCCCTAGACGCCTTGTGATTGTGACCGACTTCTGATTCCGGTTGCATTCTCAATATTATGAGACAAGGGTTATCGCTGTTGTGCCCTATAATGGTGCCACGTTCCGTGACCACGGTGCCGCGTCGGAACCTAGAGTCTCTTGTGTGCCCGGGTCACACAGGTTTCTGCTGGGCACGCGCAGGTATCGAGGTCTGTGGTCGTGATCCATTATAGTCCCACGACTAATATGCCCTTACTAGTTGTAATATGTCTTGGGAATTCATGCCCATACTTCTTTTAAAATATCTTAATCGTTGATGTTCGACTGTTATTAAATCACGTTTGTAATCTTGAACTCTTCTGTGAGTATTTTCTTTCCAATAGAATATCCTACTTTCTTATAAGTTGCAACAATTGTGCCCTATGGTGGTACCATGATCTGTAACAACGGTATAGCAAGCATCCTAGAAATCCCTATGGCTGATCACTATACGGGAATACGGGGTATTTGCTATAGCAAGGTCTATGACCATGATTCATTATAGTCCGCAGTTGATGTGCTTCCGATTCTCTTAGAATTTCTTTTTGGGAGTAATCCGTGTCTTCTGGATTTCTCTAAATACCTTGTTAATTACAACCATCATTACGAAATCGGTTGTAGTTCTTGAATCCATCCTTGTTGTATTATGAACTTTCTCGAGGTTAATGTGCTCGACACATTTCTTTTTCCATTACTTACCCCACGGATCATATCGTTCCCTAAATCTCGGGACGAGATTTCTTTAAGGGGGATAGATTGTCACATCCCATATGTTAAGAAATAATTAAAATGTGATAATGATGCATCATCAAGCATAAGTATCAAGTGTTATGCCATAAATGCATTCATATTGCAATAATAGATATCCTATGTTGCATTTATAGCATTGTTGTGTTGCATATACCATGTCTATGTTGCATAAGTAATGTTGCCATATGACAT
The DNA here is from genome assembly GCA_022457205.1 of Saccharum spontaneum. NCBI lineage: Eukaryota > Viridiplantae > Streptophyta > Magnoliopsida > Poales > Poaceae > Saccharum > Saccharum spontaneum. The sequence goes on from CM039587.1 coordinate 22,848,608, forward strand.
GTTTCATATGTTTCTTTGTCATGTTCACATATTGCAAATCTGGTATTTTAGTTAACCCCATGAAATGATGGCATGTTGATACATTAGGTTCTTTACGAAGTTATATATGAGAATTGGTTTACACAATTAAAGTTTTGTTTAAATAAAAGTAGTAATGTTAAATGTGCTTTATAATATGGGATCAAGGCTTGATAAAATTTGTAAGTCAAATTGGTCAACCAAGAGTGGCATTTGGTCAAACATGTGATGCTTGACTCAATTATGCTCTTGGATGATGATTTGATCACTAAATAATCACCCATTTCTAGGGTGTCAAGTTGCAATTCAAAATCTTTCTGAAAACCTTGAAAAACAAAACCCTAGTTTTACCCCCTTTTGAATAAAGCAAAATCTAAGCAAAATTTGGGAAAAAGTGTAAAACCAAGTTTGTAGATCTTTTCAAGGGCTACAAGTTTGATGTTTTGAGTTTTCAAAGTTTCAGTGTAAAATTTGAAGTAATTTTGAAAAGATTCAAATCTCAAAATTGTCCCCTTTTCATTTTCCCTATCCAATTTCAAAATGGAGGCATAATTTGAAAATATTTTGAATAGAAAAGTTGTAGGTCTGCCCTAGATGTACAACTTTGGTATTTTAATTAATTATTTGAGTTCATGATTAACTTGTTAAATAAAGAATTATTGATATGTGATTAAAATAATAACATAGGTCATTAGTAGTTAATGATTTGTTTATGTTAATGTTTAATGGCTTTATGAAAATATCACTTGTTATTAGATGCAACCTCATGGGTAAAAACAAAGTTATGGTTAGTTAACCTTTAAATTAACCTTGTTGGCTTGCAATTGTACTGCGAAGGGAAGTTGTACTCAAGTAAATAACTAATGTTTATCCTTTCTAAATGTCTCTTGTATGCTATGTTTTGCTCATCATCATGCATCATGGCATGCATTCCATCATATTAAGCCTCGCATCATTTGTATACGTGTAGTGCATACGAGAGTGTTTTGGATCATGTCGATCAAGTCTCGGAGTAGGTCCATCCACCAAAGGTGTTGGTGTCTATTGAAACTCTCTGAGGGAAAACTAACTTCTCTACAACGAAGGCAAGCCCTGGACATACAACCACTCTTCTATTTTATAAATGCTTTATTACACCTTAAGTCTAGTGTAATGTGCATTAAGTTAGTAGGAGTTGGTCGATACCGTTGTTGCATGATTACCTTGATTTTCAGTTATATCCAGATGATATCCCACTAGTATGTGTAAGTCGATCCCTTATGCTTAGTAATGCTTAGACTTCGGTAGAAGTCGAATGGTGATTTCATCGTTCGCGAGAAACAGGTTTACCTTTGCTTCTCCTGATCTAATGACAGATCATGAGAGCATATGAATATGAATATGGTAATATTAATCTGAGACCGGTCGGTGGACTTGCATCGGGAAAGGAGTCCCCATGTAGTGTCTCCGACTGAGTCAGTTAAGGACCGTACCGTTGATTGAATTGTGTGCGTCGAGACTTTGCAACTGGCCACATGCTCCGGTAAGCCTAAGACCTCGGTAATGCCAACATGTGAATGGCCAACCGCGCACTGGGAGTGGAGAGATGGCGAGAGTAGTGTGTACCCTCGTAGCCAAGGGCTGGATTGGAGGTGTACTGTACTCTCGGGTGACGCTGGACCCGGTCACTTTTTGGAGGATCCGAGTGAAGGTTGATATATGTCGGTTAGAGTCCTACATATGTCGTGTGGTTAGGAATCCCCAGCTGGGTATAATCGGTTCGAATCGTCATTGCTCCTCGGTTATGGAGACTCGATTCTCTGTTCATCATCGTAGTTAATAATGGTACATGGTGATTATGGAAATGAGGCAAAGAGATAAATATGAGATGTGATGCTTAATACAACTGATTGAGATAGAATAGGTGCAAATCTATCTATAATAAGCTTCACTAAAATTGATGCTAAAACTTGTTTAAAATATTGAAAGTAAGGATCCACGCATAGTAAAGCTTTTCTGCAAAACTCCTCTTTTCTAGCTCTACTATTTTCCGTAAAGCCAGCATATTCTTGGAGTCTTTTCTTTTCGTCGGGTAAGTCTTGCGGAGTACAATTGAGTACTCAGGGTTTGTTAACCCCTATTGCAGGTGCTGACTGGTGCTATTAGTCAGGTCATGTCGGTGGGTTCGATATGATCTGGTTATCTTCTCCTAACTTAGGTGCTCTACCTAAATTGTCTTCTGTAGTTCTACTCGACTTCCGTCATTTAAGTTAAGTTTGTAAAAAAGTTAACTTAATCATGATTTGTAAATCTATTGTTATTTTTCCGCACTCTGATGTAAAGTTTTGTAAAAAATGTTGTAATGTTGTAGTTACTCCTTTGTTGATCCTGTGTGAGTTGTTAAAATGTGGATGATTCGGGTTTCCCGAGGACACCCGACAGACTTCTTAAGTACTGTGGTACACATGTATGGTGGTTAGAGGTCTTTTAAGACGATAACAAGTACATGTGGGCCATATTATTTAGGAGGTTCTGCCACACCCAGCTCCAACGGCGGCTCGGATTCCGGCAGCACAAACCGTTCCGCGCAACCGAGCGTACTCGCCTCTGCTGGTGTCACCACTGCCGCCAAGCGCTGAGCAGACATTTGGTGCATGGCAAGACGAACGGTGCCGGATTCCATCACGTGCGGCTACGCGATGCTGAGACTCCCATCTCAAGTGAACATCATCAGCATTCAGCGGCAGCTCCCTTACCTTCAATGCGTTCATGCATGGTGGATTTGCCTCGATGTGAAACGGAGGAAGTAATGGGTGGCTTGGACAGTGGAGAGGTGCACATTAAAGCATACAGGGGAACGGGTATATTGGACTTTTCACGTGGCCTCTCCATCCTGGCAGACTAGCATGTCTTGCCACATCAACGAATTTGGCAAAAACTGAACAAAGCTTCTTTCATTGGTGGCAAAAATGTAGATGTTATTCTAATAGTGGTTTTTGAAGGAGTGATATCCATAAGAGTGGCAAAATGTTAAATATCCCGTTTGTTGGTGTTGGCCTTGGATGATGGTGGTCGCTTCTACTTGCTCTTGTGGCATTCACTTCGACCTTGACTTTATTTTCATTCCACACGGACATATGCAGCGGTTGCTTTCTTATTGATGTTCACGAGGCGGCTCGTGCAAAGTCAACCTTGGCAATGGCACACGTGTTGCCAGGATCACTGCTGTCCGAGCTAGAGCACGAGGGCATTGGCGCTAGGCTTCAAAGCTACTATGTTAAGTGACGGGGCTAGTCAATCCTAGCTATCAGCATTAATCGGTGGTCGATAACCAAAAACTGATGATGTGACGGCCAGTCAACGAGATCACAAAGACAGAACCATTTGCTTGTTTTTGGTCTGGATTAGATTAGAAGCCGTCGGTCGAACGTGGACGTAAGAGTTTTGGGTGGAAGGATGCCGTGTCGGCATGCCTCGAGGCGGACTCGAGTCATGGCATGCATGCCGACCCGCAAAGGAAAAATCTTATTAAGAGGTAGATTAGATCAACTAAGATTGAGAGATCAACCTAAAGGTTCAGGGTAAATTAACATTTTGTTGGGGGCGTAATAACATTGTGTTTGGTAGGTATTGGAAAGGGACATGGAATGAGTGATGAAAACTGATGGAGGAGAATTAAGATATAGGAATTTTTTTTACTCCATGTTTGGTTTGGGGAGGAAATATAGAGAATTCTAGTGGGAATTCATATTCTGTGTTTGATGCGTGTTTTTTTATATAAAATTATATCACATATCATGGTCAACGGTGCCGATCATTCATCTTTTTGTAAAAGTACAATTCCTATTTCATTACTACCTTTTTCCTAGAAAGTGATCGATGGGAGTTGGGCTTATAAAACTCATTTCTCTTCTCACAATAGCTCCTACTTTTACGGAACAAACAATGTACTACCTCCATCCCTAAAAAGAGCACAATTTTAGCATAATACCTGGTTAAAGTATCTTAACTGTGAGCAACTATATATAAAAATATTAATATGTAATATGAAAATAAGTATATAAGATTTGTTATGAGATATATTTTTTATACATACCTATTTAGTGTCATATATATTTAGTCAAACTTTAGATACTTTAACAAAAAAAAAAGCATCAGAATTGGATTCGTTTTGGGATGGAGTTAGTATTTCTAAACTACCGTTCCATTCTTCCAATTGCCACATGTTTTGTATGGCAACTATTCGAGGAGGGGCATGAAAATTAGTGGTGGAAATTGATGGAGGGATTTAAGGTTGGAATCTGATTTTTATTCACAACGTCCTGTTTGTTTGTGGAGGAAAATAAGAAAGGAAGTTTAAGAGAGAATCTATATACCCTATTTGATCTGCCTGTTTTGAGTAAGAACTATTTGATAAGAAAGGAAGTTGAGAGAATCTATATATACCCTATTTGATCTGCCTGTTTTGAGTCGGAACTATTTGATAAGTCATGATGTAGAGCGAGGATACACTTATCTTTTAAAGCATCTCCAAGAGTAATATTTTCTTTCTACAAACATGAAGTTTTACAGCTCTAAAAAATATCAAAGAAATAAAGAAGGCCATCTCCAAGTGTTTCTAATAATCCACTCCTAAAATATAGAACACAATTTTACATCAGGAATTATATACTATTTCTAAATTATCCTAACTATTTTTATATATTCTTTCTCTCTTGTACATTTGCATCAGGAATCTTTTCCTACTCTTTATTCTTTTCACGGTCTTCCACCATTAGATTGCCCGACAAACACGCGCGGAAGAGAAGATACGCGCGACTCGGAAGCACGTAACTTTACGCGGAATAGGGTGGCGTAACTTTACGCGGAATAGAGTGACTTTTCCGAAGTTCTAAAATATTAGGAGTTGTTGGAGAGGGATTTTTTCTCATTTTGCTAAAAACCAATGATTAGAAAGGGATTTAGGAAACTCTTGAAGATGCTTTACTAACCAAACTATTACCACCTCTTTGTTTCAAAAAATGGTTAAGAAAAACTATTACCACCTACCTAGGAAGCCCGTGGAAGTTGGCCGCATAACCGAGCCCTTTTCAACTAAACTTTCACTCTCACAAAATAAATAAGATATATCTTGACTCCTACACTAAACTTTCATTTGTACCACCCAAGTCAAACGAGCTCTAAGTTAAAAAAAAATTCTACTTTTTATATTCGATAATGCTTCCACGCGGGCGTCTGTTCGTCCGGACAGTGCGCACCACCCTTTGCCTTGCCACTTCCGTCCACGCTGCTCGCTCCCGCCTGTAGCGCGCACCTCGCCTACAACACTTGCTCCCTCTCGTCGCGTGCTCGGTCCTCGTGCATTCGACCCACGTGTTGGTAGCCCACCCCATTCTGCACGTGCGCTGCCTCTGCTCTCCCCATCTATCGCTCTCTATCTCACATCCGCTGACAGCAAAGCGCCTCTTCGTCCTCTTCCCAACCCCCAACGCCGCCGGAATGCCTCGGCACTGCCGATGGCCGCTAGGCACACATGCCGGGGCGCCTTGGGTCGTTCTCGGCCGAGCCAAGGGCACCCACGAGTGCAGCCATATGCTAGTGTTGCCCGTGCATCGCCGCTCGCCGCTGGCTTCCACCTTGACATCCGAAATCGATCGGCCCAGATCTTTCCTCCCCTATGTTGTAAATGCATGTTTAAAGTGTTTCAGATGTTTCAAAGGTATATTACAGTTGTTTCATATGAATGTTGCAAAAGTAGATTGGGAATGCTGCAAGTGTTTCAGAGGCATGTTGCAAACGTTTGTTCAAGATGTTTCACTGTTCTAGACGTATATTGTAAGTGTTTTGACCTAGATGTTGCATATGTTTCACACATGTGTTGCAACAGTATGTTCCAAATGTTTCATCTGTTTCAGCCTTATGTTGTAGCAAGTGTTTTCATGTTGCAAGTTACAAGTGTTTTATTTAGATGTTACATATGTTACGAGTGTATGTTACAAATATTTTATTTGTTTCAGACATATGTCGTATTTAAGTGTTTAATATTGTCTGGAGAGTCAGGGAGCGCGTGGAGTGATGATGGCACGACACTGACGCTAGGGAATGAGCGTACGGTGTGGTAGGGGCGCGACGGTGTGGTAGGGGCGCGACGAGGCGACGTGTGCGTGCGAGGCAGGGCGAATAGCCAGACGGTGAGGGTGGGTTGAATTGAGGCGGATGGGGGCAGACTGTGCATACGAGGCGAGTCGTCCGAACGCGCAAGCACAGTGACCGAGGCAGGGTGCGCGTGCGGGGCAAAGCAAATTAGCGTACAGGGGCAGGCTGTGCGCCCGTCCAGGCATTCGGCATGCCGTTTTAAATTAGGAACAGTGCTGGGATTCTGGTAAAACATTTGAGGGGTTGTTTAGATTGTGTAAAAGTTTGTGTAAAGTTCTTATAGCACTTTTCGTTGTTATTTGGTACTCCCTCCGTCCTAAAAAAACATGTAAATCTCGTTTTACGAGGAGTCAATAGAATCTTAAGTTTCACTAAGTTTCTAGAAGATATTATCTACATTTATATCTTCAATTAGGTTTATTATAAAAATATATTCTATAATTAATCTAATAATACTTATTACGTATCATGAACATTAATACTTTGTCATATATATTCAATCAAAATTAAGAATATTTGACTTCTCGAGAAACGAGATTTACATGTTTTTTGAGACGGAGGGAATAAAATTTATCCAATCATGGACTAACTAGGCTCAAAAGATTCGTCTCGACATTTACAGACAAACTATGCAATTAGTTATTTTTTACCTATATTTAATGTTCTATGCATGTGTCTAAAGATTTAATATGACAGAGAATCTTGTAAAATTTTTGGAATTTTGAAGGAACTGAACACTGCCTGAATTACGGAACCTACTAAAGCACGAGCAGTACCGGCCCGGCCCTTTATCTTGGCCCCGCCTTGTGTTCTCCCGTTCCCAACGCATACTGGTTCTTCCGTGTTATTCGCGTGCGTTCTGTCTCTATAGCAGCCTACGCAACCGCCGGTGCTAGCGCCGCCGTTCGCCAGGTTTCCAGATCTCCATCTTCTTGCTCGGCCCCTTCACCGGCGGCGAGCACCCACCAGGTACGCCCACCCCATCTCTTCCGTTCCTTCTGTGCGAAACCGAGCACCCAAACCCTAACTATTTGTAATCGTATCTGATCTGATCCAATTAGTGTTGCGAGTCTCGATGGCGGAACCAGCGAAGCCTGAGGTGACGGAGGAAGCTAAGATGGACCTGCTCGAGGACGACGACGAGTTCGAGGAGTTTGAGATCGATCAAGGTATGGTTACTCGTCCAATCCCCGGTTCTTCCTGGTCATGTGCTAGGTGGCGCTGTTGTCGAGATCTGGTTAGGGTTCGTGACATATTAGCTCAGGTGTTTTTGTGTCACATAGGGGTGTGAAACTATTATCTGTTACTGACACTTGTGCGATATAGGGTTGTGCCCAAACTATTGTCCGTTATTGTGCTTCGGTAGTACACACGCTGGACATTCAGGTCTTGTGTATCTTGTGGACTGGAGTCTTATCTTTCTGTATAGTAGCTAACATTTGTGGCTAACCGGCTGCTCCAAAATTGATGATCTTAGGTGGGTTTGCTCTTTCTGCACTGAAAAATGTATAAAAACATTTGTCTGTTGTGCCATGTTATGAAATTCTGTCCACAACCTGAGATATTTCACTATAGATGACATTTGGGCTATCGTGTTGAGTCAGTTCGAACTTGAATTGTGGTTTATCTATCTGTATGAATTACTAGATTCATTTATCAATTGCTCACCCTAGTCGCAAGCAAGCGCCAATAATAATGAAGCCTTCAGGAAAAAAAAAACTACGACAGTGAGTTTCTGTGGCAACATCGACGCAAACTAACAGTTCTTATATCGAGATAGTATTTTTCTAGATTGATTTGCATCATGTTTTGTGTGTGCAGTCCATGAATGTTCATAGAGGGATTGGTTCTTACATGCACGACACATTACTGCCATGGGTGCATTCAGCCCATTTTTTGTGCTTAAAAATCCCTCATTTTATTTAGACAATCTATACATGCCTATATGCTAGATCAAGTTGAAAGATCAAGTCCCAGATCCATTTATGCTTGCTTTGCATTAGAAGCTTAGAAGACATCACAAATCACAACATTGATGTTGCATTTGAGTGTTCTGGTGTTGTTTCCTAATTAATATGTTCATCATGTCTCATTTGGATAATCTTGTTTTTTTTAGTTTCCTCTTTGTAATACCATTGTTTCTTTTGGTTGTGTAATGTAATGACCTGTTCAATTCAACAAGATATCAAACTTGTTTATGAAACTATTACAGACAAAAACAATGCTTGCTGATACTAACTTCTGAATTACAGAGTGGGATGACAAGGAAGAAGGCAATGAAGCACTTCAGCAATGGGAGGATGACTGGGATGATGACGATGTCAATGATGACTTCTCGCTGCAGCTGAAGAAAGAGCTGGAGAGCAATGCGTCCAAGAACTAGCTAGCATTTGCATTTTGCAACTGTTATTTGTTCTGGACCTTGGCATGGCCACTTTGGTGTAGTCACTGCATATGCTGTCGTTAATGCCTTGATTACTGAAAGAACTATTTTCCAAGTTATTATCAACCTGCTTTCATCATCTGATAATAATCCCAAATTTGATCGGTCTATTGAGAAGTCTGCAAGACACTGTTGTTTGCATATCATCTATCTTTGCCATCCAAACCGTGATCAGAGCGCCCCAGGTCAGACGCTACAGTCTCTAGGTAAAGGAAGATAATTGTGTTGACCCAGCAATGTTGTGATTCAACTTGTCTTGAAGGGAAATTTTAGTTGCTCCATATGGTTACCGTGTCTATCAGTTTACTTCTGAGCAGATTAAACCAGTAATGTTGAGTACTATCGCTAAACCCTTCAGCCAGTAACGTAGAGTACTACAGTATTGCTAAATATTAGTTTTTTGAAGGATCTGTCTAGATAACAATTGAGTGATTCAAGGGCAGCCATTAGTCATTTTTTATGCTTATATAGATATAAAATAGAGGGTTGAGATCAAATCTCTCTCCACTCTATCTTCTTGTGTTCTCCCTCCACGTGCATGCCCCTAACTCCAACCCGACCCTGACGAGCCACTCGCCTTCGCCGCCTTTCGGCCTTTGCCTCCCTGCTTGGCTCTAGCGGCTCCCTCGCTGCTAGATCCGCTACCCTCCACCACGGCCCGACTCGGTCCTAAAATCCATTGCATGTGCCTTCTCCTTGTTGTCTTCTTCATCTTTGGTCAAGACCCCGCCGCCATGGTAACCCGGTGGAGGTTGTCGAGATATCTCCATCACGCTCCCACCCTTGCCCTACCCAACCGCCTTCCTTCACTTCCCAGCTAGCGGTGCCACCACCGCCTCACCCCTTGCTAGCCCCGTGCCTGCAACCACCACTAGGGCAGCCTTTTCCTAGGAATCCATCTAAGCCTGCCGGATTCAAGTAACACCCCGAATCCCAAACCCTAACCCTAACCTTGCCAACCTAGCCAACCTCCTTGGGACAACACCCATAGTTAGTAGTTACAATCATATCTCAACTATAAAAGGATTTACATAAGTCTCCTTAGGTGGGTACCACCTAGCCAACCTCCTTGGGACAACACCCATAGTGTTGATTGACCATGGTAATATCGTTATGATGTTGGGTTATAGTTCTTATGATGTGCAAAGATGGTGTATGCCATAATATTCCTTATTATGCAACTACAACTTTATAGAATATTACATTAAATACTAGGTTAATTAAATATGAGAATAGTCTATATAATCACATACCAGCTTTGTTTTCATAAGTTAGATATCGTCAAGTTCAATAGTAGGTGAGAAATAAGGTAATAAATGAGCACAAAAAACCAAAATAGTTGGTACACTTTACATAATGGAAATATAGTGGAGGCATGTATGATTACACTAGGATTGCATCTTGTGCGATGCATGATTTCAATATGACATCCTGTATCAATTCCGCAATCACTACACCATCATTGCCAACAAATCCTACGAGGGACATAACAAGACCAAATCAGAAACTACCAAGCGCAACAATTAAATCTCGATTTTGCTACTAAGAACAAGGAGTCAATGTGAGATTTGCCACTATACTACACGCTTTAGGAAGAGTTACTTTGCCAAGAATTGTGATGTCATAGCATATGTTATTTTATTGCTAGAAGATATCTAGTTGTCCAATAAGTTATCTCTTAGATGTCACTGAGTTGGATGAGTATTATATGTGAGTAAAATCCTGGTTGTCAAATATGTTGCCATCTAGTTGGCTAGTAGTTGTCATGTAGTTGTACATGAATCGTGTACAACTTTGGAGCATATAAACAGATGCAATTAATATTTTATAGTTTTTGGGATTCATGCACTCTGCTATATATTAACTTGATGATGTTCTTATTATAGATTTGTTTTAAGATCTACTATTTGATGAATTCGGTTTCCCTTATTAGGGCATTATCTGCTAGTATGTTAAAGTTGTTCCTCCAAAAACTTTGTTTTATATCTCTTATCAAGACCTTAGAGTGGCACTACTATAGATTGACCTATCACCAATACCTCTATTATCGCCGGTATCATTAAAACCGTTGCTTATGCTTATCACCTACGGTTTGTAATAGGAACCATTGGTGATGGGAGTATCACCGCCAGTTCGTAAAAACGTCCTGGTTGATAACTATCACCGTCGCTTCGTCTTACCAACCGGCGGTGATAGTTCATCATCACAGTCGGTTTGCACCACCAACTGGCAGTGATGATATGCTCCTCATCACTGCCGCCTCGCTATATGAACCGGTGGTGAAGACGTTTTTCACCACTAGCTTGTTGAATGATACAGCGGTGATAACCATGTTGCAGTATAATAAAATTCATAACTTTTTCGAATAAAGTTGGATGAAAACAAACTTTATATCAAAGTTGTAGATCTCGACGAGATCAACAACTTTGTAGTTGATGACTTTTTCATTTGGAACCACTTAGATGGAAAAATTCTATTTGAAGCGCTTAAACTTTGAAATTAAATTTTTTTCGACGAATTGTACAAACGACCTTAGATGGAAAAATGACCAAAACCAAAGTTGTAGATCTCGAGTTGACAACTATTTCATTAGAAATCTTTTATAGTCTCAAATTTATATATGAAGTTTTAACATTTAAAAAAACTAAATTTTTGAAACAACCTCAGATGGAAAATCGACCAAAACTAAAGTTGTAGATCTCAATGAGAACAACTTTGTAGTTGATGAGTTTTTCATTTGAAATCATTTGAGGTCCCTAAAGTCTGGCTGAAGTTTTAACATTTTGAAATTTAAATTTGTCAAATGGCTTCGGATGGCAAAACAACCAAAATCAAAGTTATAGATCTTAATTAGAACAACAAATTTGTAGTTTATGAGTTTTTCATTTGAAGCCGTTTAGGGTCCTAAATATTCATTTTAAATCTTGAAAAGTGAATACTAGGGGAATGGATATGCTATATAGACACAAGTGACTTAGAGGTAGTGTAACACCCCGGGTGTTATAGTGCTAATTAATCTGCCATGTTATCATAATGCATTGCAAAGCATCCCTGTTAGGTTAACTTTGTTATGCATCAACTAAAACAAGTTTACTTATTTAGGTTGAATGTGTTTCTCAGTGGTGTGCTCCGAAACCGAAAACCCTAATTTCGAATACCACCGCAAATACTTAGTCCATGCCCTACGTAATTTGAGGTGTGCGACTGTGTTGCACACTAGTGTCAAGTGTAGGGTATGAACTCAAGTACAACATCAAAAATAAAGCTCCAAATTTGAGTTTGAATTGGAGTCCCAAAACTTGTCACGAGTTTTCCGATTCGAATTCGAATTTAAATCTGGGGAGAAATGTAAAAGAATTTCAAAAGCTAATTGGTCAACCAAGAGTGGCATTTGGTCAACCATGTCATGTTGGTCCAAATGATGCCCTTGGGTGAGGTTTTGATCACTAAGTAATCACAAATCAAAGTAGCAACAAATTCCAATTTAAAATCCCTCCGAAAACCCTAAATTTCAAAACCCTGTTTTACCCCTTTTGATCAATTCAAAATCTAAGCAAAATTTGGGAAAAAGTTCAAAACCAAGTTTGTATAACTTTTCAAGGGCTACAACTTTGGTGTTTTGAGTTTTCAAAGTTTTAGTGTAAAATGTGGAGCAATTTTGAAAATAAACAAATTTCAGTTTTAATTCATTTTTGTCCCCAAACTAAGATTTCAAAATGGAGGCAGAATTTGAAAAAGTTTTGAACAGCAAAGTTGTTGGTCTGGTCAAGATATACAACTTTGATGTTTGGAGATTTTGAAGTTTCAATATAAAATCAAAAGTAATTTCTAAATTACCAAATCTGAAAAATGCGTCCCTTTTTGAATTTAAACTCAAATTTCAAACTCCAGTGAGAATTTGAAAAAGTGTTCAATACAAAACTTGTAGAGCTTGAATTTATGAAGATTTCATACATTGGAAGTTTTTCAAGTTGCTATACAAATTTGAAAGTAATTTGAATAAAATAGTTTAAATTTTAGAGTTTGGGGGGAGCTACAGTGGGCGGCGAATCAGAGCGGGGCACTGCGCGGCATGGGCGCCGGCCGCCCGACCGCCGTGGCCTTCGGCCAGCTTCCAGGCGCATCCTCGGCCGCCAGCGTTGGCTTCAGCGTGCTCGCGTCGCGCCACACGTCGTCTGGAGACCGGTTTCGTTGCCCTATATAAGGAGATCACTGTCACCGGCGTGTTTTTCTTTTTCTCCACCTCCACTGCCACCGCAGCTCCGCCGCTCGTCGCTGCCGCCGTCGAGTCACCTCTAGCCACGCAAAGCGCGCCATCACATTCGCCTCAGCCTCGCGCACCTCGTGAACCATTTGAGCTAGCCCAATTTCGTCTGAATCACCGCGGCCACCCGTTCCCGTGCCCAACTCCGGCGACCGTGCCACTTCACGTGGCCGGCCTCTTCCACCGCCGCTCCGAGCTTCCCGAGTACTTCGCTGCAACCGCGGTGAGCTTCTGGTGCTTCCTGTGCCCTTGCTTTAGACGCTACCGTGGTAGATCGTCAGGACGCCGGTCACCGTGGCCGCCGTGCTGCCATGGCCGTCGGGAGGATCCTTCCGAAGCCATTGGATAGCTGCTAGGTGGTAAAATGGATCCGCCATGTTGTGCTGGTGCTATGGTGTCGCTTGGTTGGGTGTCCGAAGCCGTGCTCGCCAGCCGGCCACCGTGCGGGCATGGCCGAGTCGGGGAGAGAGCGAGGGAGGCGGGAGGAAGGCGATGACGAGTGGGACCGCGTGGTCAGCGAGAGAGAGAGGGAGAGCAGGCGCGCGGGCGGAGCAGGCTGGGCTGGGCCGCTTGCTGGGCCGGTCGCGAGCGCGAGCGCGCGGGCGTGCGCGAGCGGGCCGTTCGCTGGGCCGGACCGCGGGAAAAAGGAAAATCGGCCCGAGTTCATTTTTGTTTTTCTTTTTCAAATAAATGAATAGTGCTATTAATTGTTTATTTCATTAAAAATTGTGTAGAGTTCCAAAATTCATGAAAATTTTTGTGTAAGCTTCTCAATGTATAAACTATCTAGGAAAAATGTTAAATCATGAATTTGAATACTTTGTGCAGTAGAATTAATTGGTTCCAATAAAGATTAAATGCAACTTCCAGGAATTTTAATAATTAATTTATTTATCCAAAAATTATGAAATTTATTATGACACTGTTATAAATCATTCTTAACCCATAGAAAAAGTTTGAACTTGTTTAGATAAAGTTTGATCAATTTCTAATTATGCCCTAATTATTTAAATAGTAAATAAATGTTAATTTGAGAACTTTAAGTGTTGTGTGCCCTTTTGATTGAGTGATGTCCTTAGGTCACTACCCTTTGGTGATCTTTGGCACCTTAATTTCATGATTAAGCTCGTTAGTAACTTGTTAGGTTAAAAGCTGGTATCGCTAGAATCGTCGCTACTAGTTAGTAGGTTTTCTGTTTGCGACTGTACCGTGAAGGGAAGTTGTACTCCTGTAACGGATCAACGTAATTATACGAGATTAAGTACGAAAATCTACCACCGAGGCGGTTAATTTAACAAACTTAAGCCCGTATAACTCGAGATTCCGTGAAATCACGAAGGATTTCAAACCAACCAACATACAACCAAGACCGTACTGATTTAGCAGCCACAGTTCACACGATACATAAAGTTGATCATAAAAGTAGGATACATCGGAGTTCGGAAATAAGGTTATTACAACATAGTTCAACATAAGGTAGCGGAAGCGAATAGTTTTTACGCACACACACTTAGTTCAATTACAGTGCCAGTAAATAGTCATGGTCCACAAAAGCAGTAGATAAGATAATCAGAACGACCTCTGCCCAAGGTCCTAGTTGTCACCCATCGCCGGATACAGACAGTTGGAGCAGTACCCGTAGTACATCTGACCATCTACAACAACAATGGGAACAACGCCCTGAGTACGAGAATGTACTCAGCTAGACTTACCCGTCAAAAACCAGAAATAACATGACACCAAGGAGCATGCAGGGCTTTATGTAGTGTACTGGCTTGACTCATTTGCGAAAGGCATAAGTTATTTAGGAATAACTAAAAATAAGTACTTTTAGCATCACTTTATGATAACCTATTCATGCTAGGTAAGCACCTATTACTAAATCAATCACTTGATTACACATTAGCATCAAAGGTTACCATCTCAGGTTTAGCATTTCCAACATTAACCACATAACCATTCGTGTTCCATCATTAACACTACGATGCCGTAGCTCGAGTCAAGTGCTCACTAACCGGGAGCGACGGCGATTCGAATCGAATTCCTATCCAGCTGGAGATTTATTCCTCACACAAACCATGCTTCCCCCATCAGGGTCGCGTAGATCACCAATGACACTTTCCAAGAAGCCGCGGGATAACAATCATGGATCGCACTACCCAGGGACCGCCCGACTGCCAGGACGCACCTTGGGCTTACTCTTCGCGTCCCCGTACACCCCCTTCAACACCAGTCTGCCAACCCGAGTTTATCCCGGCTCGAAAAGTGTCGCTAGCTTCGCGGTCGAAAGGTACTTTATTCGGCCAGCTAAATGTGAGGCATGCGTTCAACATGACAAGAGGGACGAGCAACGATCGGTCCTTAATCGACACAGACGGAATCACTATAGTCCAAAACCCCATAAGACTCCGCCCGGTCTCCATTTATACCTCAACACTTGGTTACTTTTCAAGATTCATAGATACTGCTAACCATAGCCAGGTAGTCGCCTATACTCGCAGGTGACAGGAAATCACCCGACTTCTACCGATCTAAGCATGGCTAAGCAATTCACTCGATCCTGACCTAATAAGGTAACAGTAATTCTGGTGGACAAGGATAGTAATGCAACAACGGTTTCACTCAACTCCTATAACTTAATGCAACAATATATAATTATAATTCAGGTAAGTAAGAATAACTTTTATAAAATAGGAGACTTATAATGCTCCGGGGCTTGCCTCTTTCGAACGAGCTAGGATGGTGGTCGACGCACTCTGGCAGCTCCTCGCTTGGCTCTTCCTCCTCGGGCACCTCCTGTGCCTGGGGCTCCTGCTGGTCCGTCCAAGCCTGCTCCTCGGTTACTGCTGCCTGCGACTCCTCCTGCGATCCTGTATGATGCAAGTGCATAAGTACATGCGAATGATGCATCGGATTATGATGGAATGATGAAGTGACATGAGATGCAGACGAGCACATGGAATGAGCAGTTAGTACAAAACTTCATCTTCTACAAGGTAGTCCACGTCATCCAAGAACATGTACCCCAAGGTTTACTTAATTTGATTGCACTAACTAACATACACCTGACACAAGCAAGTAACCCTAATTAACCAAACCTTACTAACCTAACTCATCCACAACATCAGCAATACATAGTGATGCTTCAAAGATACACCAAACACATTTTTTTCTTCTTAGATTCTCATAAAGAATAATCATTTATTCCTTATTTAGCTAGGGTTGTACTGCAACACCTATCTCTGGTGTAGATAAAAATCTACAAAAATTACAGTAGAGCATTCTTACTCTAACTAAGCTACCACTAAATTTTCATGGTAAAAGGAAAGGAAAAACTACTTGTACAAAATAAACAAGTTATGGCCTAAAAGTGAGCATGAAATTACTTTATACTAGGAAAAGTATCAAACAACAGATTTCACATTTTTCCTAGGTTACCAACAGTAAGCTAACATACTACAAAAATTATCATAAGCATGTTATATACAATTATTGATTTCTACTAAAAATAACAAATATTAACCAATAAAGGCATTTGAACTACACTTCAAAAATTTCCCACAGAACATGCTTCACTAGTATTCTTACTAGAAAGTACATCACTAAAGAAGATTAATGAAACAAGAATTACATTTTTCCCTTTATTATTTTATTTACTACAATTTTTCTAAGATAACAGCATATATAACAATTAAATAAAAATGTACAGTAAAGTGTCACAAAAATAACATGGTATATTTTTAAACTGTAGATCTATTCACAAGGAACATTTCAAACTTTGTTTCATGATTTTTGGAGCTATAAATCTCAAGATACAATTTTTCAAAACTATTTCATAATTTCTGAGAAATCATTTTCTTTAATTCTTTTGAAAATCGCCGGTGAAAACGCTAGCTACACCCGGTGCAGTGAACCCACACGCGCTGACATGCGGGACCCGCGGGTCAACGGGCCCACCGGCCAGCCAGAGCAGCGCGGGGGAGGCGCTGACCGGTGGCGAACTCGCCGCCGGTGAGGTCTCCGGCGACGGGGAGGGCACCAACGGGTTCCCCGTGTCGAGGCGCACCCAGCGCACCAACTCCGAGCGGCGCGGGAGCTCGGGAGGGAGCTCGCCGGCGGGGATGGCGGCACGGCGGCGCGGGAGCTCGTCGGCCGGCCAATGCAGGCCACGGAGACGGCCGAGAAGATGAGCGCGAGCACCGCAAGGCGATGGGAAGGTGATTGCTTGAGACCGGGGGAAGAAAAGAGCGCCAGAGAGCTCCGGCCATGCACGCCGGCCAACTGCGGCCATGGCGGCAGCGGAGGAGAAGGGCGGCCAAATTGGCCCTCACCTGAGCTCGAACGGCGGAGCGGAGATGCGCACGCGGTGGAGGGGAGCGGGGCGGAGCTGAGGCCGCGAGGAATCGGACGGAGGAGCGGCCACGAGCGCGAACGGCGGTGGCGGAGCTCCGGGAGCCGGTGATGGCGCGGCGGAGCGCTGCTGCGGCTGCTGCGAGCGGGCGAGCAGGAATGGAGGGAGTGGCCGAGGCGGACGCGCGCGCGGAGGGGGGGTAAGCGAACGCGATGCTGCGGGGGCCACAGGGGCGCGTGTCGCGCGGTGCCGCCGGCGTACGGCCACGCGGCGGCCGGGCTCTGCCGCGGCGCCACGGCGTCGCGCGCGGGCGGGAGGGGAAGACGCGGCGCGGGCTGGGCCGGCTTCGGCCGTGGGCCGAGAAGTGGAGCCGGAGCCCAGTAACGAATTTCGATTTTTTTCTTTTTCCAAATATTTTCCAGATTTACATTTTCTGTTTGAAATTCAAATTTGGGGATGAAAACGAAGTTTTCAGAAAATTGTCCCAAAACAAAAGTTGTTCAAAATTTTATCCTCTACAACTTTTATATAGAACATTTTTCAAAATTCCCAATAGATTTTAAATTTGAGATTTAAAGCTAATTTAAAAATCAAACTCATTTATTTAGAATAATTTCAAAAACAGAATTTGAGAAGGATTTGAATCCAAAATTCTTGCTCCAAATAATCAAGTTGATTTATTCTACCTTATTTAAAATTGCTACTTCTAAAAAGTACACTAACTTTTTCACATTTATTTTAAACTTAGGGTTTCCATTGATTTGTTTTTCAAGTTAATTTGAAAAGTGCTAAAATCCAAACAATGTTAAACATGCAATGATGTTGAATGCTTATGTTTTGAAATGATAATGCATGCTTAACACCCAGGGGTGTTACAGCCCTCCCCCCTTATAAGAATCTCGTCCCGAGATTTTGAGTTACGAACCATTTATCGTAAAAATCTTTATAAGCAGTTTGAAGATATTCTCCCGTTTCCCAAGAAGCGTCGCTCTCATCATGATGACTCCACTGAACCTTGTAGGTTGTGACCACTTTGTTCCGAGTGACTCGGTCCTTGGTATCCAGGACTCGGACTGGTTGCTCGCGATATTCCAAATCTGCCTTGATCCGAATACCCTGAGGTTGTATTCTCTCCTTTGGAACACGTAGACACTTCTTCAATTGGGATACGTGGAAGACGGGAAAGATCGAACTCATCTCTTCTGGCAACTGTAACTTATATGCCACGGGGCCCTTTTTCTCCAAGATCTGGTATGGCCCTATGTATCTAGCAGATAGTTTCTTCTTGATTCCAAACCGTTTCTTCTTCATTGGGGTAACCTTTAAATAGACATAGTCACCTACTTGGAATTCTAATGGTCTTCTCCTCTTATCCGCATAACTTTTCTGACGAGACTGCGCTGCTTGCATGTTTTGTTGAATAACACGGACCTTCTTCTCTGCCTCATCTACAAAATCAATCCCGTAAAACCTTCTTTCTCCGGGCTCTACCCAATTTAACGGTGTTCTGCACTTCCGGCCATACAAAGCTTCAAATGGTGCCATCTTGATACTCTCTTGGTAACTGTTATTATAAGCAAATTCTGCCAACGGTAACCAGGATTCCCATGAACCTCTGGATGATAACACACAAGCTCTAAGCATATCTTCCAATACTGCATTAACTCTTTCTGTCTGCCCATCAGTCTGTGGGTGGTAAGCCGTGCTACGAATCAAACTAGTGCCCAAACCTTGATGAAGATGTTCCCAAAAGTGAGCGGTAAACTGTGAACCTCGATCAGACACTATTGTTTTTGGTATTCCATGCAATCGGACAATCTCAGCAATATACTTTTCTGCATATTGAGGTGGTCGGAAACTTGTTTTGACTGGCAGAAAGTGAGCCGACTTGGTAAGGCGATCGACTATTACCCAAATGGAATCATGGCCTTTCTGTGTGGTGGGGAGACCAGTGATAAAGTCCATACTTATATCATCCCACTTCCAATCAGGTACCGACAAAGGTTGTAGGAGTCCTGCAGGTCTCATGTGAAGAGCTTTAACTCTACAACACATGTCGCATCGAGCAACGTATGCTGCAATCTCCTTTTTCATCTTAGTCCACCAATAACGGGGTCGTAAATCTTGGTACATCTTGCTACTTCCGGGGTGAATAGATAGCTTCGAACGATGGGCCTCATCCATCAGCTTGTTTTTGAGCTCTCTATCCTTAGGTACTACCAGTCGATCCTTAAACCATAACACTCCTTGTTCATCCAATCGAAAGTGTTTGGTGGGTTCTCTCTTCATCTTTTCTTTGATGTGAAAGATTCCCTTATCTGTTTTCTGACCCTCCATGATCTGGCTCTCCAGAGTGCAGCTGATCTGAATATTATGCAACACAGCTGGATGTAACAAATTGAACCCTTCTTCAAACAACGGTTGCACATCAATTGCATGAGATTTTCTGCTCAGTGCATCTGCTACTACATTAGCCTTTCCAGGGTGATAGTGCACGTTCAGATTGTAGTCCTTTATCAACTCTAACCATCTCCTCTATCTCATGTTCAACTCGGATTGGGTAAAGATGTATTTGAGACTCTTATGATCCGTGAAGATATTACACACATTACCCAACAGGTAGTGCCTCCAAATCTTTAGAGCATGCACCACTGCTGCAAGCTCTAAATCATGGGTAGGATAGTTAACTTCATGCTTCCTCAGCTGTCGTGATGCGTAAGCAATGACTCTTCCATTTTGCATCAGCACACATCCTAACCCATTTTTGGATGCGTCACAGAATACATCAAACGGCTTTTCTATGTCTGGTTGGGCCAGAACGGGAGCAGTGGTCAACAACTTCCGCAAAGTACAGAAAGCTGCTTCGCACTCCTCCGTCCATACAAACTTGTGATCCTTCTGTAACAGACTGGTCATTGGTTTGGCAATCTTCGAGAATTCTGGTATGAAGCGACGGTAATAACCGGCTAAACCAAGGAAACTGCGAACTTCGTGAACTGAAGTTGGTGACTTCCAGTCCATAACCTCTTGAACTTTACTAGGGTCTACAGAAATGCCATTTTCAGACAACACATGGCCGAGAAAAGGAACTGTCCTGAGCCAGAACTCACACTTGCTGAACTTAGCATACAGTCGATGTTCTCTGAGTCTAGTCAAGACTATCCGGAGGTGTTCTGCGTGTTCTTCCTCATTTTCTGAGTATATTAGTATGTCATCAATGAACACTATCACAAACTTGTCCAATTCGGGCATGAAAACCGAATTCATCAGGTACATAAAGTATGCAGGAGCATTTGTCAGTCCGAAAGACATGACAAGATACTCGTACAAACCATACCTGGTCGAGAATGCAGTCTTAGGCACATCTTGCGGCCTAATCTTTATCTGATGGTACCCTGATCTCAAATCTATCTTAGAGAACACTTTGGCTTTAGACAATTGGTCAAACAAGATATCAATCCGAGGAAGAGGATACTTGTTTTTAATTGTCATTGCATTCAGTGGCCGATAGTCCACGCACATGCGTAAGGAGTTATCCTTCTTCTTTTCACAAACAGAACGGGGCATCCCCATTCGGACGAGCTGGGACGAATCAACCCTTTCTTTAACAAGTCCTGAAGTTGTTTCTTCAATTCTGCCAACTCATTGGGAGGCATCCGATAAGGCCTTCTCGAGATCGGTGCTGTTCCTGGAATTAACTCAATGGCAAACTCGACATCTCGGTCTGGCGGCAGTCCCGGTAACTCCTCTGGAAACACATCTGGAAACTCACAGACCACTGGAATCTGGGCTAGCAGAGTAGTTTGGACCGCACAAGATGTGCTAGCTAGGTCTACCCTTCTAGGTAGGACCACCCGAAAGGTGCCTTCCCCATTGGGTTCCTTAAGAGAGATACTCCTTCCTCCAACATCAATTACAACTCTCATGCGATTCATCCAGTTCATACCCATGATCACATCCAAAACTAACCCTGGCATGACTATCAGATTAAGCTTATATTGCCGGTTTGATATGTTTAGGGTTACTCCCTGAACTATCTGATTAGTCAACAGATCAGCCCCAGCTGAACTAATTTTATATGCACATTCCAATTCAACTATCTTTTGCTCATGCCTTTTAACAAATGCTTGACTTACAAAGGAATGAGACGATCCGGAATCAAACAAGACTACTGCAGGATGATTGTTGATAGAAAACATACCAGCTGTCACCGGTTCTCCTTCAGGGATATCATCCACAGTGGTGTGGTGCACACGAGCTTGATACTGCGTTTGCTGTTTCTTGGGATAGGGACAATACTTTGCAAAGTGTCCAGGTTGGTTGCAGTTGAAGCACGGTCCCTTCACTTGAGCCACAGTTCCCGATGAACTGCCTTGTCCTGTCTTTGTTTGAGGCAACGCCATCTTGAACGGCTTCTGGTTTCTCTGGGATGGCTGAGCATTCTGATTCTTCCGCTGCGGTGGCCTAAACCTTGCACCGGGGACGGGCGAGCGATAGGCCGGGCGGTTGTTTACTGGGGCCTTGGACTGAGATGAACCCGACTCAAAAGCCCTCTTACGGATCTTGGAAGCGGCATAAACATTGTTGTTCTTCTCTTGCTTCAGACAGTCACTAACGAAGTCATTGAAATTAGTTCTCATGTTTGTACCCACATGTTTCATCATCTTGGGACTCAGGCCTCTCTTGAAACTAGCGATCTTCTTGGCATCAGTATTTACCATATCAGGGGCATAACGGCTCAGGTTATTGAATGCATGCAGATATTGAGTCACAGTCTTCGTGCCTTGATTTAACGCCAGAAATTCCCCAAGCTTCATCTCGGTCAGACCTGGTGGAATGTATGTTCCACGGAAGGCGTCAGTGAACTCCTTCCAAGTGATATGGGCGTGGGGAGCAAAAGTGGTGCGGTGATGCTTCCACCACATTCCTGCCGGACCTTGAAGCTGATGAGCTGCGTACTCAGTCTTCAACACTTCAGTCATCCTCAGGACACGAAACTTATCTTCCATCGTATTAATCCATTCTTCTGCATCTAACGGTTCTGCGGCTTCCTTGAAGATCGGTGGGCGAGTATCCATGAAGTCCTTAAAACTGCTGTACTGGTTTGCTTCGTGGCCACCCTGGTTTATCCCCCGTCGGGTATTATCTGCGATACTGCGTAGCGCAGCTTCCATATTCTGTTGCATACTTTCCATGTTGCGTTGGCTTCCCAGGAATTGGGCGAAAAACTGTTCTACCGTGTAGGGTGGAGGAGGCGGCGGTGGATCACGGTCATCATTAGCAAGCTGCACTGCCACCAGCCTCGGCGGCACCATACACGGTACGGCGAGTGTTCGGCATCTGCATGTTTCAGCAACAGTAATTATTAGGTGATGTTGTAGAAATTACAACCGAATGAAAAATTATGCCGAACTGAATTCACTAGAGAGAACAAATTCATACAATAAAACAGGGGCACAATAAGTCATCCCAATTAACACAACATCACTAATTATATTACTTAAAGCACACACATCGCGTCCATTACAACCAAGTTGCCAGCATACATACACTGGACTTTTGACGTTCGGATATCGTCACAAACACATCCAAGCTTTCCAACATTACATCAAGCTCTAGTCTTCTACTCATTATTACATGCTCAAGTGCCAACAACGCAAAAGATCATGCAAGCGGGACCTAGTAGCTAGCGCAACAACTACTAGCCTACTCATCGTGGTCGCTGTCTAGGTCAGAGACGTTGGCGTTGCCGCCAACTGCAGCGTCGTCGTGCTCCTCAGCTGGCGCCACGGGCTCTGCA